>JACJUM010005601.1:3655578-3706057 GCA_020976665.1 Heortia vitessoides | reverse complement strand
TATATGTGTAGTTTATATGTTTAGGTAAATGAATAAATTAGATTGGATGTGAATAATAAATACGAGTACGTACTTTAATTTATTTTAAACAATTTTTCAACTTTTCGTTTTTTATAAAGATTTAACTTTTTTTTTTTTACTGTTTAGTATTTTTTAAAATTATTCTCAGCAAACCCTTTCAATTGATACCCATATTTTCAGAGTGCTTTAAAAATTATCGGCCCGCCATCTTGAATTTGCCGCCATGTTGGATTTAGAATGACATCACACTGTTAACATACATTGTTATCCAAACTGAACGTATATAAAATTTCAGGTAAATCGATTGAAGATATCTGCTTCAAAATTTGTTGCACCTTTTCACCCGAACGTATTCACGTACTTACATTGAAAGTTACATAATACTTGTAAAATACTGACTAGTTTGGTTCTATTCTCTACTATTTGGTTGCAACGTAAAAATCTAGCTTAAATATATCACAGGTATATCGCAAGAAGACAGAAATAGAAAGCATAGTCAACTCGATTTGCCGAGGCAGTTCCCCTTCAGTTGCTATCAACAGAGTGCCGCTGTTGCTGGACGTGATCCCGATGTTGCCTTACCTTCTAGCGCCTACTCTCCGATCAGCTAACGTTCAGGTAACTAAGATATGCTATGTAATCCTGGACCAAAGGTTCAGTGGTAGCTGATGATTCGTTGTACTTAAGCTACTTTAGCAGTGATTTGTATTCCGATTTGATGATCATAGTAGCTGTAGAACGTCTAATGCTGACAGGCAGACAGAGAGACATAGGTTTTCCTAAGCATGGAGGATTTTGTCAATCGCAGAACGTATATTCGCGTTGGTAATACAGCCGCATTATTTCCTGTTCCATTCTCGCGCTGTTGCTGCGCTGTTGAATAAATTTAATGGAGTGGTATACCATATGGTCCCAGCATAGACTTTTTTGTGTATTACGAAGTCAGCAAACAAGCACACGGTCCGGTTGATGGTAAACGGGATTGCAGCCTGTACGCGCTAGTGTCATCACAAGGATATCACTAGCGTGTCGCCAACCCTATGAAATGATGGTACTATGTCACATTTACCCAGTTTTTTCACTGCCTCTCTCACTCTTCAAATCGGAACATAGCAATGCGAACACAGCTATTTGGCGGTAGAATTAAGTGAGACAGAGGTAACAATACGTAAACAAATTAATTTTATTTTACTAAGGGAGCAAATAGGCGTATGTTCCAGATGATGGTAACTGCCACCGTATAAGCTTATCACCTATGAATATACTCTCGCATTGCAACCTGTGACTATGCATATTATGTCACATTTACCCAGTAATTTCACTGCCACTTACCCTTCAAATTGGAACTCATATACAATATGCATATAATTAGTATTTGGCGGTAGAAATAGGCGAGAGTGCAGACACTTGTAGGAAGCCTACCTTTGGAAATGATTTATTATTATAATGGATTGGATGTTCAATTTTTTACCAAAATCATTCTCATGCTCAAATCTTATCTATATCTTGAACGATAAACCGTCGAATAAAAAGGTTTTGAACTGGCATATTTATTTGTCGTTTTTGTTTATTTCTTTTTATATTTTTCACAGTTGTGCAGTGAAAATGAGCGCAAAGCATTACGTACATGCGCGGGTGCCATGTGTGACTACGGGCTGCAGTACGTGCAGCAACGCACGCCCGAGGGACTGTATGCGTTTCTGCTCGAGCCGGACGTGTACCAGGCGGCTTTGTTCGGTGAGCGGTCAAACACAATCAATACACACTGTACATTGCACCACTGCGCACGCAGTGACTGTACACGGCACTTTCACATTGTAGTCTGTTCTCTGCACTTTGTACTCTGTACACTACACAATGCACGCAGCATACGGTATGGTACGGTATCACATCCCTACTTCCCTACTAATATTATAAATGCGAAAGTAACTCTGTCTGTCTGTCTGTTACGCTTTCCCGTTTCAACCTCTCAACCGATTTTGATGAAATTTGGCGTAGACAATCTTTAGACCTTGAGAAAGGACATATACTATATTAGAATTCGAAATAAGGGTTGTAAGGGGTCGAAAGGGGGGATGAAAAGTTGTATGGAAGTATCGCTATTTTTAGAGCTAGAAACTTGAAACTTATTTTTCAGGCCATTGATTCGATATAAAGAAACATGACATTCAAAGTTTATATTAGTTAATGTAAAGAGGTAAGTTACCCAAAAAACTATTCCACGCGGACGAAGTCGCGGGCACAGCTAGTTGTACATAAACATACATATGTATATAAATACATATGTATATTATTTAGCAATGCAAACAATTAGTGTTCTGCAATCTGAGCTTAGGCTTTATATGTATTGCCAGCAGCACTCTGTGGTATTACCCGCGTAATTCCTTTTTCCCGAAGAATATGGGGATAAAATTTATCTTATGCTACTCCTGATAATGTAATTTCCAATTGGTGAAAGAGTTTTTGAAATCTGTTCTGTAGTTATTGAGTTTTTTTTTATTGAATACGAATTAAATTACAAATCCTGCTCAGATAGGGATTCCTATTTAATTTTGTAAATATAACTTTTGTTGCTCTATAAGAAAATAGCTTAGAATTAAAAATATAAATCTTTTCTTTGTGTAATATTAGTATACATCAAAATAACAGGATTTTAATATTTAGGTAACGAAGAAAGATTAAGACCACCACCTCCCGTGCGCCAAGCTATAGCGAGAGAACAACAACTAGAAATGATCAGGCGAAACGAAGATATGGTATAATATATTAAGTCTTCAAAATATATTAATAATATGTTTTTCAAAATTTATTTTGATGCATAATTTGTTAATACACAGGCAAGTAGAGTCACCGGCAAACCTAGAGAGGGCGATAGAAGTAATCGAAAGCCTACCGACAACAAAGACAGTACGGATAGCAAAAAAGTTGCAGAGAAACCTCTACCCAACCACTTGCAAAGGTTGAAGCCGAAGGATATTGAGAAAACTACGCCTCAGGTAAACCGTCATATTATTATTATTCTTCTGACATATGTATATGTATGTATATATTAAAGTATTAATGTATATTTTAAACCTTCTTTAATACATATCGGTACATACGCGGTATTAGAACTTAAACGACGATATATATGTATTAAAGAAGGATAAGTTTAGAAGTACCAAATTAACGAGCATGTTTGAAAGGACAAATACGAGTAATGGAAGCGAGAAAGGTATGCCAAGATCGTAACAAGTGGAGATCCATGGTTTCTGCCTACCCTCCGATGGGACACAGGCGTGATATATATATATAAATATGTATATTTATATAGTATACACACACACACACACACACACACACATATATATATATATACATAACTTATTCATTTATAAGGAGAATAAGAAATAATAGGTAGTAAATAGTAGTAGTAGTAAATGGTCAAAGCCTTAATTTTATAATAAGATCTTTTTTATATATTATAAAGTCAGCAAACAAGCATACGGTCCGCTTGATAGTAAACGTGATTGCAGCCTATAGACGTCATCGCAAGGATATCACTAGCGAGTCGCTAACCCTATAAATTGAAGATAACTCACCCATCAACCCGTAACACAGCAATGCGAACACTGCTATTTGGCAGTAGAAATAGGTGAGAATGAGGTACCAATGCAGAAGACATTTGTAAGATGTATATCTCATGCAGTTACAACTTCAAAATAGTTTTCCTAACAAAATAACGTTCAACCTTGCACGTAGTCGCATCAACTTGTAACCGCGTCAACAATTTTCTTCTGTTTTTCCACTTAAGTCCTGTAAACATAATAATATCATAATATAATTATATTTACACGTGTCATACATGAACCTGACACCGTGGTAAGACGTTGTTCTGTCTTAACTATATAGAAAAAATATTGCGACTATGGATTGAGAAACCTATTTCAAAAGCCGGATCAAACTTCAATTTAAAATTATTAAAATCAGTTCAGTAATTTAGAACTTCATCCCGGACAAACCGTGACACGTATTTTTTATATATGGGATGTGTAATGAGTGACCTGAGGTACCGACAGGGGAGAATTGTACCTCCCCTGTACCAGGTGTCTTAAGCGGTGACTAAGGTACCGGAACCGACAGATGGCAGTATATCCATCCAGAACAGTGCAGCTCAAATGCACAGGGCGGGATAGGCAGCAGCATCCCCGTCGCGAAAGCTGCGCTCTGCGATTGATAACACGCTTGCCCAGCGCGGCAATTATGGGCTAAATTCCCCCTTTCTTGAAAAGGTCTATGTCCAGCAGTGGACTTTCAATGGCTGGTATGATGAATGAGTAAAATAACAGACTAAAATAATTATGTAGTTTGGTTTAGAATTTCGTAAAGTAGTTGTTGAAAATGTCTTATCTATACGATAATATTTTAAATAGATTTGGTGTGTATATGTGTGTCATGATTAGGCTTAAAATCTTTTCGCTTTTGCAGCCCACTATTTTTATTATCTCACGGTAGAAAGTCTGCTTTGTAAACTAAACGTATAGTTCTATCGGTACTTGGTTATGCTAGCGATAGATTAACTTCACTTTGTTGTATTTATTTATGTTCATAATTCTATTTGTAGTTACAAGAACAAATATATCTATCTCATAGTAAAACTTTTACAACTTTTAAAGCGCGGATTTTTAGCTTAAAATGTTTGCTCTTCGTTTTGGTTATCTTACGGCAACGTTCTCATGATTGACAATTGACAAAAAATATTGTGTCAAAACATCTTTTAATGCAGTTTTATTATGAGTCCATAGTTAACGCTTACGTTACGCTTAGTGGTTCGTACAACATTTAAAATGTCATCAAAGGGTCGCGGCCTCGATTTTCACTCAAGCTGATTTCTTCTTAATTCATGTGACTGGTAGATTTTTCGTGGAAATAAAAATCATTACAATTTAGATTAATATTCCAATTGTGCGTATTGAGCCGTGGGGTGCCGGCAGTGTTGAATAGTCCTTCCTCTAGACCAGAGTCGCAAGTCGACTGGCACCGGAACCGACAGATGGCGCTTTATCCATCCAAAGCAGCGTACCGCAGCGCGGCAATTATAGGAAATATTCCCCCATTCTAGGGGAGGCCTATGTTCAGCAGTGGACATTCTGAAGCTGCGATGATGATGTGCGTATTTACGACATAACTTTTTTTTACTGCGCAGGACAGAAAGTAATAAGCAAAGAGATCTGTCACAAGTGAATGTATATTCTTATTTTACCCCGAAGGTTCAGTTTTAACATCTCCCCTGTAAGCTCAATAAACCGCCGCTGAACGTATTTAAAGGGGGACCATCTGTTTTAATGAGTGCAGATAGCGAGTGTGCAACAATGCGCGCTAATGCAGAGCAAGGCATCTCGTTACCTCGTGAATGGACGGCTAGATTGAGACACGGTATTAGCGTCCCAATATTACAGTTACCTTGCACAGGGTGATACCTTTGCAGGATTTGGTACCTTTTAGAGGTATCTACCTCTATTACGTTCAGAAGTCGTTTAAGGGAACATCAGAGTAGAAGATTACCTCCTCATGCACCAGATGGCTAAAAAAGCGACTAAGGTACCAGAACATACAGATGGCGGTATCTCCATCCACAACAGCATAGCTAAAATGTATTGATCGGGGATGGGCAGCAGCTTCCCCGTCGCGAAAGCTGCGCTTTGCGACTGCCAACACGCTTGCCCAGCGCGGCAATTATAGGCATGAGCTGCCTTTTTTGCATGGATATACCGCCATCTGTCGGTTCTGGTACCGCAGTCGCTTCTTACGACACCAGATACAGAGGGAGGTACTATTCTACTATGCCGGTACCTCACAGCTTATGCCTTATTTTAACCTATTTCTACCGCCAAACATAGTGTTTGCAATTTTGTTTTTCGTGTAGAACGGTGAGAGAGACAGTGACATTACTGCGTAATGTTGTAATAATATCTTGGCAACGAGCTAGTGCTATCCTTGTAATAACAGGAGCGTTTATAGGTTGCGGTGACGCGGTGACACTATCACGCGGACAGTTAACTTGTTTCTCGACTTGTCTTGATAAATACATACATAACACATTTAACACATACGCATATATTTTAAAGTGTTTTAACAGGCGTCATACGACGTTTTGAACCTCTGGCAACTCATAACGAATAAGGTTGCGAGATTAAAGCACAGCCTGTAGATCCCGTGCAGTCTGCGAATCGCGCTAATTAAAACTGTGTTTGCGGAATCTGCGCCGCGTATTGTGAGCGTGAAAGCGCTCCGGAACCTCTTTCCATAGACTAAGCACAAATTGCAGAGCGGCAACTTGTTTGATTTGGACATTAAAATTCAGAACGGAAGCTAAACAAGGGGCTTGGTCATCATGTAATTGTCATTACTTCACAAATGTAAGATAACACTATATTTTTTTATCTCCAATGGAATATGACGCTTGAGTAGTTCTATAAAAACACCATGAGAGATTATCGTACTACTAAAACTGACAGTAGAATTCTTTTGCGACCATTTTTAAAGCAATTGCTTTTTGTCACCATTTATCACCAAAAAAAATAACTTATAGATATCTTCCATGGTTGTGTGCCTGTAGAATAGTACCTCTATACCAGGTATTGTAGGACGCGACTTAGATACCAGAACTTACAGATGGCGGTATATCCATCCGTAATATTGTAGCTCAAATGCACACAGCGGGGATGGGCAGCAGCATCCTCGTCGCGAAAGCTGCTCTTCGATTGCCAAAACGCTTGCCCGGCGTGGTAATTATGGGTGAAATTCCCCTTTTCTTAGGGAGGCCTATGGAGGAAATGATGATGATAAGATCAGGTTGCATGTGTCAGTGAAATTACTGGGTAGTGTGACATAATATTTTCAAGTCACAATGTTGGAAACACGCTAGTGATATCCCCGTAATATTATGAGCATCTATAGGCTGCAGTAGAGTTTACTATCACGCGAACTGTACGTTTCTTTATCGACCTGGTATAATAATAAAAAAGCAATAAGGTTTTTAATAATCCGGTATCACGCACTATACTGCCAAAGTATTTAATCTCTGAAGAGAATTTCCGAAGGTATAGATTCAGGAACGATCCGAGCTGGTCTGGATAGTTTGCGTTCAGCAACACTCATTACCAATTTGTTTAAATGATGTTATATCATAAGTTTGTCAGTGTCGTCGGTCATTTGTGTAATATTGTAACAATCAAATCTAAACTTATAGTTAGCTTTTTTGTTGTTTTAACGATTTGAAAATGACTGTGATAAGGCTATTAAATAAACGTATTTGACTTTTAACAGCCGGTCCTATTATCATTTAGACTACGAAGTATTTGATTAGCTGGTATTAGTGAGTTACAAAAGGTACACTTTGGTATCGTTTTAGCGTACTCAAATCACCATACACATCTAAAAGGTATATTGTAAGTGTGTAGCTTCTAAGAGTTCGGCACATCTTAGGTAAAAAAGTACAAGCAAGTCTCGCTATGTTGAATCGTCTACGGACAGTCGATTCACGGCCGCAGTCACGTAATCACAGCAATCCCCCGCCGAGGGCCGCACAAAAAGAAATAATTAACCCGCGCCTTCACACTTGTCACGTCTACTGCCTTTGATACTCTCCGTTTGTTTGTCTCTGAACGAGGCAATGGGATTTTTACCGTGGCCAGTCGTTTTTGAACGGATACGCGGGAAGTGTAATGGAATTGGAAAACACGGGGATTAGTCGTGCGCCCGGCTCGGATTACCTTCGGATTTTGGAGAAGTTGGTGTGTGGTATATTGGTGGTTGAGTGTTGGTTGTAATCTAAGGTTCGTGGGTTCGATTACAGAATTAATTGAAACGATATTTGTTCTTAGTCTCGCTTTGGGAGGAAGCCGATATTAAAGATTCGTTTGGTGCATTGGTTTAGAATAGAGATCGTGGGCTGGATGCCCCCGCACCTAGTTCATTTTCCGTATGTACACTATACATATTCGTATTGAGCCTAGATGTGTTTGGTAGCTCTGCTGTCTCATCTCTTTAGGGATGTCGACGTAGATAGATAGACTTCTATCGCTTGGGCGTATTTCCGCAACTCGAAGACTCTTTTGCGTTTTTGGACTGTCAAATTCTAATTCTAATATATATTTGCTATCTAAGTGTATGTACATTGGGTCTTACAATTATTGTAGGTTTATAACTTAGATGCCTTTTCCAAGTACTGCAAATGAAGCGTATGTACAGGATACGGCTTATAATATTTTAGAAAAAATTAAAATAAACTAAAATGTAACATTAATATACATATAAATACTTTAACCAAATAAATTAATAATACACAAATACTACTTAGTTAATTACTGAGATTATTTAGTTAATTATATTTTTATTATTATTATTACGCATGATTTATTTTGAGGTTTTACTTATAACGTCGGCACTACACCAGCCAGCCCCAGCGTCTCTAGAAAGCGCACCGAACCCTTGCGATCACCGACCGCTTCCAAGGGGCCCCAGGAGATCTGATATATAGTAAAAATAAAGTGACTTGGTTAATATTATACTGACGTTGCTCTACATCTCGAATCAAAAGAAAAAACAAAATTGAATTTAGGTGTTTGTGATATCTATGGATTTTTAGTGTTCCGACGTCATATTGATGACCATTAGAGATGGTAATGTTGGCCCTGTTTATATATTTGTTAACTTTATGCGCACTGAAAAAAAACAATGTATACATGGCGGACTTAATGCCTGGTGGCATTATCTACTAGTCAACCATTAGGCAGAATAGAAAAGAGATAAGTCGTAATAAACATAAATGAAAGAAAATTATAAAATTAAAAATACTAAATTATTCTATAAGTTATATACAGACATCAAACATTTGTACACATACATATATATAATACTATTATTATACTTGATATGGTTGATTGAGAAACTAAGGAGGTAAAATAAGTAGAGATAATACAAAAAAGAATTCGTTAGGCTCTCATCAATTCAAACTTACTCGATGATTTCTTGATTTTAAGGAGAAGCACATTCCAGAGTCCTGTTATTTGTAAAATAATTATAAATTGTTCATATTCTACTGAAATTTGTCAGAATGTATGTCGCATGTTTGGATCCCGCAGGGATCGAATGACAAATGTAAATTGATGAAACGTCCCCGTCTATTCCCTCTGGAGTAAGCCTTTCGGGCCTTAGCTAACATTCGGGACTCTATGGTGTGGCTAGGGCGCGGATGGATGACCGCCCAGGGCGTCGGGACAGGGGGTGGCGTCTAGAGGGTGAAAAAGGGAATAATTATATCATACGCGGCGAGTTTTCTACGGTGCTTAAGATTTTTAGACGCACTCTTGTTTGTCGAAATAAGTCACTCTTTAAATTCATTCTTCTAAAATTTTATTGTAATTGTTATTACGAGTAATAATGTTGCGTAAGAGATAGTACAGTTAATATAGTTCACTTTTCAGTATGTTGTAATCTCAGCCTACGTGTCAAACTTTTAGTAATCTTGAACTTAAGGTTTAATGATTTATACTCATAAGAAAAAACACTTATAGAGAATAAATCTTGCACTCACAATGAGATACATAGATTTTTTATATATATGTATGCATACCTTTATTTCATTTTTCTTATGTAATTAATCATCAAATCTGTTTGTTTTGATGTTTCTCGATTACCGATGGAAAACGGTATAAAATTCAGTTTTGTTCAGTTTGTTTTATTATTTTTTAATATACCAGCTCGACATATACGAGTACAAGTATACAGTCCGCGTGATAGCAAGCGTCACCGCCGCCTTTAGACGCATGAAATATCACTAACACGTTTCCAACCTTGTAACTAGAAGATATTATGTCACATTACCTAGTAATTTCACCGAATTCACATGGATAGCAAAAGTCGCAGTACTAAACTAAGTTAAGCTTTTACGTTCCGTTTATTATATACATAGGTACTATTACATACATATACTAGCTGACCCCACAAACGCTGTCCTAACTATATACTATGTTTAACATAAAAAAAATGCGACTATAAATTTAAATATAAACTATCCTATCTTTCAATTAGATGGAACTACGCAGAAAGTAAAAATTTAATTAAATCATTTCAGTATTTAAGAAGCTCATCCGAGACAAACAACGTGACACAAAATTTTTATATTTTATCTAACTAACCCGTCAGACGTTCTATATTAAATATAATATATATATGTTTGTCTTGAAAAAAAAACGCGGCTATATATAATTTTCTTTAATAACTTGTCCTATCTCTCAAGTTAGATAAAACTACACTGAAAGCAAACATTTATTAAAATCGGTTCAGTACTCTAAAAGGTCACCAAGCACGCAATTTTTATTAATAAAAATATATGTTTAGTTAACCCCGAATACCCTAATCGTCTAGCGGTATAAGATATACATAATTAATTCTCATATTATTCCTGCCAAATACACACATTTAATAAAAATCGATTGAGTCTCTTAGGAGAAGTACGAACACAAACATCGTGACTCAAAATATTTATAAATATAGAATCGTCTTTGTGCCAAAATATAAAAGAGATTCACGTGCTCAGCTTCAGCAAAATACCTATAACCATTTTCGATCCCTTAATAAAACTTTCCCCTGGACAAGTAATTTTCTTTGTACCTATCCAGTAGATGTCAAACATTTTCAGTTAATTATTACCTGCCCATTATTTAAAGAGCCCTTCGAAAAAACCGGTAAATCATTAAGGACGGTATTTTCTTGTCTCGCCTTGTGATTTTTAATTCCCATTAAAGCAAAAGTTTCTGTCCGACTTCGGAGGAACGGAGAGCGATGTTATGTCAATACGGATTTGGCAAAGTAAATATTACAACAGTACCTTTGCTATTGAAGATGAGGTAATAAAAATAAGTCTAAGCATAAACTATCTTTACATAAATAGGGATATTTACTTCAATTTCTCGTTCTAAACAAATAACATTTTTATATACTACCTAAAGAGCTCTATGTGGTGTAAAAGTTCATGTCGTGGCAATAATATAAAAAGGATTTTTGAGATGGTTTAGATATGAAGAAAGAATGGATGAAAGTAGAATGACTGACAAAATATATATAGCGGAAGTGAATGGAAGAGTTGGTATACGTCGACCAGGGCAAGCACCTTAACCAGGTAGAAGAGGTATTACAGAATGGCCAGGTCAGAAGTACCATGAATAAACGAGCTTGTATGAAAAGACTTAAGCGAGTAAGGGAAGCGACAGAGGTATGTAAGAAGTGGACATTCATAGTCTCAGCTTACACCAATGGGTCACCAGATGGTAGGTACGTGTATTACCTAAAACTAATTACCTTATCAAATTAGGTTAAGTCATTTGAACAGATAGGTCATTGAGTGACCTGCTTTAAAATTATTCTAATGAACTAAGTTCGCAGCAAGTTATTACGCGAGTATTCTTAAGTTTTATATTTATGGAAATATCGCACTTGTAGTTAATATAGTAAAAACAGATAAAAAATGCATAAAACATTAATACAATAATAAATCTAAGTAAGTTAACAATTTCTGTTACGACTCTGTCTATGTGGACTTTTTACGAATATCTTAAAAGTAGCTTGTCCCTCCTTGTTGTCCAAAATTAATAGAAAGCGATTTAAAGGTTAACAAACAGTCTGACACGCATTCACAGTATTCATGTGTTGTTTTTGCTTATTTATATTATTGGAAAATGGCTATACTCCTACAAGGTTTAACGGGCCCGTTGGCGTAAATGATAGTTATCCAGTCTTGTGCGCATAGGGTAGTGGGTGTGATTCCTACCCAGAAGAAACTTAATGTGATGATATTTGTGTCTGTGGTTCTAGGTGTTAAAATAGTTACTTGAGTGTTATATTTGTGATTCTTCTGTTGTCTGATGTTTGTGTCACGTGTTTTTTAAGGGACTTAGCTCGGACTCAGGTAAATGTAGGAGATGTGTGAATATTAAATAGCAGAATAGTATTTCAGTATAATAAACTAAATAAAAACTGTAGGCCACATTACTTGACACGTGTAATCTCTAAAGCCGTGAGGTTCACGCAAAGTACCAGGTGTCATAAGAGGCCACTAAGGTACCAGAACCAATAGATAGTGATATATCTAAATATCTAAATGTTCAGGGCGGGGATGAGCAGCAGCATCCCGCGCAACGAAAGCTGCGCTCTGCGATTGCCAACGCAGCAATTATGGGCAAAATTCTTACGGAGGCCTATGTCCGGCAGTGGACTTCAATGACCGATATGACGATGATAATATCTATGGTCGTTTTTTTGTTATAATTTTTTTTATTTCTAATAAAGTTTATAATCAGACATTCTGCAGCGTGGCTTTGCCCGTGGAGGCGGCTCGCCCCTCACAAATGCAATAACTAATCACAATAAAAGGGTTGCGGCCGCTCTCTATTAAAAACTCACTAAGAATTCCATCAGAGGGACGATTATGATCGGCCTACACTGAACGATAATAAGAAAGTATAAAATAAATTAAAAATAATCTGTTTAAAAAAAAATATGAGTATACATGAGGTGAAATAATACAAAGATTGTTACTGCTTTACTTGCTTTTGATTGGTACTGCTTTGGTACTTTGCCAATTTTTACCATCAAAAGTTTCGTGTTCGTGGAGCTGTGTTCTAGTTTGAAGGGTGAGACAGACAGTGACATTACTGGGTAATGTGCCTTAATATCTTCAAGTCGCAAGGTTGGCAATGCACGTGCTATCCTTGTGATATTACGAGCGTCAACAAGCTACAATGACGCTTACTTTATCACGGAGACTGTATGCTTGTTTGTGAACCTGGTCTAAAAAACTATGATTTTGGCACTAAAATAATTCGAAAGAAACAAATGTTCAAATTAGGCAACTAAAATAATATTACGTATTATAGATTATGTGCCAGTGTACCAGAATAGAAACGTGCCAGGTGTCGTAAGAGATAAATGGGCACAGGGACCGATAGACCTTCAAATTTATATACCGCCATCTGTAGGTTCTGGTAAACGAGTCACCTCTTACGACACCTGGTGCATTCATCATTACAACCATTTGAAATCCAGTGCTGGACATAGACTTCCCCAAGAAAGGGGGAATTTTGCCCATAATAACCGCGCTAGGCAAGCGTGTTGACAATCGCAGAACACAGCTTTCACGATTGGGATGATTTTGCCTATCCCCACCGCATTTGAGCTACACTGTCTCGGATGGATATACCGCCATCTGTCGGTTCCGGTACTTTAGTCGCCTCTTACGACACAGAAGGAGGTACTATTCTACTTTGCTGATCTTTTCATTGAAGACTTCTGTCAAATTAAATTAAATTTCTAAACTCAGTTCTTGTGTATCAAGATCCAGTAGGCGTCAAGCATTCTCAAGTTTTTCTTACCAGAATAATTTACTTGGTAATGGTGCGGGTCGTATCGATTTTGTTATCTGTTACTATCACTTCTATTTCTAGTCCCAAACAAATAACATTTTTTATTCTTACTCTACTCAAATGACCTTATATACTATCGATTCAATGTGGTGTAAAAGATGATGCTGTGACAACAATAGAAAAAGAAATTTTATGATGGGTTGGACATGTAGAATGGATGGATGAAAGTAGAATGACTGCGACCAGGACGAACACACCTTAACCAGGTAGGATAGGTATTACAGAAGAGTTAGGGCCGAAGTCAACTGACCAACAACTATCTCTGTATTATGCAACTGTATATTCTTAATAGCGATCCGCCGGTGCAATCAGGATACAAATGTTTATTAAGGGATGGACTTAGACTGGACTCTTAGAGATGGACACAAAATATACCACCGCAGATATTTTTGTACACTTGTTTTAAAATGTACAATACTGTAGTAAATTATTTTAATGTATCTAGTCGGATTCGGTATGGTTCGATTGTATATCTACGACATCACAACGTTTCTCTACTATATTATGTATTATACATATACCTTCGTCTCAAATCACTAAAAAGTCCGCATAAAGATTTAAAAATACATAGAGATAGACGACAGCGAAAAGTGACTTTATTTTATACTATATAGTGATGTGTACCGACAAAGTAGTATGAGTGCCTCCTTTGAAGGTACCAGGTGTTGTAAGAGGCGACTGAGGAACCGAAAATGATAATGGCGGTATGTCCACCTAAAACTACTTAATCTATATATTTATTTAAAAAAAGAAGAGAAGAAAGAATATGCTACTTTTCATTTTTTATTTCCATCTAAATAAGAGGCTTAAACCATTTGTATTTCGGATATCAGAAAACAAAGGAATTGAAATCATATTAATAATTAAAATTCTCATATGGAATGCCTAAACCGATCTGGATTAAATTTTGTACAGAAATTGTGGATAATCTGGAATAACATATAAGCTACTTTTAGATATATTTTGCGTGTCCCCGTGGGATGGATATCGATGTTTTCTTTTTTAAAAAATCGGTACGACATCTTTCAATTTAGCTATCAGAAAGTGACATAGATTTCTTTCCTGAATAACAAGACTTCCTCAGGGATGAGATATAAAGTATAAACTAGCAAAACCGGTACGAAATAAAAATTAAATTTTTGTCTCTTGCGGTTGCCGTAAAGTGACTGAAAACGACGGACAAAAAATAGAACCGTTAATCGAACATAGTTTTAAAGCTGTTAAAAATATATTATCATCATCATCTTATCAGCCATAGAAAGTCCTGCTGAACAAAGGCTCCAAGATAGAGGGATTTTTTCGCTGGGCAGGCGTGGTGGCAATTGGAGAGTGAAGCTTCGCGACGAGGATGACTCCTCCCCATCCTTTCTGAGCACTTATTTACGCTCTTTCGATGCTGCTCTTACGATACCTGGTACAGGGAGAGATACTAATGTAGTCCGCCGGTACCCCACGAAATTGGCAAAATATATATATATTACAACAGAACCATCCGTGTATAAATACTACATACACTTGACATGTATTTCTTGTGAAAAGTATAGCCTCTTCAGTTCGCGAGATATCCACGTATAATTTCGGAGATATATACACTCGCGAGCACTAAAATGGGGCTACGCCCCGTAATAAATCACTAGGTAAGCACTTCTTTAAGTGTCCGAATGTTTGAGCGGTTAATCTTGTTGTCTTGATAAATAAATAGCTTCACTTTTCTACACTGTAATGTACTTTTATTGCGGAAGCACTAATCTGTAATCTAAGGAAGTAAGGATACGATATCAAATCTTCAAAACGACATCCGGAACTTCTTTACAAGTCTTAACACACTACACCGTTATCCAATGGCTAACTTAATGCCCTCTTAAGACTCTTAGCCAATACAGAAACATTCGCGCTGTAAACCTTGCCAGTTACAGTGGCGAGCGCAGAAATGGGATTCACGCCCACCTAATAAATTTAGCCGGCGTTAACCCGCCGCGCGCCGGCCGCGGTTGCGAATGCCCGTTCGGGTTTTATGGAGCAGTTTAGGGTCGGTTCTGTAATAGCCAATGGCTGTGTTTGCTTGTTTTGTACTTCTTAATGGGGGGCTATTAAAGTTTTAACAATATCACGTTTTTTATGTTATGATGTCAGCAAACAATTGTACGGTCCACTTAATGATAAACGTGACCGCCTATAAGCACTCGTATCATCGCAAATATATTACTTGGGTGTCGCCTTGTAAACTGAAGATACAATGTCACATTTACCCAGTAATTTCACTGCTTCTCTCATCCTTCAAAACTGGAACACTGCATTTTGTCGGTAACAATTCTACCTCTAAAAAACGTGTTTCCTTTTGGTGTTCATTTTTTATTTATGCCTGGTAGCTATGAAAGTTAATGATATATCGTTGCAAAGTTACCTGCCCAGCGCGTCAATTATAGGCAAAATTACTTTCTTGAGGAGGCCTATGTCAAGCAAATTGCTGTGTCTTTTATCATGATGATGATGACTGGATTAGGATTTGGTGGGTCGGAAAATTCACTGCTTAATGAAGATTAACAATACACTGATAATGCAAGTTTTCTGTGTTCTCTGTCACCAAACAATGAAAGCAAAATCTCATCTTTTATAGATTAATATTTACATAAGGAATGTTATTGAAGATTTTTAAATAAACCATAAGTTGTTTTTTTTTGCAAATATAAAATAATGTGTATCAAGATTATCGTTATATTACAACAAATATCATTTAATTAAGCTAAATACTAATTTGTCTACCTTGAAAATACAAAGAAACGATATTTAAAGTCTACTTATATCGCCTCTTCCATTGTATCCTTTATTTTAAGATATCACAATATCAAAAGACACATATCAATTTAAACGTCCATCTGCCTTTGAATTACGCGATGCTCTTTGATGGGCCCCTGTCAACCATTTAGAGCTTTTTAAAATTTAAAATAATTAAATGTAGTTTCATTAGATTTACAATAATAATATTATTTATTTTCAGTAGGTCTTTATTGTACTAGTTAAACAGATACAGTACATATTAAAAAATTAAGACAGTACAATGCGTGGCATCATCACATAGAGCTATCTCCTCCAAGAACCCCTGATTGGAAAAAAGCAGTAAAAATAGTTTTATATTATAATATCGAAGTTGTGGGTTCGATCCCCAGGACAAATATATATATCATATAAATATTTGTGTTTGTCCTGTGTCTGGGTGTTAAAAATATTTATTTAAGTATTATATTTGTGACTCCTCTGTTGTCTTATACCCGTAACACAGATGCTTTAATCGACTTACCACGGAGTCACGTCAATGTACGAGATGTTGTGTGAATATATGAAATATATATATAATATATTATATTGATTAAAATGATAGTAATCATGCCGTATATAAATCTGATTGTCACGCATATTATACTAAAAATAAGAAGCATGTCAAGTCGAGGTTTATATTTAAACGTCTATTAATTATCAGATTGAGTCAGAATAATAGGCAAATAAAATTACACAAACGAAACCGCACGCTCAAAAACAATCCCACATCACAGTAACATATTAAACCTCAAATAACATTTCATTAATATTCCGAAGCACGATTAACACGGACTGGCGGAGCAGTAATCCCATTCCGCTAACAGCATAAAAGCGGAGCGTTCTTTTATCACTCTTAACTTCCCAGCATTAAGCTCCCGACGCTCGTAATAGGGGCAATAACACTCTTCCCGGGAAGAGTGCCCCCATAACGCCGCTGGTAAACGAATATGCGGGGAAATTGCGAAGGCAGATGTGATTGCGAGAGCCGGATGCCGGCACTATCAATCTACGCCCCCACGCAGCCCGATCGTAAATCAAGCGCACAATAGCCAAAGGAAGTTCTTAAGAAGAAAAACTATAGGTCATATCCTTCCTGCGCTCGGCCAATCGGAAGCGAGTATCTCCCCCCCGCCGCCCGGTAGGGTTATTCGGTTACAGCGGGATTTTTCTACGTCGCACCGCCGACGCGCGGCCGTGCGTCATCGTGCGGATTACGGTGAGCCGGACGACTGATAGCGGAGTGACGCGACGGTTTGCGAATGAATTAGTTATTAGCGGGGCCGGTTGGCATTAGTTTTGTTATTAGAAAAGTTTGGCGGGTAATTTTCTTGTTTTTTTTTGTTTTGGTAAGGCAATTAGAAGATGAATACCATAACATACTTTCATTACCGTTTTTGTAATTTTTTTTAATACAAATAAGAAAAATATTTTGAAAGTAAAAAATACATAGTACATCTCATACATTGACCTGACTCCGAGATAAGTAGCTTACAGCACTTGTGTTACGGATATCAGACAACAAATGAATCACAAATATAGTAGATACTTAGATACATGTAAATAATACCCAGAAACAAAACAAACATAAATATTTATCATATAAATATTTGTCCTGGGTAGTGATCAAACCCATGGCCTTTGGCGCACAAGGCGCACAAGGACCACTACTATCTGCGCTATCGGGCCCGCCAAAATTGGTGTTAATGAACAAAATGTTTTTATAATAAATAAGAAGTTATCTATGTTTAGGAAATTCATATCGCCGCATACTAAATAAAAAGCTCGCATATCATTAGCCGCATCTACATTTTAAGTACCTAACCAACAAAGCCCTAAACTTTGTTCGGGATCCAGAATCTTTATAACAATCTCAACGCAGCGTTATACGGCAACTAGCGCGCATTGATGCAATTCCCCGCTCAAAGGATGCAGCGTAAAAACTAGCTAACAAGCGCGCGCCGCCGGCTCTAATTCACAATTTGCCCGCGCGCCCGCCGCTCCACCGGGGATTCTAAATTCAAATTTTCAAATTTAACCCCGCGTTCGAAATACGAATACGCGTTCGGCAAAAGAAAATAATGTGATATTCTATACTTTGTTCTTTTACCGGGATTAGTCTATGATTAGGGTTCTGTCAATTAGTGCAGGTGACGGTTTGCTAAATCTTTTTCATTGTGAAAGTGTGAATTGAATAACAATGGTATACAATTTAAAGGAACGTAGTTACTGTAGTTATAATGTTAGCTGCAGTGCAGCAAACTTGGGTCTTGCAACATTAAAGTGAGTTAGGTTGCAACCCTATTTTGTATGTTGTTACATTACATAAGACTGTACTTTACAGAGATTTATGTGTTAGATAACGTTTTCTTTAAATTTTTTGTTTTATCATTTATCTAATTTCAGAATGAATTGTAGTTAATGTCATTATTTATCTGACTAATACACTGTCTCAGCTCAAACTACATTCGCCCCAAGCTATCATTCGAACATCTATGTGATGCATGCATACATAAGAGCCATATTACGGCGCCCTTGACTGAGTACCACAAACTACATGACTAACTATGTATTTGCAATGTCTCCAGGTTTCACCCGTTTAGTTCCCGTTTCTGTGCGAATAGGAAGATAGAAAAGTTTCTGTTAATCGCTGATAATGTCGTTTTCTATGGGTAAAATTATTTTTTAATATAGGTCCAGTACTTTGAGAGTTTATTCGTTGCAGATGTACAAAACACGTTTTTTTATATTGTATTTGTAGATAGGGATATTTTTTCGATAATATAAAATGTATTACGTATGTTATGTTACATATTGAAGATATCGCTTTATAATGTTGAAATAAAAAAAAATGGTAGCGCAGTTAATTATTCAAATCGTAACAAACATAAGTAAAAATGCTGTAGGGTATCGGGAATGCCTTGGAGTACCGGCAGAGTAGAATAGTACCTTTCTTTGTACCAGGTTGTAAGAGGCAACTAAGGCACCAGAACCAACAGATGACGGTATATCCAGCCGAAATAGTATAGCTCAAATGCATAGGGCAGGAATGAGCAGCAGCATCCTCGCGTGAAAGCTGCCCTTTACAATTGTCAACACGCTTTCCCAGTGCGGCAATTATGGGCAAAATTACCCCCTTGGAGAGGTCTGTGTCCAGCAGTGGACTTCCAATGGTTGTAATAATGATAAGTAAACATCAAAATCAAATCTTGTCCTTATAAAATTTGTTCCAATATATATAGTACACAAATCTCCGCCACCTCTGTATAAAAACGCGATACACTCAAATAATACCAAACAGAGTTTCACGCGGTTCTCACTCATAGAGACAAGTGATTTCAAGGAGAGGCAAGACTTAAGTATATTATTTAATAATGTTTTGTATAAACTGGTTAAAATATATCGACGTGGTAGGACACGGACGACTCGGAAAAGGCTTTTGGCTTTTCGTATCCACATAGGCACGACTGCGGCTCATGCAAAATTTAAATGAAAAGAAAGTAATGCGATATTTTACACTTTGTGCTTTTACCGGGATAAGTCTATGATTGGGGTTCTATTAATTAGTAGATGAAGATTTTAAATTCAAATTAACATATTTAACCCAGCATTCGAAATACGAGTACGCGTTCGGCAAAAGAAAGTAATGCGATATTATTAGGTTCGCCAATTCTTTTTCTTTGTAAAAGTGTGAATTTGTAAAACAATCTTTTTAAATACGCCATTAATGTGCAAACAAGCAAACAGAACACTGTCTCATACAGATGAGACAGCGGTTCGCCCCCGGTAATCTTCCGCGCATCACGGACAAACACGTGGCATATTGCGGCCTCCTATCTGATTACCACAAACAACTATGAATGCCCCGGCTGGCCCCCAAAGTGGGGCCCTGGGGCTAAATGACCCACCGCAGAATAGAACGGGTTAATTGAAATTTGTTTGGCGGAGCGCTCCTTTTATGCGGTTGGGATTTTTTAATAGAGTTTCTGATAACCCTGTGTTGATTTTCTCGATGGCGCAGCAGTGTATGTTGTGTGGATTCTGTTGATGGTTTGAAATGCGAATTTAGCTTTAGTTTTTTATTTATGCTCGTTAAGTGTTTCTATTCGGGAATGGCTTTTAAAAAAAATCAGATTCAGAGAGATTCAATTCAGTTTTTTAAATATATATAACTAGCTAACCCGACCAGACTCCTGTCTTCATCATATTAGCCATTAGAAGTCCGCTGCTGGACATAGGCCTCCCCAAGATAACGGGAATGTTGCCTATAATTGCCGCGATGGGCAAGCGTGTTGGCAATCGCAGAGCGCAGCTTTCCCGACGGGATCATCGTAATACCAGCCATTGGAAGTCCACTGCTGAACATAGACCTCTCCAAAAATGAAAGTTTTTGCCCATAATTGCCGCGCTGGGCAAGCGTGTTGGTAATCGCAGAGCGCAGCTTTCGCGATGGGGATGCTGCTGCTCATCTTCGACCTGTGCATTTGAGCCGCCCTGTTTTGGATCTATCGCCATCTGTCCGTCTTGGTACCTTATTTGGCTCTTACGACACCCGGTCAAAGGGAAGGTACTATTCCTCTCTGCCGGTACCTCACGGCTTAACTTATATGTTTATAATGGAAAAAAAAGGACTGCGACTATACATTGAGATATCAACCATCCTATCTCTCATCTCGAATGAAACTGTGCACTGTGAGCAAAATATATTTAAAATCGGTACAGTAATTTACAGGATTTGTTTAAATACCGACGTACCGACTAAGGTACCGCAACGGACTGATGGCGGTATATCCAACCGAAACAGCGTATCGCAAATGCAAGGACGGGTATGGGCAGTGGGATTCCCATAGCGAAGCTACTGACTGCGATAATTTTATCATGTTGATCTAAACGGCTTGCCTCTTTTAAACGGCTTGTCTCTTTTAAACGGCTTGTCTATTTTAAGAATTACGTGAATCTCAAGTGTCTTCGATATGAAAATATTCGATTCCCCGTGGTCATAACTCTTGACTCCTGGTTCGTTATTTATCCGCTTTTTAACTATTTTTTTTAATTTTATCTTCTTTTCATTATATTATTTAGCATTTAACAGTCACCTTTGAAACAACTGTTTGCGATTCAAAATTATGTAAAGAAATAATAATAATAATAATATTCACACATCTCATGCATTGACCTAACTCCGAGGTAAGGCACTTTAAGCACTTGTGTTACGGACGTCAGACAACAGAGGAATCACATGTAATATTTAAATACATATATTCAACACCCAGACACAGAAGAAACATAAATATCATTACACATATATATAAATCAACACCCAGACACAGTACAAACATAAATATAATCATATATTTGTCCTGGGTGGGGATCAAACAACACAAGATCGGATCACTACCAACTGCGCCGTTATATTTTATAGTAAGAAATGTTCTGGATTTAAGTGAGCTTTAAAGTACATAGCTCTCAAGTGATAAAGTTGTTTGGAATGAAACTACATTGTTGCGAAAGCAATAATATGAGGTAAATCGACAAACTTGATCACGATGTGATGATATTTATGTTTCTTCTGTGTCTGGGTGTTGAATATATGTATTTAAGTATTACATGTGATTCCTCTGTTGTCTGATGTCCATGGCACAAGTTAAATATATGGTGATTCTTCTGTAGCCGTAGCACGAGTGATTTTAGCGACTTACCTCGTAGTCAGATCAATGTATAAGATGTTGTGTAAATTTATATCTTAACCAGGAATCGAACTTCGAGTCTTCCAAGCGAAATCTCCACTGCGACATCATTATATTATAGTATTCATAACAAAGGAGTTCCCACTTTCGTATATTCCCACCCCACGTTTTGAGCCATTTAACTACGAGATCGCTGTTCTGTGCGACGGCATGGCGCCGAAATACCGTCAAGCGCGAGTCGAGTTTTATTGAAAGATATTATTACAGTAATAATCCAAAATAAGAAGATAAAATTATAATACTTGGTTATGTAGCTAGTCTGTTATATACTAGGAATTACTTACATTTCGTATCTAATGTCGGCACATTGATTCTTCAGTTCTTTTTGGTCACATTGTTGTTGTTGACGGACTGGATGAAACAGATAGTAGTGATCTAATCTTGTGCGACAAAGGTCGTGGGTTTGATCCCTACCCAGGACAAATGTTTCCATGCGATATTTCTGTTTCTTGTGTGTTAAATATATGTATTTAAGTAGTATATTTTTTCGTAACACAAGTGCTTTCAGCTACTTATTTCGAAGTCAGGTGAATGTATGTGATGTTATTTAATTTATTAATTGTATCGTCAGTGAGAAGGCAAAGATATTTGGCGATCAAAAATCGTTTTATAGATTCGATTATCTAATTCTTTATTATGATAGTGGTGGATATAATATGTGAAAATCAATATAGGTCTATATTCTTGTATAGGCTTCAAACTTGCTATCAACCCGTACTTGGTGATCGTAAATTTGAAGTAATAAAGAAGAATCTAATGTTGTATTGAAAAATACGTCTGGGAATTAAGCATGAGTTTTCTAAATAAGCACTCGCTATTAAAACTAACTACACTACCGTTAAGTTCGGTTCTTTAATTATCTGTATTCTATTTCCATATTGCAATACCATTTGTTTCTTGTAAATATCATAAATAACATAAAGGGGAATAGACACATTGCAGTAAAAAGTATTTTTTAACAACTCAACCCTAACAATGCCGGCGGCAACGCATATGGCGCGCGCTTCCAAATTCAAAAATTACACGCGTGTTTAATTTTGGAACCGCATTATTTGAGCCCATTTGAATTGAGAACGACATTATTTAAGCTTGTTTGAATTTCGACCGCATCACTCGGTAATCGGGGCAAATCGTAGCGGGATTAGTGACAGATTAGTTGCAATAATGGAGCGAGTGGGGTTTGAAATTGGTACAGTAATCCCCGTAATGCGGGGCGAAATGAAAATTACAATGTGTTATCTAGTTAATTATTTAGCGTAAATTGTTAGGCGTTAACTGGACAGGTAAAATTTAATAACGATGTTTATGTAGGTCGCTTTGTCACAGCTTTGATGGTTATTTGCCTAATTAGAAATCAACGGCTGTTACTATTTGGAGTCTAGTAATTAGTTATTGCTTCGGCTTTATTTTGTGATCAAGATAAATTTTCTGTATCATTACTTAATTAGAATTGTGGAATAACAATTTTAGGCAACCATATTTTTTTGGAAATTTAAAATATTTTAGCCGTTGAAACAGCGCCATTTGATCAATTTAAAAAGCAGTAGCAATCCCCAAGCGTGTACATAAGGTGTGTGCAGTGTCGATGCAGATTAGTGGCATGATTGCGCCGCGACGATACCGCCCTCTCGCCGCGAGCTCGTTACACCATTATTTGAATTTGGAAAACGAACAGCCCACCGCCCCCGGGGCTCTGCGTTCTATTTGTGGCCAGTGTTAGAATTTTGATACAGATGTATTACCTTTTTTTAGTTTAGGCTTTGGATTTAACAGATATTGGCCAATTATTTCATAGTTTTTTTTGCAGGCTAATTAAACTACTACTATTATGATTTACTCTAATTTTAAAAATCATCTGTATATATATGATTTTATAAAAATACTTTATTGCCGAACTAAAATGTATGCCATCTTAATCGCAGCCATAAGACAACATTATCGTGACATTATTATGAAAATTGCCGTACAAAGCTCAATGGAACTCAATATTTAATGTAACATCGACGCTGATAGGCGATCGATCACCGAGTTAAAACGCGCCGAGTCGATTATTCACAATTTAAAATCGAATAACAAATCGTTCTCGCGCAATGTAATTTATGTGAGAGCATAATGATCAAGTACTCTGGAATTTGAATATTTTCTTGTGTCTTAAGGTATTATTTTGTTGACTTCAATCATGACTTTGATCCCAGACTTTAATTCTCAATGGCGTATGGAATTGAACTAACATATATTTTTTTGACATAGAAATCGCAGCAGTTCCACATAACTAGTCATTTAAAAGAAACCGATATACTTATTTCTTTTTTTTTTTAATATAATACATAAATTTATATTATCTATCCCCTGAATCAACCTCGACCCGTAGAGCGGCCACTGCTGAACATAAACCTCTTCAAAAAAGTAAGAAATTGCGTAGTTTCGCGACGGGAATGCTGCTGCCCATCCCCGCCCTGTTACTTTTAATCTACACTGTAAATGGACCGTCATCTGTCGGTCGCCCTTGATATATAAACTAAAAATTTTTAACTGTGGACAATAAATAAACTAGCATTACACACTAATCAAATCAAAATGATTGTGGACATATATAGTCACGCCTTTAATACAATAATACCTTATTTCATGAAACTGTTACTATACGTTATCAACCAAATGAGTGGAGACCTGGTGGCCAGAAACACAGGCTTTGAGCCTAGTTCAGGTACCAGCCTGCCACAATAGAATATAAGAAACTCCGTAACAATAATTTATGTCATATTGTTAATTCTGTTTATTGTGAAAACAAATTTATTATTATTAAAATTATCATTATTATTACAGTACACTTCGTACCATTATCAAAGCAACATCCACTTTACATAAGAGCATTTAACGCAAACGATACCAAGAGCGGACAATGAGAAATAAAAGCATTACTCTATTTTCCCGCTAACAAAGGACCGCTATGAATCGTTCATGAGGCGTAGGCTAGTTTAACGGGAATGGTATATTACTGCTTTTATTGGCTAAGAGGCTAGTGCGCTGTTTTACTTTGTACGTCCGAAGTTAGGTGTGCGCGGTAATACATTGTTCTATCAAGTGTTATTTGTGAGATAGGTTATAGAGATTCTGTTTTTATATCTAAAATTATAGGCTAGAGACGTTAAGGGTGTCTTTATTTTATATATATATTATAATAATAATAAATAATAATATTTCATAACTTCGAGATAGGTAGCTTAAAGCTCTTGCGTTACAGATATCATACAACAGTGAAATTAAATGAATGAAATGAAAAATGTGAATACTAATAAAACATATAAATAACATCTATGTCATTAAAAATATTTGCTCTGGGTGGACATCGAACCTACGACCTTTGGCATAAAGTGTTGTGATTGATTGTAGAGTCAATATTACTGGTTGCGATGTAACTATGATATGTGCTTTAAGCACATGTGGCTAAAAGAAGAGAAGAAGAAAAGAAAAGTGCGGTGTTTTACTTTGTATGGTTTTTTTTTATTAATTCACTCGACATTTCATTCGTTGACCTAACTTCGAGATAAGTAGCTTAAATCACTTTTGTTTCAGATATCAAACAATAGATAAATTATGAATAAAATACTTAGATAGATATAAATAACATCCAGACACAAAACAGATATGATTTTTCATATTATAAATATTTGCTCTAGGTGGACATCGAACCTACGATCTTTGGCGTTAAGTTCGGTAATTATTGAAGAATCAATATTACTGGATGCGATGTATCTATGATATGTGCTTTAAGTTTATATGGTTAAAAGAAGGAGAAAACAATGGACAGAAAACTACGTTGACATGAATTCGACAATGAAAATAATAAACTGATCTTATACTATAGTACAAAAAACATCCTGTTATTTTGTTGTGTGGATAACATGGCGGTAATATAATATACACAGAATATACAGAATAATAATTAACTATACTTTGAAACCTTGAAGAATCACTTCATCAATTGGTAAAAACCGAATAATCGCATTCACATTGATATTCTTCGGAAACCCTTGCTAAATCTACATTATATATTTATATATATGCCGTGGTATGCCGGTAGGGTAGAATACCTGTAGCGGATGTCATAAATTTAGTTATCGGTACCCAGATGGCGGTATATCCACCCGAAACGGATCCCAAACCCGAAGATCAAATGTAACAAGGCGGGTATGGGCAGCAGCACTCCTACCGCGAAGCTACGTATCGGAGAACCAGTGCGACAATAGAGCGCGAAATTCTCCTTTTTCTTGGTGAAGCCTATGTGGCTCGCTCTATGTGCTATAATGATCGTATGTAAAATGTAAAGATATATGTAGCCTCAAAAATATAAAAGAATTAATAGACAATAAATAGATATAAAAGCATTGTTTCGATGAGATATCGGCTCTTATAACGTGGACGATTTATAAAACAGAAATGACTTTCATGGTCTATATAACATTATTTTTGTTTGCGCGTCTTTTCTCTTAGCCGAGGTAGATAGAATTGAAACGTAATGATCCGGAGACAATATTTTTGTTCTCTATGTCAATGTAGACCAAGAACAGTACTTTGTAGCGAAAAAGTCGATTGTGGCTTGTGAAAAGGGAAAATCTTCTGTGGGGTTTCCTCGACAGTAATGTCAGGTTGCCGGCACCCCTCCATCAGAGTAGAATAGTACTTTCCCCTTTACCTTAATAGGCGACTGAGGTAGCAGAACTGACAAACAGCGGTATATCTATCCAAAAAGTGTAGCTCAAATGCACAGGACCCTCGTCCAGCAGCAGGCAGCAGCATTCCGTCACGATGATACGCTCTTCGATTGCCACCACGCTTCCCCAGCCCCTTTGAAGTCAATGTCGACATTGACTTCAGCGGACAGCGGACTTTCAATGGCTGTTATAATTAATGTCAGGTTATTGTAAATAAACAGAGCATCGTGAAGACATTTGTTGTTATCACAATGCTGAATCGTGTGACGTATTGCAATCCCGATGGCGTAGACGGATGGTAGCCTTGTGCGCCATAGGTCGTGGACACACCTAGGACAAATATTTCATGGTGATAATTATGTTATTTCTGTGTTTGCGTGTTGAATATATGTATTTTAGTAGTTGTGATTTCTCTGTTATTGCTGCAGAAATGCTAATAATACTTGTAATTCAAATTTTTTAAATAAAGACGATGGTTTAATGATCTCAATTTAATTTTGTAATCAGGATCACATTCGATCGACACAATTAATAATTGGTTAATCAGGATCACATTCTATCGACACTAATTAATAATTTAGTAATCAGGATCACATTCTATCGATACTAATTAATAATTTTGTAATCAGGATCACATTCTATCGACATTAATTAATATTTTTATAATCAGAATCACATTCTATCGACATTAATAAATACTTTTGTGATCAGGATCACATTTTATTGACATTAATCAATAATTTTGTTATCAGGATCACGTTCTATCGACATTAATTAATAATTTTATAATCAGGGTCACATTTTACTGACATTAATTAATAACTTTGTAATCAGGATTACACTATCGACATTAATTAAACAAGCATCTTAACTGATCTCAATTTTGTAAATCTTCACACGTGCATTTCAATGAGGCAAACTTGATCTGATTGATATTAGTTAATTATAATAAAATGGAAACTCCGTTAAAAATATGTAAATATACACTAGAGGTGAAGGTACAATGGTTGTCTGCATTGATACCTCACTCTTATCTATTACTACTGCCAAAAAGCGGTATATTTCTGTATTCCGGTTAGAAAGGTGAGAGAGACGGTGATATTACTGGGTATATGTGGTAGTAACTTCAGTTCACAAGGTTGGTAACATGATGGGAATATCTTTGTGACACGAGCGTCTATAGGCTGCTGTCACGTTTACCATTAAATATGCTTCTAGAGACTTCATAATATTAATACATAATAATATTCATAATAAAAAAAATATTGGTTCCTTGTGACTTCCCGATGATCACAAATAGATTTACTTTACGTCTCGGTCGAATAAGATTTCCGTGGGATATTTTGCTTTTGTTTTTGACGTATTAATAAAACATGTTGAGTTCAGAAAGTCATGTAGACAATTTTTATTTCGCAAAAGAAACAAGATTTCCTTGCGGTAGAATAATATTTGTATATATGTTTTGTTAAAGTTCAGGAAATAGTGGCTTAACATATAATAATAATAAATTCCCACAACATCTCATACATTGACCTGACTCCGTGGTAAGTCGCTTAAAGCACTTGTGTTACGGACGCCAGACAACAGAGGAATCACAAATATACTACTTAAATACATATATTTTACACCCATACACAGAGCAAACACAAATATCATCATATAAATATTTGCTCTGGGTGGGAATCGAACCCACGACCCCTGGTGCACAAGACAGGATCACTACCATCTGCGCCATCGGGCCATATTTATTTCAAGATGGTTTTAATTATAACTAGTGGTAATTAAAAACTTAGTAAATATTTTGTTTCGTACTTGTACCACACACCTTCCAAAAGACATTTCAAGTCGTTCCTCTCACCTATCACAATACATTTTGTTCAGGTCGTCAGTTCTTACACTTCATCAAAATATTAGTAAGCGATCAAAGTCGCAGGCAGCTAGCAGTAACAGATACGACAAAAAGCCAGTGGATAACGCCCAAACCGCGCGTTATAAATATCCATCAAAACATTCATTTCAAATCGAAAAGGAATCAGAAAGAAGTACTCCTTTTTATTTTCCAATTTTCCTTTTATTCGGAGCCTAATACGAAACTTGAATAGTTTGAGCGGTAAATAGAAACTTGTAACTAGTTACACAGGGCTGTATTTACGGGCGCAGCGGGGCGGGCGCCGCGGGCCTTTGCGGCAACAATGAAAAATGACCGGCGGAAAATTGCGCGGATCCGAGAGGAATCCGACCGCTGCGATACTGCTTAAGAAAGGCAGGGACGGACTGGGGCTAATGACTTTTTTAATATAGCGAACGCGGAGTAGAAAAGTACCTGTCATGGAATGTCGGTGTCGTATGGGACACGGGAGCTGAAAGATGGCGGTATATCCATCAAGAACGGTCCATCAAATAGTGGGCGGGGGTGGGCAGCAGGGTTCCTGTCGCATTGGTAAATCATAACTAAGCAGCACAGTACTTTTAATATAATTAATAGGAGAAATCTAAGAATATAATATATATTACAAAAGTATCTTCCGTGGCGAAAGTAGAAAGTTTCAGTTAAAAATATTGAGATACCAAACATTCTTCACATTTAAAAGACTACATTCCACCGCCATCTTTTATAATTGCAATTACAAGGCGACACCGCAGCAATCCGCCTCAACTCAGCCCTGAGGCGGCCCTGGTACGTCGTGCACTCTATTTTCCTATTTGCGCGCCAGATTGGCTCTGATTGTATTGTTTGCTGGGCGGGGCGAATTGATACCTCCCCCCCCCCCCAGTATACTGGGGACAGTATACTCCACCAGAATCGAAACAATGACTATTCTAGGTATTTGTTACTTCGCGAGTTCAAGAACTTTATGAGAACAAATCGAAAAACAAGCATACAGTTCGCGGCCAAAGCGGGAAACAAGCATATGTTGTGATGGTAAGAGTCACTGTAGCCTAAGCCTTATCAAAAAGTAATCATTTCATCACATCACCCAGTAATTTCATCACATCACCCAGTAATTTCATCACATCACCCAGTAATTTCATGGCAAATAGAACACGACTATCTAGCGATAGACATGGTGAGATTCAGATACCCATTCCGACAATGATTGTAAGAGATATCTTATATGTTTTTAAACTCTCACCTATCCTCACCGCCAAATAGCAGTATTCGCATTGCTGTGTTCCAGTTTGAAGAGTGAGAGAGGCAGTGAAATTACTGGGTAATGTGACATAACACCTTCAAGTCACAAGGTTGGGAATGCGCTAGTGATATCATTGTGATGTTACGAACACCTATAGGCTGCGGTGACGCTATTTATCACACGGATTGTGTGCTTGTTTGTCTACTTGATCTAATAAAAAATAGATTAGTTATTGTTACGTTCGTACACAAAGCAACAGATCAACCTTCACAAATCTGTCATAATTTATTGTCGTAATTTGTAGGTTTGTGTACCATCAGACATATCATCATTTATATATATATGAATGCCCGATAGAGGTTTTGGTAGTATTCCTATCTTCCTTGAGGGTCGTGGGTTTGATCCCCATCCATGATAAACATTTACATGATAGATATTTGTCCTTGTTCTGTGTCTGGGTTAAATATGTATATTTGTGATTCCCGTGTTGTCTGATGTCCGTTACGTTACGCAAATGCTTTAAAGGACTCATTTCGTAGTCATAAATAAGATCAATGAGAGTATATCATACTAAACGACTAAGGTCTAATCCCTTCCAAGACATGTCTAAAAAAACATTACTAGAAATCTCCAGTCTGACTCTAGCTAGTCGATCCTAGTTTTGCGTTGGGTACCTCTAATTATAATTTAAGTACCTAATACGAAATTAAACTCAAATTCTATCGTGCATATTACTATTTCGTATCCTTTGAAGGTACAAAGATTATACTGTCGCGAGTTTCACTGTGCTCCCCCCCTCGGCCCCCCTCGACAATCCACCCGACCGGAAAAATGTTATCTATGTGAAATATCGTATGTTTGCGATAAATATTTGAGAGCAGAATGAATGTTTAAAGTTGTTTTCGAGCCGATTGTTTTTTGCGGTCCGCTTTTAGAATGTAATCTAGGCCGCTTAGTTTTCGATTGATTCGTTCGTGTAATCCTGTTGTGGTATTCATACAGTGAATATAAATAGCTATAGATTAATTTAAATACTAAATATTTTTTTAAATATAAATATAAATTAGTTCACATAACTTCTCATATATTAACTTGACTCCGAGACCACAGGCGAATCACAAATATTTGTCCTAGGTAGGTACGGGTCGAACCCACGACTATTGACGCACAAGGTGGAAAAACAAATGCGCCAATAACAATACTTTGATGGGGTCTATGTATGCGTGCGTATGCTTGCAATTTATTATATAACCGACTCCAACATCTTAGCATTGCCAGATTACCAGATACAGACGGCACTTATAGTGTGGCCAACGTTAGGCTTAAAATTTATGACGCTCAAAATAAGTGGGAGTAGGAATTTCAAAACTTCAAAGTTTCGGACATAATATCATCTAAATCTCAAACAATAATGTAAAATAATCTGCTTTACTTACTAACATGTCCATAAACCTTCATGATTTATCATTCTATTCCTTTTTCAAAGATAATTTGTATTGCCTTGTCGCAAAAGAAGTTCGCCTTCCGATAGATAAATAAATACCAAACTATCTCATTACCAGGCAATTCTAAATAACACGAAAACAAGTCGTTATTCCATTCATAAGTTATCAACACCCCATCAATTCGTCAAAGAATTCCCAATACGAAGTTATCTCAATAAGGAGTCAATAACAATTTCTTGCGAGTATCACCTCCATTGATTGAGTCCCCGTCGAATCCCAACGAATCCCAGTAAATCCAGGGTAACGCGACATCGAGCGGTAACTTTTATGAGTGCGAAATTGTGTTTATGCGGTATGTTCCGATTTGCCGCCGCCCGCTACCGCGCATACAGTGGGTAATCGGAAATATTGCACGCGAACGAAGTTAGCCCGTGCTCCAAGCATCAGGAGGTTGCGGATATTTTATATAGTTAATACACGCTATTGTCAGCTGACGTGCAGTAAAACACTGCCGAAGCTTCGACCCATCTTTTTATTAAATAAATATACTCGTATTTTATACAACTTAAAAGTATTGCTGAATTTAACATGGCTAGTCTTAATCTGAGGACGTATAATTTTTGTCATAAAAATCTGCAGGGTTTCTCTAAAACCCTTATCTCCCTGTGATCAAAGAACTAATGAATACTGCCATTTTTTATTTTCTAGTAGAATTTGCAACCCCAAAAGCCTTATTGAAGTGACATTATCCTGTAGTCCTGCCGTTGGATAGTTGATGGAAATGGTTTATGTATACATGCCAATAAAACGTAATTCCATCATTCTAGCACCACCTTATAAGGATATAAGAATTAAGAGTAATACTTGATACTTTAAACAAAATTGCCCTTAATTTTCTTCCTGCGTCCTGGCTTTTCTCACTTTGTATGAGTTCAATGTGGAGTTTTCCAGGAACAAAAGTATACTATGTTCTTTTGCAATTAATACGTAGAAGCAAGCTACACTTTGCAATTGCCATAACGCCTGCTCAACACGGCAATCATGGGCATTATTCACACTTTTTTTGGAGTCTTATATCCGGCAGTAGATGTTCTACAGCTGCGATAATGAGTGATCAAACACATACTTATCTTAGTATGTATATTTACAAAGAATAGTACGATTCAATTCCTTTCAATATCGAAAACATTTTTTTTTTTAAATAAAATGTGTGATACTTGTCAGTGTACTCGCCGACTCCCATCACTCGGACCACCGGCCCAATCTATCCGCTCCGCGGGTTATTGTGGCCCCGCGCGTCGGCTCTAACACGCCGGTAATTGGCTTGATACCCACTCCGCTGGTATTGATATCGTTTGCCTGCCCTTACTCGTATGTTTACCCATTTTTTCATCACGAACGTATGCGTATCTCCAAATAACTATGTATGTAGTTTATACATCGGTCATACGCATAAATACCTCGTTATACTTTACTTCTTTGTGTACGTCTGAAGGTTCAGATAAACGGTGGGGGTAATTAAAAATATAATAATAATTACTGGGTAATGTGATATTATTCTTACGTCATAATTGCAGATTACGGTGATTGCCTACTGCGGTATCTTATACCATACCTTACCGGTACCTTGCGCTTACCTATTTCTAATGCCCTACAGCATTACAGTGTTTTCAAATAAATAGCTAGTAGGTAATGTGAGGTATTTGGGGTGAATGCCCTCAATTACCAACTAGTACATATACTATTATATACTAATACATTACATGCAATGTGTAAAATAGAATTAATATATTAGTGGAAAATATAATCCCACTAGCTATCCCGCGACATTAAGCGTAGTCTTATATTATAAGGTGCCTTATACCTCAATCCTGAGGAGCTCTTATTATTCCGGATAAGAGTCTTGTCGATTTTGTCAGCGAAAATGTGAAAGAAATGATATCGATTTCTTATAAAAAGTACTACAGGCACGAACGTAACGTGCTACGACGTAGCATATCTGTCGTAGCATAACGTGTGGTGCTAGTAGAAATTGTATGTTATCATAGTATTGATTTTGCTAGGAAAACCTATATATTTTGTATACATTTAGTAATTTCATTGAATTAGTGCATATGGCAACTTTAAGCATAACGGTGTTTTAAAATGTTTATGAAAAAAACAAACGTTATTCATATTAAAGATGGACAATCTTTAATGTGAATAACGTTTGTTATGGTTTGTATTGGTTGTCTTTAAATATATATTGCTATTTATTATTAAAAATAATATGAAAATTACATAACATCTCACATATACCTGATTTCGAGATAAATCGATTCAAGTGTTACGGACTTAATACAACAAAACAATCTTAAATTTAATAAATAAATAAATATATTCGAAACCCAGAACGAACTCAAATATCACCATATAAATACTTTTCCTGGGTGGGTTCGAACTTAAGACCTAAGGCGTACAAGATAGCATCACTACTATCTGCGCCATCTGGCCCGCCGTTTAGCATAAAATATTTTTAATCATGCCGATAACTATAAGTATAAAAAATACGTCTTTAATAAAACTCGAGTCTATAAATTACGAGAAACCTGCGAATATTTTTGTTACGTAGTAGCAGACTTCGTTGCAGCCGTCCACTTGCTACGAATAGTTGCTACGTAATGTTTCTCATGTGGCTCTAGCAACTAACTCATCATCTCATCGCTCGGCACAAACGACGTCGACGTTGTAAAAGAAAAAGGAAAATATCTTTTTTTAATGATGCATTGCAAAAGTTCACAGTTCAAGAATAAGATTTAGTTGCCATACTTAGATTTCACATTGGAGTAGCTGGGGATTATTTTATAGGAATTTGATGACAATATAAATAGTAGATATAAATAAATAAACAAGTTAAAAACGGATAGTATATTAATAAATGCGTTTATTATTGAACCAATTATTTTAACCTTGTGGATTCGTACATAGTACCTTAAATATTAACAAAGAACTGGAAACCGGTTTGTGTTAATCAGATACAGAAGTTAAAAAATGTTCAAAACTGTAACCAGTGCCCCATCGCGACTTCTCGTGCATAATCGTGTTATTGGTGTGTAAACAAATAATATAATATAGCACTAGCGTTCATTAATTAGTTTTAGAGTGAAAGAGTAGAGAAATAGAGTCAAGCATTATCAATTTCACATAGCATACTAGTTGTCAAAAATATATCTGTAAGAAGGAATGCGGTAAATAAAGAATCATTAATGCCGTAAATAAAAAAAAGGTCGCATAGCCTTTCGGAGTAAGGTTTTTCTTGTATCACTTAGTGATCGATTCCTCGACGGAAACATGAAATTATAGGCGATAAATAACAGTATAATATCTAATATCAGAAGAAGAGTTGTTGTTAGCGCCAACAATTACGTGTGAAGTGTCGTCAAAGCACTAGCGGGCCATTACCTCGGCGCGGCGCTAACGACGCGGCGGCTCCACCCGCGGCGCAAACACTCGCGGCACTAACGACCGCCGTCGCCGCCGAGTGGACTCCTCGCGGCGAGAGTACATCTTAGAGACTTATCACGTTATAAAGTGGTGTGTACGAGTTATGATGATACAGGAGATAAGTGGGAGAGATACTAGGAAAAATAATGTATTAAATTAGGAATTCGGTCTGACCGTTTTGCATCCCAGGGTAGGTTATAAGGAAGAAATATTAAAGAAAGCTATTTATTTATAAATGAGCCAATGTAAATATTCTTCTAATATAAAGTTCTTTCGTATACCCACAACATAAACTATCAAACTAAATAACTATTTATAGGACCCAACAATAATTCATCACCCTATCGGCCATAGAAAGTCCACTGTTGGACATAGGTCTCTCCAAAACAGGGATATTTTTGCCCATAATTGCTGCGCAAGGCAGGCGTGGTGGCAATCGCAGAGTGCAGCCTCTCGGTGAGGATACTGCTGCCTATCCCCAGCCTGTAGTATTGAAACTGCGCTGTTTCGGATAGATATATTACTATCTGTCCGTTCTGGTACCTCAGTCGCCTCTTACGACACCTAGTACAGGGGAGGTACTATTCTACTCTGCCAACACCCCAAGGCCATGTTAGAATCAAATCGACAACCGGCTCTCTCAAGCTCAAATTAATTTAATTTTTTGTATTTATAAAAATATTATGAAACATGAAAACACTGTGCCCTACTGTGATCAACTGATAGAAGATGGAATACAGTAAAAGCGCTTCACGGTAATACGAAACAATTAAGAAATAGTACTACTGAACTTGGATATCTATCCTAGTCGGCATCCCTTAAAAGGCTTGGTCGCGTGAATCCTTGATTTAAACTGACATTCTGTGTATGCCTTTGAGAGTTGATACTTATTAGCGTTGAGTAATGTTTGATAGCTATTGCGCCGGGGGGTATCAACGGAGTTGAATAGTAAAATATAATAGTACTTCTCTTTACCTGATGTTATGGAAGGCATCTAAGGCACCGAATACATCCACCCAATACAGTGCGGTTTGAGATTAGCAGAATCATTCCCGCCAAGATACTTTACTATTGCCTCCACGCCGAGCGCGGCAATTATAGACAAATACCCCCATTTCTTATGGAGATCTATGTCTGTGAACTATCTACAGCTGATATAAAGATATGATTCACATGGCTAATATACCCACCTCGCGATCGTTGATGTTCAGAAACTTTAGCAACAGTTGGTGCCCTGAAATTGTTTATCTCGAGCTCCTCCGTGCTTCGGAAAGCACGTTTATTAGTAATGGCTGATTTTACAGTTCTTTAAATCTGCATTGGACCCAAATAGTATGTCATAGCCCATGTTCCTTGATCATCGATATGAAAGGCTAGTAGCCCATGCAATGGCAAATATATATGTATATATATATTTATTTTATATTAAGGTAATTAGTGTAGCTCAAATGCACAGGGCGGGGATGGTCAGCAGCATCCTTACCGCATAAGCTGCGCTCTGCGATAGCCAACACGCTAGCCCCCAGGAAGCCGATGTACAGCAGCAGACTTCTAATGGCTGCTATGATAATATTTTTTGATAATCAAAACTTTATTTAAATTTTCATTGTTTCGATTCTCGATACAAATATAGGACATGTTCATTTACGTGTATTTAATATAATTTATAACATAAAATTGAAATAACTTAATTGTTGCAGGTCCACAAAGATTTCTTTGGACGCATCGTGCCCTTGTCACAGATACAACGATCAGGTAAAACTGTTATTATTATTATTAATTTTCTCTTGACGAATGTCTAATTTAATTAGTTCAATGTACTCGTAACATCTCCGAAACTATTTAATGCCACTTTGAAAAACGCCAATCCCTGGGGATTGGCGTTATAATGGCAAGGATTTGGCATCAATTTTAACGGTGAATACATCACTCACCTTTGATTTGCTGACGATATTGTGGTCATGTCAGAATCGTTGAAATATTTAAACACGATCCTCAAAGACTTTAATCGAGTTTCTCAACATGTATGTCTCAGAATGAACATGGAAAAGAATAAAGTAATATGTAGTACTCATGATGTAACCGTCCTAGTCTAAGTTGAAAGTTCGCTTTTTGAAGTTGTTGACTCGTACGTATACCTAAGACAAATAGTCCAGTTAGGTAAGTTCAACTTTAAGAAATAGATCAATCGCCAAATCTGACTCGGTTGGGCAGCGTTCCGGAAACTGCGAAACATCATCTCGTCCGACATCCCTCGACAGAGTGATGAAAGACTTCGACTTCGACTAATGCATATTACCAGAGATGATCTATTGTGGCAAAACATGGTCCCACCATTGGCTTTCTAAGGAAACTCAAATAGCTCAACGAGCTATGGTAAGGGCAATGCACGATCGAAATAAAAAAAATCGAATGACAGCATTCCTCTTTGCATTAATTTATCTGTAGTTAGTTTCCCATGATTTATATAATTTCCTAGTTGATAAATTTTCATATCTGTGAGGTACCGGCAGAATAGAATAGTACCTCTAATCGATAGCGATATATCCATCCGAAACAATCCCCGCCGCTATAGCTGCGCTGCGTTTGCCAACACGCTTGCCTAGTGCTGTGATTATGAGCATAAAACCTCCATCCATGGAAAGGCTTATGTCCAGCTGTGTACTTCGAATGACTAGTATGATAATGAATATCTGTGACGAGTATGATTAAATAAGACAATATTGGATGGAAGGCTTGGTGATCTAATACAAGCAACACTCCGCTTACTTCAGACTCTAGTCTTTCACAACAGCTGTAAATCCACTATGCTGTTTTTGCGATGTTGGGGTTAGAAAATTCAAGATTATTATTATTATTATCACATAAGACGACTTTAGTGATATCCTTCCAACAATAGCGCTTGTTTCTTTGTCATCATGTAAGTTTAAAATCCCATCATATATCCCATCAAATCCGAAAGTTCGTTTGCTATTTACTTCTTCACGCTGATATACTCAATCTCCCCTGGTTCTTATACTCAATTTTCCTTGAATTTTTGCAATATATATTGCCCAAAAAAACGTGCGTCCGTGCGTGCGAATTTGCGGTAAATGACAGTTTTAGTACTATAAAAACATCAATAGATGACAATGTTCGCGATTTTGGGTTCAACCTAATCTAATGAAAATATCCCGATCCCGATCAATTTGTCGATCTCACCTAATTGATATTATTAATTCCAAAGTGAATTTATTTGTTACATCTTTATAATTTACTCAACCGTTCTTAGTGAAATTTCTCAAGGGAGTATTCATAGTACCTTTAATTTCCATGGAAAATTCACGCAGCTAAAGCCAAATTATCTATAAAACAATTGTATTTCTCATTCGTAAGTGCAGTAAATATACACTTGCCTTAATCCCATTTCATTTAACGCTGCACAATCGACCGTACATCATAGCCACTACCAGTCAAAAAGCGTAGCCAATAAAAAAAAGGGAAAAACTCTTGTCGGCTCCAACACAATCCACAAAATTGCCCGCCCACTATTATCGCATAACGTTAATCACACGTCGAGTTACAAGCGGCCTATTATTTTCAATTACCCGCTCCTCCCCCCCTCCGCCCCTCGCCGCCGCTACCCCCTCGCCCGAAAGGGTTGTTAATATTCATTCTCGCGCCGCCCGGGAGTCGAACACCTGATCTCGCGCCCCCACCACGGTAATCCACCACCTAACCGATTGTCTACCATTCTGATATTAATCGCGTATAATTTGGTCGCGGATGAGAAATTTTAATAGATATTGCCGAATTATATTTTGCGTAAGGGTCGTGTTACATGCGGTTGGTTTTTTAATTAGCATTTGATTTTGTAACGTGATCAATCTAAATAAATTTAATATTGTTGCTGGAACATTAGGTTTTGATTTTTTGCACATAGTATTATGGTTAATGCATTACCTCTTACAAGAAAGTTTAAATACCACTTTACTCGGTATCTAAGACATTTTATCTCTTATTGTAATAGTTTATTCTTTGAACCGGCAGGACATCATATTATTTATTCTAATACCATCCAAAGCAAATATTGCTGTAGGTAGATATACTTTTTATGTTATCAATTAAACGTCGTGGTTCGTGGTCGTGGGTTCAATCTTCATCCAGGACAAATATTTGAATGATGTTGTATGTAATTTGTATGTCTGGATGTTAAATATATGTATTTAAATAGTATATTTGTGATTCTTCTGTTGTCTGGTGTCCGTAACAGAAGTGATTTAAGCGACTTATCATAGAGTGAGGATAATGTATGAGATGTTGGAGGAATTATATTAATACTTGATTCCTAATGTAAAATAATGATTTGTGTAAAACATCAATCTATAACCAAAAACCGTATTTGTGTCTGTTTCATCAAACAAGAAGAATAAAAAAAACGTAAATACATATTTAACACTCAAACACAGGACAAACAAAAATCTTCATAATAGAAATATTTGTCCTAAGTGGGGATCGAACCCACTACTATTCGTGCACAAGATAGGATCCACTACCTTCTGCGCCATCGGGCTTATCAGCATATAATTATAAATACGTATTACACATAATATATAAATTCGTGGCTTAAGACATTCTAATTAAATAAATTTAAGTAAATAACAGTTTTGAAGTCACATAATTATACGTGTGAGAGTCGTTAATTTAATTTTTGAAACGTGAAGAAACACCATTGAATCTGAAAGTAGGTGTGCGAGTATGTTCAAAGGGATTGTTTCGGCTTAACCTATTGCTGAACTACTTAGACCAGCACTACTGGAGGATTAGGTATGACCAAAAGAAGGGTGGAAGCCTCCCCAAGGCCTAAAGATATCTGAACAGAAAACTTATGTTATAACAACACTTGAATGTTTGTCTTATGTCTAAGTGGAGAAACAAGCATTGTGATATCACTAGCGTGCTAACTGTGTGACTTATTGTGATATTTTGACTGTGTGTGATATTTTGTTCCGTTACCAAGTTATTACGCTGCCTCTATCACTATTTAAACCGGCACAGAAATGTGCCAAACACTGTTGATTAGCGGTAGTAATAGGTATGAAACTTTACTTTTGAAACAACTTTAGTAAACTTGAATAGATTCTTACAAATACTTATAATTTGCCATTAAAGGGAACCGAATCCATGACCTACCCACCCAGGCTTGCCCACCACCCAAGCCGAGCTATTATAATTTCAATTTACACATTACATATTAATCAAACACAGAAGTGTAGACAAGGCCTTAATCTAAAATTGGCTCCCCCCCTTTGCCCGCTCTCCGCCCCCCCCCCCCCTTTCACAATTCTCGTTAAGGTGACTGTTTAATAATCTCAACGCGATTCGTAATGGGATTGAGTGGGAATTCGCTCCGTCTCCGAATCCATATTGTTGGAATCAAGTACAGTCAGAATGTTCCTCTCGTCCGGGCTTGTTATGAATTTATGCCGGTTTTATAATTTAGAAGGCTTTGCTTCAATCCGCGTCTCTACATTTGAGATTGTTGTCTTTTTAAAATCAATTAGCTTTACAGTGAACTGTCTTTTGCAGATTTGCCTTTTATATTTAGTGCTTTATATATATAGGAATATATAAATATTTAAAACTATTTTTCATGCATGCATGCTAGGCATGAATGTCTGCTTTAGCTTATTCGTTTTTGTTATGTTCATTATGGTCAGGAGAAGGCTCTTATAAAAGTAAATATAAAAACTTTTCATAGTAACCTTATGAAATAATTGCCAGTCGTTTGACAGTTAGCTCGATGAATAAAATACGCGCAGCAAATATGGTTTAAAACAATTGCAGCGTTCGCAAATATTTACCTACCAGATACCATTGCGAATTCAATTTTTTTTGTAGTAATTAATAACAATTTTTACTCCTGTCATATATTTTTTTTATTAATTGAGTAGCAAGGATCCGTTTTTACTCTCATGTATAAGACTATTCAGTTTTATATAAAAGATATACGAAATGTTTACACTGCAATATTGTTGATTCGCCTTGTGATTGTTGCTACATTACGTCGTAGCTGGCGTGCTACAGAACGTAGTCCTCGTAGATGCTGCCTACAAGCTGTCTTCTGTCTTCTTATTTGTTTTGTCTAATATCATTGCCATTAATGATCGTCTTATTTAGCGTTCATTTGACATCTATGTAATAATAAATATTAAAGTGTGTAACAATTAATTGCAAACAATTACCCGCAAATTGTGATGTTCAAAAGATAAGTAAAAAGTAAAACAACAAAATTCCCATATAAGAATAATTAATTCTTTTAGATTTGTACCCCGGTGTAAGTGACTTCTTTCTAAAAAATCATATATTATCATATATATACAATCATATATATACATGTAAAATCTTTTATTTTTACTTTATAAAGCCTTTGAAAAGTATTATTAAAAAATCTGGTTCAGAACTTGGAGCCTGTCAAACATGTCGCTCAAACAGTTCTTCGCAGTTTAAAAATAGGCAAACACTTTCACTTTTGTTTTTAGTACTTCGTAGTTTTCTACTAGGTCTTTTATGGATAATATATCGTCATTCGCATATTTTCTATTCTTAGTTGATTGCATAGAAAACGTTATGTAAACATTTAATTTATAGTGAACTTTAAATAAATACCTCACTTAGAGCCTACAGAATTATACAATGCCATTACCGATCATATTTTTATTTCTAAAAAAACAGATCACTGCCATCTTTCCAGCTCACATCCACTTATAAAATAATTTGACGGTCCCGATGGCGCAGACGGTAGTGATCCTTTTGATTTTGCGATTTTGCGCCATATGTCATGGGTTAGAGATCCCCACCCAGGATATAAATAATTTTAAAATTATATTAATGTTTATTTAGTGTCAAATATTACATATATTATAGTAGTATATATGTTGTCTGATGTCGATAACACAAGTGCTTTAAGCAACTTATCACAGAGTCACATCAATGTATGAGATGTTGTGGGAATTTATTTATTATTATTTATTAATGGAAATAGGCGTCTGCAAGGGATTCATTTACTGTATTCGGGACAAAAAACAGAATCATATCACAAAAAATATGGATTCATGCTCAGCATAACTCGCATGCTAGTAATTTTAAATCTATGTACATAAAATCTTAAAATGTTTTGGGTCCTACGAATATCCTAATTCTATTTGATTACTTAAAAACTTTGTTAATGGTCCTCTCTATAACTTGTCGCAATAATTCGAATAATGTTGGTTTTAACTCTGACAGATAGTAGTGAATGTCAGGTATAGCAGAAGATGCACGCGAGTAGATTAAATGCTGTTGAAATGAGAGCACTTTGAAGTATGTATAATGTCAGTTTGAGATATAGATTGAACTAAAGTGTAACAATAGATCCACGTGGTGTAAAAGATGATGTTGTGACAACAATAGAGAAAGGAATGATTTTTTGAAAAATATACTCGGTTATCTGCAAACCAAATATGATGGGCAACTTCAGACAACTTGAAATATTTACGGTGGACAATAGGTTAACTTACCCAAACACATAAAACTTTACAGTCAATTTTGAACTCGAATGTCTCGCTTTTATAGATCAATATCAATTGCGAAGTTTTGACAGATTTGGTTAGGTTGATCTGTTGCTGGGTGTACGAGTTATAGTCATCATTTGTTTCTATTGTAGTTGTAACTTTAAAGTGTCTGTTGCAATTTACGTGTATTGATTTTATATAGATATGTAATATATAGTGAAACTCAGTCTCCTCTAGCACTTGATACAGACGAAGGTATTATTTCACACCGCTACTTCGGTACCGCACAAATTGAATAATAAATGTAACAATTAATATATATGCGTTGTAACACGCGCGTTCCGACGGTACAGACAATGGGCGCAAGTTATAATGAAGCGGGTTGTTTAAACTAATTGTTCGGGCCCCGGCGGCGGCGCGCAATCGACTTTGCTGTTTGATTTCACTCGCGGTGGCCCCGCCATTGTTACATTACGCACCAGATGGCGTATTATGGGAATGATCCAATTTCAAAGTAAGATAAATTGAAACTATACTTTTAACGGCTTTAAAATGCGGTTTACTTAAATTTTTGCATTTTTGTACGACGTTTCGGTTACTTTGCGGCAACATGAACCGTTTTGAAGGCGTGAAGTTATATTAAGAGTAGTGAATGCTTACATATTGGAAAATATTAAGATATAGTAATGTATTAAATATTAGAACGATGAGGAATTGTTTTTAATTTTAAAAGTTTACCCAAACATATGGTACCAATAGAGAAGTCTTATAGTAAAAACCTGCATTGCACTTTTACACCGTCAAAAAAGTATCGATTACTTCAGTTTAAGGGATTACCATAGGGTGACTTTATTGTCTGTTTCTTTTGCCATCCTTATATTTTCTAATAACCTATCTGTCGGTTCTGGTACCTTAATCGCCTCTTACGACATTTAGTGCAATAGGAGGTACTTTTCTACTCAGTATAGAGTATACTAGAGTAGAGAATCAGTATAAATACATTTAGACCTTAGGAAAGGATATAAGTTAATAAAGGCTTGATCACAGAATATTTCCCGCTAGACGCGTTAAAAGATGAAGTCTATATATCGTATAATTGCAATAACATATAAAATAAGGTCAGTCAGAAATTACGTCCAGGCGTATTAGATAGTCAAACTGTAACGTTATCGCAAATTAACTCTATGCATTTCAAACTCTACACCAAAAATCTACGACACACGAAGGCCACGTCAAAATGTGACTGATGATTTGAAACAATAATGTCACAATTACACAAATGGCCTGCCCAAGTAACCGCCTGGTCTACCGGTAGATTTTATCTGACGATGGACCCGGTTTGGGCGGTACTATTCTACTCAGTATATAATATACTAGAGTAAATAAACAGTATAAATACATTTATTTAAATTATATTTACTAGAATAAAATTAACTTGTCTCAGATGGGATCCGAACTTTCGCATGCTGGGGACTGACTGCACCACCGTCGTGCGTGTTAGACCTTAGCAGACATGTCAAATATTCCCCAGTAATCTTTATGTCCTGAGAAATTGGTGACATTCAAATATTAAACTTTTACAAGTATGAAGCTATCTACTAGAAGCATAAAGAAGAAATTGTTACTTAATTACTTTTAGAGATTTTATGCGTAGATAATAACTAAATTATTTTTAAAATAATATTTACTAGAAAAAAATCATTTTTTTTCAGGTGTTAGACGGGACATTTATTTTGACAAAGTATTTGTCTGTTCAGTTATAACTTCATATAAACATATAAGTTAGTGCCAACTAAGAGGGTGGGTAGGCACCAGCGCCGAGCGGGGACAATTAGCGGATGCAAACAGCCGCGTGTGTGCCCCATCCGCTGAGTAAATGTTCAATTTGATAAGGGTAAACGAGCCGGCGTAATTATACTCGTGTGAGCTTAAAAATAATTGTTGTTTTCAATTTTTATTTATTTTATATGAAGACAAATTTAAAATTATACAGTGTTGTCAGTATGAATAAATTACATAAACATTGTGCTCCAAGACAGCATTTATTTATCTAAGTAATTACGGTTTCAAAGTATAACTTAAGGTAATTATGACAATCAGGAAGACAAAATAATAATACAAAAAAAAAACAATATAACAAATAAAGGAATATATCATTATCATCATATCAGCCACTGGAAGTCCACTGCTTGGGGAGGCCCCCAAGAAAGAAGGAATTTTGCCCATAATTGCCGCGCTAGGCAAGCGTGTTGGTAATCGCAGAGCGCAGCTTTCGCAACAGAAATGTTGCTGCCCATCCCCACCCTGTACATTACAACTACATTGTTTCGGATGGATAAACCGCCATCTGTCGGTTCCGGTACCTGAATCGCCTTTTACAACACCTGGTATATTTACCACAAAAGGCAATGTACCACAATTTTATATATAGACATGATGACTTAGATAATTAAATTCTTGTCTCTTTCTATTGCAAAATAGCAGTATTTACATTGCTTCAGTGTTCCGGCTTGGTGTGTTAGACAGACAATGATATTGGATAATGTGAAATCATATCATCAAGTGACGAGGTTGGCAATTCGCTAGTGATATCCTTGTGATACTACGAGCGTTTACAGGCAGCGGCGACGCTTACTATCACGCTGACAGTAGGCTTGTTTGTTGATCTGGTCTATAAAAAAAAACTACTACTAAATACTAATTATTAGAATATATAATATCCAATTATATTTTGTTGCAACTTTTTAATTTAAAGATTACATCTAAATTTGACATTAATAATTATATTAATGTGTGAAAGTATTTCCTTAATCGGTAAAGTGATCCGTGGTTTTGTGATAATGTACTCCTAGATACATAATTCTAGATAAATAACTATTTATTAGCTAATTTAAACAAAATGCCGAATCTTTGCAGGAAGATTACAACAAGCAATAGTTAAAAAAAATGATATTTTAAAATAAAAACCTGCAAATCATAGATCTTAATGCGTTCATTTACGTCAATTCTCAAAGGTCTGTATAGAATTACCGTTTTTATTTGCACCAGTCTTTATCTACAGGTCTCCTTGTAAAATTGTAGATATCAAAAAGTAATTGTTATCAAAATTTCGCCATCTGTTACGTACGGATGTAAACAAACCGCACAATACCAATAAACAAGGCGCCTGCTACGCAAACTTTGTAATATACGCGTGCTATTTGTCTGGGCCGCATCTGTGTCGTGTACGCGCGTTACACCAATTAGTTACAAAAATGGCTTCGTCGGAACATAACAAATATAATATGGGTGAATATATATCACTTAACTTTACACATGTTTCATAGACGATGTCACATTTGAAATAAATAGGTTCATTGTGTTAAATATTTAGACATGGGCCGGGGTTGCATTCAGTGTTGCTTTTAATCGTCGATGTTTCATAGACAGTAGCGCCACTTCTCTGAGAGTGGGCATAAATGGAACTAATTTTGACATAATGACACGTTGACTTATTTACTCACACGAGCTGGGTTCACGTGGGTAGACAGCCTACCTTTACAAAGTCTAGGTTGGAATCCTGCTTCTCTGACGGAGTTGTGCACCATGAGGAATAGTTGTCCTTCCGAAGCATGTGTGACGTCATAGTCCTGGGAATTTACCAATTACAGCATTATTCTGTGTCATTCCATGACCCCTAACAGATTTCTCTCATTTTAGCGTTCACTTCTCAAAATAAAACTAAACGTTGATTTGACCTTTAACTCATAGACATTCCAAAGTTTCTATCATCAATCCAGTTTTAATTGGATCAGGAGCTATTGGACCATTTCCTTCCTAGTCCATGTAAACTGATTCAAAGCTAAAGTAAGACAAGTTTATTAAAGTCACAGAATTTGTGGTGATAGCATATTCAACTGTGTATTTGACAAATTTGTAAATATCAACTCTTTCAGGTCTTATATCATTATTTTATATCAAAAATTTGGTAAAAGCCTTTATTTAAATAATTTAAACTTCAGATCCTGAATATATAAATATTGTTTTCATAACTAGATACATTACATTACTCTACAAACTCAGTATTTCTTTCTGGAGAATAAACATATAACTATTTTTTCACCGTAACATCAATCGCTAGAAGTCCGAAGTGTTTTATAGTCATCTCGGGTTTTATCTTGTGGTGACAACCCAAGAGCGTAGATACCCTTGGAGGATCCTGCTGCTGCCCATCCCATACTATTTAAACTAAGCTAGTAAGGATGTATATCCATCCGCCATCTGATTGTTGCGGTACCTCAATCGCCCCTTCCGACATCTGGTACTGGAGAAGGTATTATTCCAACCTATCGGTACCCACCGCCAAATATTTATATAGTTATAAAATAATATAGTTATTAAGTTATTCCTAAAATCTTATATATTTTGAAATTAATTAATTATATGATTGTAAAATATATATTAACGATCTGACAAGAATCGTACGATCATATTGGAAATCTTTGAGGGATATAAAGTAATATAATGATGACAATTCTTAGAATGTATTACTACTTAATAAAAATACCTTTAAAATAAATAAAAATTTTGCTTATTCATTATTTTGTCTATCGTGCGAACGGAGGAGGCCAAATCGTCAATGAAACTGAAAGAAAAGAATGTTTTGTACTCTTCAAAACTCTTGTAATTACGTAAAATTTCGCACATTAGGTTCTCAAGAGAAATCAGTCACTGTCGATTGCTTACTAAAAGTATAAAAAGTAGACGATCCTCGTTCTAAAACTACACACATACATCTATATATTTGAAACGAGGCGCCGATTGGCTGACATAACAACGCAGGGTTTATAACATAGGAAAAAGATATTTTTTTCAAATTCACAACCCCCCCCCCCCCCCCCCCAGGTGAAAAACAGGATTGCAAAGTTGACAGGTTGGAAACAGGTTGTAAATATCCCTTAAAAGGGAGTAAAAGGGGAGCAAAAATTTAGTATGGAAGTAAAGTTTTACAACTTAATGCGGGTGAAACCGCGAGGCGCCGCTAGTTTTCTATAAACTTTTTTAATTGTGTCATTTTGTTTTCACTTGTCCCACAGATGCAGTTCCCGACGTGATATCGTCTTCAAGTGTATTCTACCAATACCGTGAAGGGTTCAACAACGCCGTCCGCAGAAACGTGCGCACACGCGACTTGCTCTAGCGATGTCGCCTGCAGCCACGCGCAAATTTGCAGGAAATATCTGTCGCGCTATTCGGACTTACAATAGGGATACTTGCACGGCTGAGCTCCGAAAAAAGCACTTCCCTAACTCTTCGTTAAAGATCCTTTACTGCATACAATTACTTTAGCATAAACGTTTGAGATTACATTATTTATTAGACAAGATATGGTCTTGAGTATTTTGAACTGAAACCTAGAAAAAAAATATTTTTAAATGTTAATTACAACATAATAAGCAAAGTGCGCAGTAATAAAATGTGTGTATGTTTTATTGAATGGAATATTACATGTAAATAACAAATCATTGATTGTTATTTGTGTAACAAATAAGAAATTTTCTATAAACGTATGCATGTAAAATTAGCAAGAGAAATTTTGCTCAAATCGGTGTACAAAAGTAAAGATCGATGGATGTCACAATGTACATTGTATTTTAAGTGATATTTATAAAATAAATCGTTTTGTAATAAATAAATTGTTTTTATTTATCCTATCTGACTACGAAGTTTTGCAGATGGTTACAATACATTTTCATAAAATTGACAAATATTCCGATTTAAGCATTAATTTAAACAAAATATCAAACTCATAGAAGTATATTGTGAGACTAAATGAAACATAAAAAATATTGTAAGACGATACTAAATATGCTTACGTATAGGAGTTTTTTTATTTTTATTTAATTACGGGCCTAGTACTGCTTGATAATACTAATTTGAGCATACCTATATCAATTAACTTTAAAAATTTTAACCTCAACCTGCACCAAGACCTGTACCGGTGTCGTTAGAGGCGACGGAGGTACCGGAAGCGGCAGATTGTGGTACATCCATCCGTGTAGTGTGAGGATGGGGACGCTCTGCGATTACCATCACGACTGCTCAGCGCGGCGATTATGGTCAAAATGCCTTCTTTAATGAAGCCCATGTCAGACGTTAACATAGTATGAGTGTCAAAAGAAAGATTACATTGTTAATTGTTCTATCGAAACTCATAAGAGTGAAACAGATCTTAACTGTAAAGAGAAACAACATTTACAGCAATTATTTCGTTAATCGTTTTAGAAACCATTTTTTATGTATTACCAAGCAAAATTGACATTCTATTGACACTCACGCTAACGACGACTGCACGCTAAAAACCAAATACAATGAGGGACGATGCACCTCATTTACATGTGTTTTTTTTACTAGAAGTACTTGATGTATGTAAACGTAATCATCATTATTCGTACAGAGATTTATCTAATTAAAAAGGTAATCAAAGTATTGGGAATTAGTTCTAAATTTCCCGAGTTGCTCTTCGATTCTATATTTTTCTATATATAAATTCTTAATATTGTGTGCTAAGGTTTAAATTTTCAGTAAGTAATGAAACATACGTTCTGCGTGCTGTGTAAGCGTCACCGCAGCCTATAGACGCTTATAACATCAAGGATATCAATGGCGTGTCGCCTGAAGATATTACACCAGATGTTAATAATAATAATAAATTCATACAATATACATATTAATATAAAATAAATCTGAGTCATTCACCCGACTTTGAGGTAAACGCACGTGTGCTATGCATATCACATGACAGAGGAAACACAAATATAATACTTAAATAAACACACAAACACAGGACAAACATAAATATTTTTCATGTTAATACTTGACCCGGGCGGGCAACCAACTTTTACTTCATATAATGTGTAAAACACTACTGAAGGCGCCATTAGGCTCGTCGAAGTTTGGTCTAGATGAGGTAAAACAGATTAACTTAAAATCTATTTCACATGCTATATACTAATCTATCTACAAATAAATGTTTTCTTTTTATATTTTAATTATCTTAAAGATAACATCACAAATCGCTACAACAATACTCATAAAATAAATACTGAATCTGAAGGTACTCCAGTTTGTCAAGAAGAACTTCTTTCATAAATATATCAAAGAAATAGCCAAGTCGCCTTCAAATGCAATGATTAATTGTGTAACTTGAGATGAAGGGGTAGGCTTGAGGTAATAAATATACTATGTAAAAACGTCCAAACTTTATGAAATACAGCTTATTGTTTAAAACTTTTGAATATATCGGGTTTTTAAGTCCCATTTGGTCTGTATCGTTTTTAAGTGCATTGAAAACGTTTTGCTTTTCAAATATCGACCTTGTCGATAGCATAAAATAATTTAAATGTGTGTTAAAATAATTTTCATTTATTAGATCATGTAGAAGATCTTTGATATTGAAAGAATTTCCTTAATTTTAATTATCAATGATTCCGTTTATATTGTTATTGTTTTATCGTAGTTTTACATCACATTAAATTTTTAAATCTAGCCTGTTAGAGGTACACTATCCAAAGATGCTTTGATGATGAGGAGAAGATGAAGATGAAAAATGATGACAAGGCCCGTATTTATTCTAAAGTGCTACAAAATTGGGGACTGAACCAAAATAAGAAACAGCAGACACAAAAGGTTTTAAAATTATTACTTTTTATATTTTAATAGAATCCATTTTGCTTTAAAAAAATAAATAAATAATGTATATATGTAGGGTTTACGGAAATATTTATTATGTTGTAGTAATAGTTTTTTTATAGTCAAAATAATAATTTATTAGATATTCTACTCGTACTCAAGATCGTAGAGATCTTTTACTTTAGCCTTGTCGAGTAACACCAGCTTATCAAGATCTCATAGATTTTTAGAAAAGTATTGTTGTGCTGTGTTTCCACATTCTGTTTTGTGAGCCCAATAGTGCAAATAAAATAAACAGATATATAATATTAAATAAGAATTATGACTTAATTGCAATTCGATATATGATATGCCCGAATATGTTAACTAGTTTATAAAGTGCATTCATTAATGAAAATGCTTTTACTGTAATAGCTGTTAATTTGAAATTAGAAGCAGACACTTCAATTTTATA
>JACJUM010005601.1:3599442-3655478 GCA_020976665.1 Heortia vitessoides | reverse complement strand
ATATATATATATATATATATATATATACTAGTTATAATGATAGTCAATTCTCCAATTGTTTTGACCTGTCATACGATGAAAATGTTCGTTCGACAAAATCTTTGTCCAGTCCAATGCTGATATCCAGTCCGGTCAATGTATAAGATGTACAGTCAAATTTTTATTTTTTTATTTTATCAAATTAATCAGAAAATACATTCAAGTCGACTAGGGTGGTTTCCAAAAAACACGTGGTAACTCAAAAATCTATTAAAATTTTGAATTGTTAGTTTTTATGTCTCTCAGACATGGCTTCCATTATTTAAATCAATAGTCACCTTATCCAACACGTTGTTAAGCATGTCTATTGTCAATCTTTAGTACTATTTCAGTATTCTATATTCCTTATTCTGTTATCTATTATCCTGTCAGATTTTTTTAAATAATGCATGTCTTGTCTATGAATCTGTAGTTAGTTTCTTCAATATAATTAAATACATATAGAACTAATTGAATTTTAATGTTTCCTTTGTATGCCTTTAGTGTCTGAGGTCAACTGGTAGGGACATAATTAACTTTTTTCTTTGCAAATACCAAAACCTGGCCTTCTTTTATTTCCTAAGTTAAATTTCTCCAAAACAAAAAAACTTTATGGTTTCGCCAGTTTCTTGGACTTTTTTCAAAGTAAATCTAAGAAACTCCTTTTTTTAAATATATTTTACATAGTATTTATTTTACTTTATAATACCATGTCGTTTGTCACTGTCCGTCCAAAAAAATGTCCGTCCGTATGATATTGTTTGCCATTCCCCGTTATTGAGGCCCTTTGTATCTGCGGGACCTTGGTCTGCAGCCTTAACAGCCGACAGGTAGATTCGTCTCGGTTGGGATGATAAATATCAGATCACATACATTTATGTTATTTTAACTTTCAATCAATTCAGTTACTGTGACCGGCCTAATGGCGCAAACCGCAGTGTGTATCTTGTGCGTCAAGGGTCGTGGGATCGATCCCCATCCAGGACAAACATTTATGTGATGATTTGTTTTGATAGATTTCGTCCTGTGCTTGGGTGTTTTACATTTGTATTTAAGTATTACATTTATAATTCATCAGTTATATTATAACCGTAACACAAGTACTTAACACTTATCCCAAAGTCAGGTCAATGTATAAGATATTGGGCGAATTTATCTCTTGTTCCGTGAAACGAAAAATGTATAAGTAAATTTTTGAAATGTATGCAAACATTTACAAATTTAAAGTGGAGTAGAAGTGGCTAATTATTTTTTCTTTTATACAAAATTGAAGTACATAAAATATATGATAAAAATTTAAATTAAACATTATTTGTCTATTAAATAACGAACAAATGATCTAAAAGGTTCATGCAGTATTTTAATGAAATATTAGTATTTTATTTTTTTAAGACCAGGTCTAAAAACAAGTATAGTGTGTGTGATAGTAAGTGTCACCGCAGCCTATGCACTCGTAATATCCCAAGGATATAACTAAAGCGTTACCGACCTTGAGTCTTGAAGATATTATGTAACATTACCTATACTTTCACTGCCTCTTTCACCGTTCAAACTGAAAACAGTAATGCGAAAGCTGCTATTTGGCGGTAGAAATAGGTAAGAGCAAGGTACCTCATGTAAATTGAATTGCAACCTCCGAGCCACTACTTGTACATTCAATTAATTCCACTAAAAATTTCTGAAAAAAATTAATGCAATACACGTGTAATCAGCAGATGCAAAGGTTTAGAACGCAAGAGGTGAGCGGAAATGACCAGCTAACTAGTTTTGTGTGAAGTTCATTCTTGCACTTTTCACTTTTATTGTTAGTACACCACTAAAAGCTAGCTATTATAATAAGCAAGATTTGCTGTACGCTTTAAACCTTCAGTTCCAAACCTTAGTCCATAACACCGTCATATCAGCTATTGGAAGTCCACTGCTAGACATAGGCCTCCCCCAGAAATAGAAAATTTTGCCCATAATTGCCGCGATGGGGTTGCTGCTGCCCGTACCCGCTCTTCGCTCATAGTTCATATATTTTTATATCGTCAAACATTGACGTCTGGTTGGACAGTGACGTTGAAGACGTGTAATCGTCTAGATTCTAGATAAAATGAGTCCTAAATTAGTCACATTAGGTACCTACTGAGGTCATATGTTTCTTTGAAAAAAGGATTAATAAATAATAGAGGTCATTCGGATTGAATCAAAACTCATTTCCATATTACATAATGTTTTATTTCATAATAATTTTAAAACAACTATTCACGTGTCACTAAGGTACGTATTGCGATAAGTATATTATATATTTATATAACTTATACTTTATGTACATAGCCTCCACGCCGACAATTCCACGTTTCGTGCATGGTGCAGTGGTTCAGTTTACCTCTCTTTCACACCTATATACAAACACGGCGTGGGGGCAGGACAAAATACAGCTAGATCCATTATATGAGTATCCTAGTATAGGGTTGACAAAATTTTTAATATCTTTTTGATAGATAGATTATATTTGAAACTAAATATGTCAGGAAAAAATAAATTTACAATCTGTTTTCATTAAAGTAAAGAAAGTTCAGGAAAACATATTATGAATACATCTTAAATATAACTACAAAATACTCGTACTTTTAAAATCCTTATATTTAATGTAATTTCATTGAAAACACGAAAGAACTCTCGTTTATGCCGTTGAAAATGATGTCGTATGATGTTTTCATAAAAAGTTTCTGCTTCTACCGCGAATAACCTACGTCCGATAGATCAAGGAATTAAATAGATTATTTTTTATCACTATTTATTTATTTACAAATAGTCACTACACGTATTATGCGAACACCGGTTCGTACGAGAAATATTTAACATTATATTTATTTACATCTATAATTACAAATGATAATGAAAAGAAATATTCACAACAGTTTTGGTCGAATACTGCAATGGCTATGTTTTATAATATTTACAAATTAAAATAGCATAACGTCCAACTTAATACTTAATTTCAATCTAAGACTAATTTAAAAAGATCTTAAACTAAATTGCTTTTCCTCGACATCATGATCATGTACTTTAGTTTTCATTTCAAGATCAAACAATTCTCTGTCTAATAATTAATCTATAAATAGAGTAAATAATCAAATTTTTTACACAGAAATAATATCACAATATTCTATGTGCTATCATTACAATATTCGTAAAACGTTATTTTACAAGCTACGTCACTACACTTAAAATAAACTTATGGCACATAACGTTGGCACAAATAATTAAGTATGGCACGTAAGAATTCACAGAACTATTACAATTAATTTACACAATAACGTAAAATTTAATTGTCGTTGTGTGGTTTCCAAATAGTTGTCCCATATGTTCAGTATCCGATTACTTACTATGAGAAAAAGCTGTTTGAACGGAAATTGTGAGCATGTAATTGTAACATTTATATAAAGTAATAAAAGGAAAATAAATAACCCATAAAATTTATGTAAAAATACAAGTAATTTAGTTATAACGTAAATTTAATCGAAACTGTAAAATTGCATTAAGTAGTCAAGTATTATCATGAAAGTTAAAAAAAACATTTGCATTCTGATAAAAAAGTAATTCAAATTCTTTTTAGTATTAAATCCTTACTCTTCTTCCCTTCCCTTCCCGAGTAAATCACCAACAACATCAAATGTCAGCTAAAATCAACTAACTCCTTGAAAATAGGCAAGGAAATTCTTCTACAAATTAGTTAAGAAGGCCTTCTTCCAGAAAACTCAAAAATCACAATCGTAAAAAAGATCTTCGATTCTCCGTATCACATCTTAACTTCTATTTTTTATTAAATTCAAGAAACAAACAAGCCAACTAACAAGCTGACCTAAACGAAAGATTGAAGAACAATACGTAAATTACTCGAGATGTTTCGGCGGGTCGGGGGGCGCAGGTGCCGAGGGCTGCGCGTCGTGCGGTAGAAGCGAGAGCGGTAGCGGTGGCAGGTGCAGCGGCAGCGGTAGCAGCGCACGCGACTGGAAGCTCGCGAGCGAGTGCAACAGCGCGGCTGAGTGCTCGTGCGCTTTGCGGCGCAGCTCCGCGACGCTCGACGAGCGCGCTTCCTCCTTCGGGCAGCATGGGCAGGGAGCTCCCCAGCCTGTGAATGACGAGATTTATTTATCTTCTACATTTTAATATTGTCATCTATACATTTAAAATAAAATTTCAGTGTCTGTTTGCAATTCAAAATTATTATTACCTGAATGCATATGAACGTTATAAAAAACAAAAAAAAACGATTTTAAGATTGTTGTCCTTCTGTTTATTTTAAAACAAATTACCAGTTTAAACGGGACTTTTTTTGGCAGATAGATAAAATTGTACGGTAATAGAAACTGTTTTTAAAATAAGATGACATTGACGACCCTGACAGCGCAATTATTAAGATAGCCGCTTGAAGTGAAAGGGTTCTTATTCCCTTGAGTGTTTCTAGTTTGTATTCCTTAAGTAAGAACCAGGACAATGTGCATCGTATTTATAGTATGATATTGATTTAATTTCAAAAAGCGATAACACTAATACGGCGGTAATTTTAATTAGTAATGAGAAAAGTAAAAGTTTTTCTGTTTAAAAATTAAACTTAACTAAAAAAACATCTCCTAATTCGTTCCTGGAGTATAATATTTATTAGCCATGGATCAATTACTCCAACGTTCTTTGCAATATATATTGCATTGTGGTTCAATAATTTGTAGCCTGAATTGTATAGTCAATGCCAGACTCTTTGCCAAAATACTAACCTTTGAGCGGAAAAAATGGTTGCGACAAATGGTTAAGATGTTGCGAGAGATGCGACAGGTGCGGGGGTAGGAACAGCGGCGGTGGAGGAGCGGGGGGCGGTTCGCTCGAGCCGCCACCTGGCGACGACCGGAATGCACCAGAACTGCAACAAAACGCGTTCCTATTAAATCTTTGTTGCGAAGTAAAATAACCTTTTTCATCAATGAAAATTTATACATTATTTTTGTATCCATAAGTTGACAAACAAATATACATACGGTCCACGTGATGATAGGAGTCATCACAGCTATAAGAATATTACTAACGTATTGCCAATCTTATGACTTGAAGATATGGTATTCCATCAGCCAGTAATTTCACTGCCTCCCTTACCTTACAAACCAGAATGCTGCTGTTTGGCGGTATAAATTGGTGGCTCTGAGCTACTAATCTAGTCGACCTTTATTTAACTACATCAAAAACTTAAATAAAGTTGTTTAAGGTTCTTTATTTAAGGTTATTTTAGTGATCTTTGTATAAGATCTACCTCTAGTAACAGCTAGATGACTATTTTTTGTTACAGAATTGGTATAGGTATATTGGTATAGGTTACGGTTCCTAGTGCGTTTAACACTAGGAACCGTTATAGTTAACGAGAAACGTACGTTTAGAAAATACAATAAATATGCTTAACACACTACACCATAACGCTAGTTTTCCACTCGCGACGAGGTCCGCGTGGCTTTATAATGTAACTTTTGATTAGTGTAGTTTTTGAATGCAATGTAGTAGATTTTTTTATCTTTTAACTTTTTTAAGTAGGGATCCATTTGCACATAGAAAATCGGGTATCTAGGATAGTCTCAGTAAGAAAATGATTTTATCTTTTTGAATCTGTCCTCAATGCATACATGCAATGGATATAAATATTACCTATTTCACTATATTACAGACTTTAGAACACTACAAACATTGTACAATAAATAAAATTCTGCGAAATAATTATTTTCGAATAACACCCAAAAATGTATGTTTTATTAATTAAATAAATAATCCTTTTTGTACATCATATACTACTTTCGCTTAAAACTATTTTAACCATGCAATCTTCGGATGGTAAGACAAACTTGAAATGTAGCAAATACCACACACATTACTTACTTTTTAAGCTAAATACTATTTTTATGCATGCTAAACAGTTACGCAAATGCTTGACATCGTAGGTATGTCTAGCCAAATCGTCTCTCGTACCTTTGATTTGTACAAGCAAAATGTTTTATTTAAACCGATTTACGTCCGAAAGTGGGTGCGCATCGACACGGCGCGCCTCCTTTGATCTCGTAACAAAGTTTGCGACCAGTAGAGCGACGCGCGACGATCGGAGACTTTGTACCATCCTATTTGATACTTAGAGAAAACTCATTTCAATAATACACATAATCTTGTTTGGCTACGCTTTGGTCTGAAAGGATGAGGGTTTGCGGTAAATGTAACTTTTTATAGGCAAATCAATAAAGCAAATTGGTGGATTCGGTGGGTTCTTCCGAGAATGGGTTGTGGTGTATCATTACGTCTAAACCTTTTCTAGGATAAGTTGCCTTTCCAGTTAGAATAAATCTTATTTTAATATACTGCGTGATATTACTGTAGGGTATCACTAGAATGGAATAGTAGCTCGACTGTAAAAAGCGACTTAAAAGTAAGGTACCTAAACCGACAGATGGTGGTATATCCATATCCGTTGTGTGATTACCTCTACGCTGGCAGCCAGCCAGCCCAGCGTGACAATGACAGGTTTAATTCTCTCTTTATTTATGATCATGATGATATTAAAAAATTCTAGATTAGTTACGGGCCCGACGGAACAGATAATAGTGATCCTATCTCGTGCGCCAGTGGTCGTGGGTTTGATTCCCACCCAGAGCAAATATTTATAAGATGATATATGTTTGTAAATCTCTCACACTCAATCATTGTCTTTGATTGGTGATCTAAAAATTGAAATATCCAGTTTCTTATTTTTATAATTCTATAGTAGCTGTAGTTTGTTTTTTTACCTAGGTTGACAAACAAGCATAAAATCAGCGTGATAATAACCGTCACCGCAGCCTACAGACGTTGGTATTATGACAGAAATATCAATAGCGCGTTGCCAACTTCTGACTTAAAGATATTATTTCACATTACCTAGTAAATTCATTGCCTGCATCTCACCGTTCAAACCGGAACAAAGCAATGCGAACAATGCTAATTGGCGGTAGAAATAAGTAAGAGTGAGGTGCAACAATTCAGAAGACATCTGTATTTTAAGAGGTCAGTATCATCATTTTCCCAGAACTGAAACGGAAAGGCAAAGACATAGATGTTTTTAATAATAGATTTTCTACATGTAAGAGCGAAATTCCAAAAAATCTGGCGTCCACAGAGAATATCATACATATATATACATACATATATACATACATATATATATATAAATAGAAGAAAAATTAAAAGTAAATAAAATAAAAAGAATACAACCAAAAAATAATAATTTTTTGGTTGTATTCTTTATCATTATCTTCTTGCTTGATAAAAAAAAATAAAACATGTGTACACTTCTCCTAGGTTACCGTCTAGTTAAAAATATTTTTTAATTATAAATATTAGTATATATAACAGTATTCTGTTAGTGTACCTATAAAAATAAATATAAAAGATAAGTAGGACCGACCATTTAAAATTTCAGATCGCAATGACGGAATGAAACTGAGTCGCAGTCGCGTGTCTCCAAATGAAACAACAGTTTTAATTCAACAGAAGCGTAGTAGCACTTCATTCATTGTTTTTTCACAAGCTATTAGCGCGCAAAGAGGTGAGTCCGGCGACATTACAATGCAGTTTTGTGCCAGTGTTTGCAGAGGGCAGCTCGGGTGGTGCAAAATTCATCGGCGCATAGCGTCGCGCGAGACAATGAAATGAGAGGTAGGTGTCGCCCCGCTCCGACATTCTCTCAGTGCATACTTGATGTGCCGTGGCGGTAGGTGGCGCGGGCGGTAGGCGGCCGCGGGAGCGATAGTTTCGCTTGATAGTTAGATGTGTTAATTTTAAGTATAGCTCTGCTACTCTCAACATTAAATACAAATTGAATAATTATGTATGTAATGGTTTATAACATTTAAGCTTTCGTTTTAACGGCTTTAAAACGTGGTATACATATTTTTTACCCATTTTTTATTAATTTTCCATTACATTAATATGTAATTTACATTCGTATTTTCTTGCTGAATTATTTTCTTAAAAGTAGTCTGTAATACTACATTAGAAAAAGTACACAATTTGATTTAAATCGTAGTAAACAAACAGTGAAATATTTCTTCTATAAAATATTATTTAAGATGACTCGACCTCACATAGTTTTAATAAATAAGATTGTATAATCGATTATCTTTTAAAATAAATGATTGTGATAATAAAACTTAAAGGCCAGTCAAAATGTCACCGACGAAACAACGGACAAAACATACGTAATAAAATTACTACAAATACTATTAAATATCATCTTCATCATAGCTGCCGTCCACTGCCTGAAGTCAAGCCTCCCTGAAAAAGCGGAATTTTGTTCATAATTGCCACGCTGGGCAGGCGTAGTGGCAATCGCATAGCGTACCTCTATTATTCCTGTCCCGTTTTGTTTTAGTTACGTTGAATGGATATACCGCCATCTGTGGGTTCTGTTACCTTCGTCGTCTCTTACGACACCCGATACATGGGAAGGTACTATTCTACATTGCCAGTGCCCCATGGCCAATATCTTTTTAAGATATTACAAGTTTATTATATCCCCAAACAGAAACAAAATAGAGAACTGTAAAGTATGAGTTAAGTTTGGCACCAACCGCTGCCACCTTTTTCATTTGTACCACTAAGTTTTGAAGTCGAAAGACAAAGCATATTTCTTTTTCCAAATCAAATTGTCCTCGCGCATCAAGATTGTGGAGTGTTAGACTTGTCACATTGTCAACCTATATTCTCGTAAATCTCAAAAAACATCCAATTGTAATCTCAATAGCTCTAAGACTTAAGAGTTAATTATCAATTAAGAAAAGATATGTACCTTTACATATAAACTTCTCCAAATATGCGATTTATCCAGCGCTATTCTACACACAGTCGTACCTAACTGCAGATACGTTAACCTCACTAAAATGTTTGTCACAAGCAGTTTATATCCAAAATGTCCACTTGCCATAATTCGCCATAATTCGTTAATAGAAACAAATTTATGCGACTGACTTTTTAGAAAATAAATGTAGTCTTTTTTGTTTTATTGCATTTTTCTAATACGTGACTTTGCACTTTCGCGCATACCGTGGACTTTTGTGTTGCATGTCAATGTTAAATGTTAAACTATATTTGTGCATATATAATGCCAACAATTCTACCTGAACCTGACAGGAGACGACTGAGATGTCGGAACCGACAGAGGGCGGTATATCCATCGTAACTTTCAGAATTCAAAAGCAGTCTGGCGGGGATGAGCACCAGCATCTTAGACGAGACACTACACGCTGTGATTGCCTGTCCAACTCAGCTATTATGTCCTGTTAAATAGAACCTCTATATGGTGTAAATTGTACAAATGGTTCGCATAATGTGTAATCAGACAGAATTTATCTTTGTGTACGGTTCTCAGCCAAAGTACGTAACTAAAAAAGTAAAATCGGGCTCAGAAATAGCCTTGAAATAAAATCGAGCACAGAAATAGTCTGTAAGTAAAATCGGGCACAGAAATAGTCTCTAAGTGAAATCCACAATGAAACTCGTCAGACTCCCATGCCTCGTGTCCCAAATCCCCCCGGCACTCGTTCAATGGAATCAAAGGCTTTGCGTTCATTACGAGCGGCAATAATTGATGGGTGGCACACCGTCGCTGCCACCGATCCAGCTAATTTGTTTTATTTGCGATTCCGTCTTGTGATCTTCGCTCAAAATCCAAAGACAATAAACTGGGTCTAGGCCGTATCAGAAAATACTATATATCTCTGTATTCAATTTTGTCATATATTCAAAATCGATGTTTATATCTACATGAGGTAGACTTCTTAAAAGGTTCATCATTGGTACCACTCACCTATTTCTACCGCCAAATTGTGGTGTTCGCATTGCTGTGTTCCGGTTTGAACGGTTAGAGAGGCGGTGAAATTTCTGGGTAATGTGACATAATATCTTCACAAAGATGGCAATCGTTAGTGATATCCTTGTAATATTACCAGCGTCTATAGGCTTCAATCTGGAACACAGTAATGCGAACTGCTTTGGCGGTAGAAATTGTTAAGAGTGAGATACCAAGGCAGACGTCCTCTGAATGAGATTCACCTTATAATACCTACAGCGGATGATTATAATTTACAAGTTAAATAGGTATTTTTTTATATTAAACTCGTTTAGCCAAAGTTATCCGCGTGTGTCAATGTAATCCGCTTGTACACTATTTAAATGTGTAGATTATTTCTTACATTTACATTTTCACTATACTCAATCAAAATTTTCTCTTGATATGATGATTACATGAATTCTTGTTGGCATTGAAATGTAACCGTACGATGACCGAGACTTAAAAAAATAAAGTAAATTAAGACAGTTTTATAATACAAAGTATATACTATTACGATATTTAAAATACCATTCTTGCGTTTCTTTGCAACTGTCCGCGGCTTCACGCGCCTTTCAGACTTATTCTTCCAGTTGGCACTGATTTTTTACAATTTGTTCGACAAATATGATTTTATCTTAACCAATTTCCACAAAATAATAATTAATTACACATTAAAATCTATTTTATGAGTTACTCCGTCTATTGGTTTAATTTTTAGATTTCGTTTCATATTTTTAGAGTTTATCGCGTTCTAGCAAACTATTTTTAATGTGGTATCTGTTGTTGTCTTGCGAGTTATTTAAACCTAATCCCTGGTAGCAGACAGTTGCGATAAATAATAATTTTTGTCATTAAACACTAAAGACAGATGTCACCCCTCTATTTCCTCCCTCAGGGGGGGAAGAGATCACGGTTTCATTAAATATGACACCCAAACAGATACCGGGCTCATGCAAATAACCAAATACCATTAGTGAGGTCAAGTCTGGGTGCTGGCAACCCTTCATTAATTGATTTCTGTGACATTCCTGTACTAACGCCATATTAATATTCTAACAACCGATTGAGCTGGTGTTCCGACTTACTACAAAGAGAATTAACATGACACTTAATGCGTTTATATTGTTTTTGGGGCGATGGTGGAAAGTGAGAGGCTTGGGCGGGCAAATTATACTTCCGATGGAAAACTAGAGAATTGATATACAAATTTGAAAATAACTAATTCTAATCTGACGTCACTTTTATTATCTCAAGAAATGTAACAAAATAATGTGAAGATAATGAATTTGTTTATTTATTTGTTGTTAAAGTTGTTTAAACATATAATACATCTACATTAATATTGAATTTCTGTAATAGTTAGGATAATCCATTAGTTCTTGTTAATGTATACAATATGAAAGCAATTAAGGGTCCTAAACTTACAAACAACCAAACAATGTATAAATTACACGAGGTAGACCTCTTACAAAGGTCACCTGGATTGGTACCTCTCTTTCTACAGCAGATGGTTCTATTCCAATGCATGGTCCAGTTTAAAGGGTGAAATACGTAATACGGTTGGCGACACGCTAATGACAATCTTGTGATGAAACTAGTCTAAAGGCTGCGGTCACGTTTACCATCAACTTTGTGCTTGTTTGCTGACTTCAGAATATATAAAAGAAAAACTTCAAACAAATAATAAAAACAAGGAAATACTGAAATTATAGAGCGCAGTTGTGCCAAAATGATAAATTAATAAAAAAAAGGTTTAGTCAAGTAAATAGTTATTTATAATTTACTTTTAATCATTATTTCTGGTACAGCAAATATGTTGATGTCATTATACTAGAGGAAATATCAAAAATGTAGTAAAATACTCAATGCGTTTGTGGCGTCATTTGTGGGTGAACAGAATAACGTGACAAGAGACACTTTAGTGCCTTACACATTGTTACTCGAAATTTAAAATTGGTACTTTATCATAAATAATACAGTTTATAATACTGACAAGTTAAAATATACATTTCAATAGTACATTACAACTCAGATAATATTAAAATCGGTTATATCTCCAATTAATTAGTATATTTCTTTAAATACGAATATAAACTGTATCTTTTCCGTTATTGGATTCATCATATCATCATACCAGCCATTGAACATCCACTGCTGGATATAGGCCTCCCCAAGAAACGGCATATAGCTTTTGCCACGGGGATATACTGCTGCCCATCCCCGCCCTGTGCAATTGAGCTGCACTGTCTCGGATAGATATACCGCCATCTGTCGGTTCTGTCACCTTGTTCGCCTTTTACGACACCTGGCACGGGGGAAGGCGCTATTCTACTCTGCCGGTACCTCACGGCGAGGTATTATTTGATTGCTCCTTTGATATTCACTATCATGAAATGCCTGACACGCACCTATGAATAAATGATCAAAATATAGTTGGCACTAACTGGATACACACTTGACATTCGCAAATGAAAATTAATTATGTATAGTGATAAATTGACAGTAATTGCGCGACGGGGCAACTTAACGTGCAAAGCGCATGGTAATTTTCGATTATACCTGAATATGCGGGCTTCGAAACGTTTATGTGCTTAGACATTGATGGTGTAGATTAAATTCTGTGTCCCTAATCATTTCATTTGCTTCGCGCAACGCCATGGAATCCTATTAGATTGCTTGCAGGACTACATACAGAAAGTTATAATATGTTTGAATAAATATTAAAAGATCGCAGAATCGATCTAAAGATGATTCGCAAATTCAAGAAACGAGAAACGCGGGACGAAATTTACAAAAAGATTCTATTGCATATTAACAAACAAATGTCCTATAATATCTAAATTTTAGACACGAGAAATATATCGTGAATATCGTTCTAACGTGAATAAAACATAAGTAGAATAAAAAACATAATTAAAATTGATAGTAAAGAATTTGTGGGTCAGAGTTTGATGTGAACTGTCTACATTTAAAATCGAATCAATATCATCATACCAGCTATTGGATGTGCACTGATAGACATAATCCTCTCCAAGAAAGGAGGTTTTTTGCCTATAATTGCTGCGCTAGGCAAGCGTGTTGGCAATCGGAGAGCGCAGCTATTGCGATCGAGATGCTGCTGCCCATCCCCGCCCTGTTTATTTGAGCTGCATTATTTCGGATGGATATACCGTCATCTATCGGTTCTAGTACCTGAGTCGCCTCTTACGACTTCTGGTGCAGTAGGAGGTACTATTCTATTCTACCGGTACCTCACGGCAAGGATTATAATTCTTAATAAAAAAAAACAATCGTCAAAGAAAAAATGCATCAAAAATATAAAAACTCTCAATAATAACTATGTTTTTGTAAAATAAATTGTGTAAAATACAAACCGTGTACCCTCTGTACCAGAGGTCATAAGAGGCGACAGAGGTACCGGATCCGACAGATGGCGGTATATGCATCTGAAACAGCCAGCTTAAATAATAGGGTGGGGATGGGCAGCAGCATCCTCATCGCGAAGTTGCGCTTTGCGATTTCCGGCACGCCTGTCCAGCGCGGCATTTATCGGCAAACCGTATTTTAAGGCCTATGTCCAACAGTGGACTTTCTTTGGCTGATATGATGATGATTATAAATACAATGCTTTCAAAAGCGGTTTCATTATATAATTTTAAATAAATAAATATAAAATAATAAAATGTAGAAACTTATATGGATCTTCAAACGCTGACCTTGAGTTGCCTCACACTCCAGCTACATTGATATTCGACTAACGCCGAAGTGAATAACCCGAAATCTCCAGAGGTACGTAAGTAATCAATACGAACTTCAAGGCACCAGCATACCGTCTTCAGACAAAAAAATATGGCAGCCGCTCATAATTTTGTGAGAGGGAGAGGCGATTACAGCTATTAAATATGCATTAACGAATTTTTCTCCTTAAAAGCTGAAAAAAATGGCGTAAGCAGAAAATTGGCAATTAGGCCGTGCGCCGCGCCTTGCCTACCTCTCAGTTCAAATTAGATTTGTTCTTTAAATATACACAAAGTGGGTGTTAGGACGTTTTAATATTTTCCCTTTTCGAATAAACCGTAAATTACCTAATTTAAATGAATACAAGCGGTGTGGTCTCTGGGAATAATCGTTTGGCGAAATTTGTTTTATTTACGATCTTCGTATTCTTCGTCACAAATTATTATAATTATTTTTCTTAATAGTAATACTCTTTAATTTCTGTGTACAAACACACAAAACTATATAAAGAAAAACAAATCTGTCAAATTATAATACAATTAGCGGCCTTATCGTTCAGAGCGATCTCTACTAGACAATCTTTGGATAATGCAATATAAACATTCTGATTAATAATACATTTATTTATATTTTAGGTTGCTACATTTTTTTATAGCAGCGTTTTTTAACAAATTTACATTAAATAATAATTTATTTATTTTCACGTTAAATAAGTAATTAACAATCACATTTCTCAATTGTATTAGTTCATGAACCTAAAATTAAACGTAGCTTGCTAAACTTGTAATTTCAATATTACCAGGCCTCCCTTCCAATACAACAGTCCAAGAATATATTTGTGTATGTTTATATTTATACCAGCTATTGTGTGAGTGCATGTTTTTCATTTCTAGCTGTGAGATACCGGCAGAGTAGAATATATAACCCCCCTCCCCCCCTCTGCACCAGGTGTTGTAAGAGGCGTCTAAGGTATCAGAACCTACAGATAGCGGTATCCATCCGAAATAATGAGTGCAGTTGCAATGCACAAGGCGGGGATGAGCAGCAGCATACCAGACGCGAAAGCTGCGCTCTGCAATTGCTTAGACGTTTGCCCAGCGCGGCAGTTATGGGCAACATTTTCCCTTTCTTGAGTAGGCCTATATCTAGAAGTGGACTTCCAATAACTGGTATGATGGCGTTAATTTCTGAGACAAGCTTAAGTAAAATATTGCCGAACTTCCATAATAAACGTCAAAATACTTAAATACATCAACACTAAAAGAGACTATATCTAAAACCTGTTACCACTCACATAGACAAACATAGACAGTAGGTATTAGGCGGGGTGGGCGAGCCGGGGGTGCGGTGCGGCAGGGCGGAGGGGGTGCAGCCCCGTAGTGTCGCTATAATCAGTTAATTGCATGAATAATTGAATGACGTCATTACGGCACCCTGCGCCCCGCCGCCCCCCCTGGCGGCCTTAGCACTTGTTTAGGAGTGAACTATGTGTAGGTATTAACTCTGTCGCCCGGGGGCGCTTACTTCGTTGGACTTTAAATCCTCTGTAATTACAAGGTAAACACTACTTTCAATCGCGGATAATTCGGATATTAGTGCCGCGGGATACCGGTAAAATAGAATAGTACTTCGAATAGTCCAGTGTCGTAAGAGGCGACTGCGGTACGAAAACCGACAGATGGCGGTATATCCGTATTTAAGACTTGTGCGGCAAAAGCCTGTCTCGTGGGTTCGATCCCAAGTTTAGATCCCAAATAATACAAGTCCTTTTAGCGACTTATCTTGGGGTCAGATCAAAATATGAGATGTTATGTGACTTAATCAATTTATTTATTATGACCGAATTTCGACCACCGGATGACCGCTAGTTTCTTCAAAGTTAGTAGTATTTGATATTACGTCCGCTATTAATACACATTGCACTAGAGATAGACCTCAACGAAAGATCGTCTGTATTGGTTTCGCTTATTTCACTTTTCCCACAATTCACTCTCACTTATTTCTACCGCCAAACAGCAGTGTTCTCATTGCTGTGTTCCCTTTCGAAGGGTGAGAGGCAGTGAACCAACTGGGTAATGACTCAGTATCTTTATAGACTAGTCTTGTCTAGACTAGTCAAGAAAGACGGCCTGGTGATCTAAAATCTAAAAGCTTATCTTAGACTCCAGTCTTTCACATTAGCTGTGGAATTGATAGTTAGCCAATTTACAATGTATAGTTGCGCGAAGACGCATTGCTGTATACATGTTTATAGATTGAGAAAGGCAGTAAAATTAATGGGTAAGGTTTGGATCGCGCTAGTGATATCCTTGTGATAACAGATACTATATGCAAATGTTAGAAAAAGATAAAAATAACTCTTTATAAAACACAAAATCCCAAATAGAAAACGTAAAGGAGATCAAAACATATCTCGAAAGAAACTACTCTACACGATTAAGGCTAACCCCCCTAATTCCACAAATGGCGTAACACGAGAGCGTGGGCTTTAAAATTGAAATTTATATGCGCGCATTATGTATGAGCCGGCAAAGACGGGCTCGGGAGACCGCGATAGTTCGCTTGTGTCGTGCTGCTTACGATCTAATGCAGGTGTGTATATTGCGGGCATTTTAAACTAGCTAGACCCTGTGGCTTCGGTCGTATCAATAATTTTATCGCCATACTTAATAATTGGTAATGTATTTGCAACAAACAGCGCCTTGATTTGAAGGGTGAAAGAGATAATGAAATTACTGGGTAATGTGACGTAATGTAATCTTCAAGTGACGTGGTTGACAACGCGTTAGTGATGTCCTTGTGATATTACAAGCGTCAATAGACTGCGATGGCGCTATCACGCGGACTGTATTTTAGTCTAAAATAACCTGCGTATTTCCTGATCTCGTAAGAATAATGAATTATCAACGTAGTCTAAGTTACTTCTAACAACATCAGCTATCTGCCAGCGAAAATCGCATCAAAATTATTAAACAGTCTTCAGATTTTACAAAGCTGTTATTGGGGTATGGGAAAGATGCAGGTTCAAGTCCCGCATGACACCTGGGACAAGTTGATTTGTTTTTCTAGTAAATATTATATTATAACACTTTACTTTTATTCATACCTATAGAAGTACAGAAGTCAAGTGTTGTAAAATATAAATAGCGTTCCGGAGATTTGCCAGAACTGACAGACGTATTACGACTTCGACACTTGCTAAAGGATGTATATTATTATGTTTTGTTAGATGTATTTATTCTGGGTGATTCATTTAAATAAATAAAATAATTTTTTTTTTATAAAATTTCTATATCATTGCAAAATTGTATCTATCAAGTTAGTCGCGAGTGCGTGTTCTCGTTCGCTAGTATTAATAACAGTTCACTTGATTTGGCCGCTCCAAATTGGTTAACAGACAATTTGTCCATTTGCGTCACCGCATTTGATAACAATTGAAACGTATTTTATAACTAACTGCCCGCGATGCGACTTTGCCCGCGTGGGCTTCACATGATATTACGGATTTTCTGGGATCATAAATAACCCATGTTCTTTTACATGGCTAGAGCTCATTTTGCGCCAAATTTCGTTAAAATCGGTTTACCAGTTAACATGTGAAATGTAACAAAAATCCGATTTAATTACGCAGCGTCAAAACATATATATTAATACAGCTATGAGGTTTGTCCCGCGTATTTCCCGTTCTAGCAAGTATATAGAAATAAAACATAGTTAATGTTATTTGCTAATAAGTTAGATATTTATTTGTATAAGAATTTTTGAAATTAATTGAGCAGTTTTCGAGTTTATTAGTTACAAATATACATAAATACTAGTCCAGCATTCCAAACTTCACATTGTTTTAGGCGGAGATATATGACTTAACGAAAATATGATATAGCAACTTTCTAATGTTGAAATAATTATAAAAAACCTCCGAGAGGATTTTAAGTTAAATTGTAAAAAAAATCCCCTTTGTAATCTTAATTTAGATGGATACATGTCATAAATAAGCCAACGTTAAGTTAAAAAATCATATGTAAGGAAAACCCATACGGCATTATATTCCCTATAGATGAGCTTAGACCGGGCTGTTTTTAAAGCGAGCTAAGCAGTTTAAAGTCCGCCGGGGCTTCGGAGCCTCTAAGGGGGTCGAGGGGGGTGCATTAGCGGGCGAGGATTTGAACAAATGTTATTATTTCCACAGATGGATTACTTAGGATTCAATAAGGTTTTTCTTCGGGGAAACCCGGATTGAGTCTTTGTTTGATCAAATGATTTTTGATTTTATAATGTGATAGCGGTTTTTAGGTTGTATTTCAATGTATGGCAGAATGAACTTCCGTCTTAGATGATTACTTTTCAATACATTAATGTTGGCAATCGCATCTGAACACACGACTTCTCTGCGGTAGCAAAGGTGGTCTGCTTTGGTACTTCACTCTTACTTATATCTACCGCCCAAAAGCAGTATACGCATTGTTGTGTTCTGGTTTAGAGGGTAAGAGATTTGAGTAAAACGGGCCCAATGGCACTGGTGGTAGTGATCCTATCTCTCGCCGCCAAGGGTCGTGGGTTGAAATTCACCCCGAGACAAAATTTAAAATGATAAATACTTATTCTGTGTTAATTAATATCAGCCATTCAGGACATAAGTCTCTCCGAGAAAGGAGAAGTTTGGCCAAAATTGTCGCGCTAAGCAAGCGTATTAGACGCAAGTCGTTAATCGCAGAGAGCAGATTTCGAGAAGGAGACGCCACTGCCCATCCTCACCTGGTGCATTTGAGCTGCATTATTCCAAATGAATATACCGCCATCTGTCGGTTCTGGTACCTCTGCCGCCTCTTACGACACCTGGCACAGAACGAGGTACTATTCTACTCTGCCGGCGTAAATTATGGGCATAATTTACGTTAAATTAAGTTAAATCATCTTTAAAAAAAATACTTCATACGGGTGCACAGAGCATTTCAGCAATAGATTTTTGTTTATATTCAGGTGTCATAAATACGATAAATTTCTATAATATTACGAGTAATTGTAGAAATATATCTTGAAGTATACATAACGTGGGGTACTGGCGGTGTAAAATAGTACCTCCCTCTGTACCAGGTGTTGTAGGAGGCGACTAAGGTACCGAAACCAACAGATAGCAGTATATCCATTCAAAACAGTGCAGTTTATATACCAGTGGGTGAGTATGGGCAGCAGCATCCTCGTCGCGAAGTTTCACTCTGCGATCGACACCACGCCTGCAATTATAATTATAGCGCGGCAATTATACGCAAACATCTTGAGGAGGCCAAGGAACCAACAGTGGCTGATATGTTGATGGTAATACATGACACTTTAAAACATTTGGGGCAATAATTCATATTGAAGCAACGGATACGGATTAAATCAGTAACGACAGTTTTAAGCCGTGAAACGGAACGTTTCTCATAACAATAATCGAAACACATTTGTTCAAATTACGCATATGAATTGAGACGAACACGTCGCCCGCTCCCGACACTCCATAAATATCAATGATGGTGTATCATGAGTTATCAAATTAGAAAAATTAAAAGTGATAAATAAAGTCCAATTAAAGTTTATTGCGTAAAAAACGCATAAATTAATGCGTGCGACGGAACGGCGTAAAAAAATTATATGAGCGCGCCAACTCGTGTAATTGTCAGCTAGGGGTGGGACGATGCGGTGTCGGTGGACGAGATGATTTGTTTACATTATGCCGTGGTCATCCCCGTATATTTTGATACTGGTAACGATCAGGTACTATTTTTATTATTATTTATAGACTACTTCTAAAACGAGATTACTTTAACTTTTTAAATATATTGACAAGAATGTTGTGTCAGTATTTAAAAAGTAACAATTACTACTTACCTTATTTATTTTTTAAAAATTAAATTCGCGTTCCCGTCAGCGTATAGACGCTCATAATATCACAAGGATATCACTAGTAGCTTGAAGTTGTTATGTCACATTACCCAGTTATTTCACTTCTTCTCGCCTTTCTCAGCCTTTAAACCAGGACATAGTAATGCGAACAATATCTAGCGGTACAAAAAATATTTGGCTGTAGAAATAGGTAAAAGTGAGGTACCAATACAGACGACTTTTGTATAAGTTCTACCTCAGGTCATGATAGACAAAATACTAGATATTTGATATAGACAGACAAAGTACAAGACATTACAGACATATATAATGAGCTATTCATTCTATCGACACCACCGCGAGCAGCACTCGTGTCGCCGCACGTGGTCGTCTAATTACGCGCTTAAATTGTATTAATTACAGCGCGGCTTATGAAAGGGTTCCGTCGAGTTAAACGGAGTTCGCCGTACGGAACACCATCCGTCATTGTTCTCGCCAACGAGCGCTGTCACTCTCATGAGGGTTATTTGCATAATTTTAACGCCCTTATTGGCTAATTAACGTGTATTGCGATCTCTTCATTAGGGGTGTTTAAGTGGCAGATATGTTGTTATTAATTTATTTAATTTATAGTATGTTATTGACATGATACTTTTATTTTGGTTGGGTGTGGGTGCGGTTAGGTGCCGGCTGAGTAGAATAGTTCGTCTCACTGTACCAGGTGTCGTAAGAGGAAACTAAGGTACCAGAACCGACAAATGGCGGTATATCCATCCAAAAAAATTAGCTCAAATGTACAGGGCGGGGATGGTCGGCAGCTTCCATGTCGCGAAAGCTGCACTCTGCGATTGCCAACACGCTTGCCCAGTTATGGGCAACATACCCCCATTCTTGGGGAGGAGTCCAACAGTGGACTTTTAATGACTGATATGATGATGATGATGGCATGGGCGGCAGCAATCCCGTTGTGGTAGCGATTGCCACCACGCCTGCCCAGCGTGGCAGTTATACGCATAATCCCCCTTTCTTGGGGAGGCCAGCAGTGGATGTCCTACAGCTACAGTCCCAGCGTTCCATATAAATTCATAGAAGAATTACGTAAACACACTATAATATATATGCTATATCACGTTTACTATTCGATCTAGAACTAATAAGAAATAGTGAATTATTTTTTATCCACAATCAGGAGTAGCTGTTCCATCCCCGCTCATCTGTTGCTGCACCTCAGTCGCTTAGGACAACTAGCATTAAATAAATAACAATTTTTTTTTAACTAGTCAGGTCGACATATAAGCATACAGCCCACGTAGCAAGCGTTACAGCAGCCTATAGACGCTTGGAATCACAAGGATATCAGGAGCGCGTTGCAAACCTTGTGACTTGAAAATATTATGTTATACTACCCAGTGATTTCACTGCCTCTCTTAACATTCAATCAGGAACATATCAACAAGAACACTGCTATTTGGCGGTAGGAATAGGTGAGAGTGAGGTACCAATGCAGGCGACCTTTATGAGGTCTACCTCACGAAACTCAAAAAATGTCAAGAGGTCCCTGAAGTTTGTGAAAACGCAAGATAATCTAATGAGTCGCCAACCTTATGTCAGTTATTGTAACACACGCCTAAGTCAACGACCTTTGTAATAAGTATAAATTGTGACGAACGAATAGAGAGCGGAGTACATACAAGTCAATATATACAAGAAAGTTTTCCTGGCAACCTCGCCGCACATAATCTTTAACAAATTGTTACATCCCCCAAGACATATCTCACTCAAAGGATATAAAACTAAACTGCATATCATAAAAGATAAATTTCGAACACCACCGGCGCCGGCACATCAAAAAGGGGCTATTATGAAAAATCGTAACGCATTTACTGAGCGGACTTCTCTGAATTATTCATAAAAGAAATTGCTCCTGCTCCTTGGGTACGCATACCTTCCATTTATTCTCGTTCAGGGCTGGACCGGTGACTGGGGCGCCGCCCTCGGCGTGTTAAACTTAGGTTATTCAGTTTCTCTTTATATAAAATGAGGCTGTATATTGGATCAATGTGTGGGAGTGAGGATAAATTGGGAAATTACTTTTGAGTGGGAATCTTGGAGATTGTTACTAACGCTATACGAGGTAAGAGGTGAAGTGAGCGATGCATTTTCACTGTATTACACGGTTTGTATCTTGAAGTTGTTTAATATACGATCATATTCGTTAACACATCCAATTTTAAATGATTACATTATAATTGAAATTTGTCGTGAGGTACCAGCAGTGTAGTATAATAGTACAATAGTACCCCCCCCCCCTGTACCAGATGTCGTAAGAGGCGACTGAGATACCAAAGCCGACAGATGGCGGTATATCCATCCGAGATAGTGCAGCTTAAATGCACAGGGTGCGGGTGAGCAGCAGCATCCCCTCTGCGATTGCCAACACGCTTGCCCAGCACTGCAATTATGGGCATAATTTCCTGCAGAGGGTTTCCAATGGCTGGACGATGATAATTTAAAAATTAAAATATGAATGAAGAAATATTACCCAAAAAAAACCGTGTTGGGCAGGCGCAATCCCAGTGCGTAGGTTGGCTATGGGAACACTGCTGCCTATCTAAAATATGTGGAAATAAATATCTGTTATAGAAAGAATAGACTGGGGTGTACGGACCGCAAATAAACTAGATAAATAAATATTTATTAAAGTCACATACGTAAGTAAATATAATATAAATCCACATAATTTAAAACATATAATATTTCCCAGATGTAATTTATTATATCGTTAATTGCACGTCTATGAGAAAACGTAGTTTTAAGAAATATAAAAGATACTCTTTTAAATTCAAACCTTTAAAATTGTAGGTTATAAATTTCACAACATCTTATACCTTGACCCTCTGTGATAAGTCGCTTAAAGCACATGTGTTACGGACATCGGACAGGAATTACAAATATAATATTTAAATACATATATTTAACAACCAGACACAGAACAAATATAAAAATCATCATATAAATATTTGCTCTTGGTGGGGATCGAACCCACGACCTTTGGCGTACAAGGCAGGATCATTACTATCTGCGCCGTCGGGCCTGTCATATTTTTGACACCCAGACATAGAACAAACACAAATATCATCATATAAATGTTTGTCCTGGGTTTGTAGGCTATATATATATATTACAATTTGCGCCATCGGGTGCCATTCTATAAAATTAACGTTAAATCAATAAGAAAACCCATTAAAATAATTTAAGAACACGTTAGTTTGACAGCTGTCATTTTAATGATAGTGCGATTGATATTTCTAGTGATTATAATGGCCATTGACATACTTGTCAGTTGTTTGACAGTAAATGCGATTGACAGAATGAATAAATCAATTAAAACTTGCTCGAAATCAACATTCATAGTTATGACAAGACAACGGAAAATATGTGAGTCAGCGAGTAATAAATAATTCTTAAATATGATCGTTACGAAAATGCTACAAACATTCAAGTAAATTGAATGGGATTCACCGCCGCGCCCCCGGCGGTAGTCGTTAGCAATCAGGGTGTTTGGGCGTAAAGCCGTTAGTAGACGGCGCGTGACTAGCGTCCCGATGTCTCGGGTTCGACTCCGGCCGACAATCTTGTTTGTTTCACAATCTCGCTGGCTGACAAACTGTGGCTGTTTGGGATGGATGTTGTTTCTTAGAGTACGGAAGTCTTGCGACGAAAGTCTTTTTTATTATTGAATATCACTACATAGTATAAAACGAAGTCACTTACCGCTGTATGTCATGCATAGGTATACTTAAATGTTTAAAACAACGCAACGGATTTTAATGCGGGTTTTTCAATAGATAGAGTGATTCAAGAAAAAGTTTGTATTTATAAAACATGCGTAATATAACTACTGATAATTTTAGAGATGTCGTAAACAGACACATTTATTTGCGTTTACATTGCAAACGCTGGCTAAAGCCGATGAAATAGATTCAAATGATGTACGACAGTATTGTAAATCTTAAAATGGGTTGTAAAAAGTCTGTGATGGCCTATTCCTATCTCTTAGGGATAACCGATAAAACCCATTTTTAACCTAATAGCACCCGTGCGAAGCCAGGACGAGTATTGAATAAGACTAGATCTTAGAGCTGCTCCAAAAATAATAATATATAGAATTAATTCTCACGATATCTCACACGTTGACCTGATAACGAAATATGTAGATTAAAGCACTTGTCTAAGAATATGAGACAACAGAGAAATATCAAAAAATAAAAAGTATGATAGGTAAATTAATACCTCTTGTCATATCAGCAATAGTAGGTAAGTCCACTCCCGGGCAGGCATCCCTAAGTAATGGGTGCCCACAAGCGCCACGCTAAGCTCGCGTGATGGCATTCGCAGAGCAAAGCTTTACAACGGAAATGCTACTGCCCATCCCCGTCCTGCTGTCTTAAAGTTACGCTGTTTTTGGAGGATATACCGCCATCTATCGGTTTCACTCACAACGCGCAATATGCCATTACTCCTTTACTCTATCTTAATACCAATAAACAATGACATGGTAACTTTAAAACTAGCCTTTCTGTCTGCGGATTTTTTCGTGCGATCTTCTTTTATGTCTCCAGGGAATTCTAGTTTTTCTGAGATTAATAATAGTCTATGTGCTAAAGAATGGTTGGATCTATGATTATATTTATTAAATATTTACAAAATCAGATAGATATACCGACAATTTGAATTTACAATATTGATTTTGGTGTCTAAAATCTTAGTTTGTTTTGGGTTGGAGTTTAATCTTTTAGTCGTTTATTTAAACATGACTACGAATTTATTTTGGCCTAGATGGGTCATTTATATCTGTAAATGGGATAAGTAATCTAAAGAAGGTCAGTAAATGTTAATAGAATTCAACGTTAATGTGACTAAAATTATTGCGTTGATACATATGCTACGAATATTCTGCAATGCTTATTCAGCCAACTATTGATGGTAAGGAATTTCACAAATTTCCCACAGGAAGCCAGCAAGCATAGAACAGGGCATAGATGTCACCTCAGAAACAGGATAATACGCAGCGTAAAAGCGACGTTCGGCTCGCCGGCGAAACTCAATTATCATATTTTATACCTCATAATACTTACGAGAGAGATATTCAATTATATTATTTTCCTCTGAAAGGGATTCCCTTTTCATTTCTCATTTGGATTTTTCTCTTAAGTCATTAGGGCGAAGCCCGGGGCCTGGCGGAATTGGCCGGGGTATTCCGGCAATTTTATATTTTAACAAGCCTCGGAATGCTAACTTATGCACGGCTCGCGTTAGCTGTTTTCGTTTATTAAAAGTGTGTTCCGCGATTTTATGAGTTCCCTCCGAGTTTATGAATTTGTTTGCGCGGAATAGAAATGAGCTCATTTCATGCTACTCTATTTTGCATTTGCGATTTATGAGAATAATGTATGAGACGTAAATGAGTTGGTAATTGTTAAGCATGTTTGTTTTAATTTTTTGGTAATTTTTAATTTTTTTCACCTTACCCTGTTAATTTACTATACTATTTTCTTGACATATCCTTGAATTTGCTCAGGCAAATCGTAAATGATTTGAAGAAAGTAAATGCATAATTCAGTTTGACAAATACATGTAATACCGTAAGATAATGCAACAGAAATATAAAGCGACGGCATATTCCCCATACGCAATATGTCTGCCGACTTAAAAAAGCAGTCTATTTATATTTCTTTCACTAAATATCCAAATGGAAGGTGGAGGAGCAATTCATCGTTAACATCATATGAAAAGCAGGATAACTACTGCGTGCCCATAGGTGTCCCCAAGTGTTTTACAATATCCGGTTCTATGCAGTAAGCATCCATCGGAATTCTCCGTTTTCATTCAGACCGTCTGTTGAATTTACTCAGGATTGAATTGTATTGCTGGGTTTGAATTGAATTTCTTAACATCTACTATTAAGACAACGGATTGGCGTCCAATAATACCTACCATCAGGTGGCTTGCGTAATGAACTGGTCTAAGCACAAATTTATAACTTAGTGCTAAGACCCTGCCTTATACACCTGCACCTTAATCAGGGTCATCGAATATTTGTAAATTTTAATTTTTTTTCTTATCTATATTTTTTTTATGCTGTTTTATCGATTTGAAAGTGCCTATAATAGGCAAATTTTAATAAAGATATTTAAATGAGTGGATAGCCTACGCTGCGCGTGCCTAAGAGCGGGCCCCAATCCTAAAAGCTGCCTTATTGCCAATCCACTGCATTTCATTAACCAACATCATCATACCAACTGTTGGAAGTCCACTGCTGGACATAGGCCTCCCCATTAAAGGCGGAATTTTGCCCAAAAAAGCCGAGTTGGGCAAGCGTGTTGGCAATAAAAGATTGCAGCGTTTGCGACGGGAGTGCTGCTGCCCATCCCCGCCCTGTGCATCTGCTCTAATTCGGATGGATATATTGCCATCCGTCGGTTCTGGTACCTTAGTCACATCTAACGGGACCTGCCACAGGGGTAGGTACTATTCTACTCTGCCGGTACCTCACAGCTACACTGCATTTCACCACAGTTCTATTATACGAGACGATATCTAGAAGACGTCTAACGTCTACTATAGGACAAAGATAAATTAGGCTTATTTTACCCATAACTTCAACGCTTGGCAGACGTGACCGTCGCAGTACGCAATTTTGCAACAGAGATGTTGATGCTGGTTTCAGTTTACATTGCCCATTGCTGTGCATTTGAACTTTTTGGTTGAATACACCGATTCTAAAACATCTGTATCTTAAACCCTCAGAGGAGAGTAGTTTTTTTAATATTAGGTGAATATTGCTGAAAATATATCTTTGGATACTTAAGAAAAATTATGATGCGGTAATAAATAAAGATTCATGAAATCTGTACAGGAAACATCAATACCACCATACACTTTATATATAATAATAATAATACACTTTATTGTACACTTAAATATTACAGTCAATAGTATTTACAGTTATACATAGGGAAGTACAATTGACGGCCTTATCCCGTAAAGCGATTTCTTTCAGGCAACCTTTATATAAAAATATATTTTTAAACATGAGGTGTACCAAATAAAAATAATAAAAATAACGTAATAACATGGTACACACTTTCAAATATATACATATATATAACAGCTATATATAGATTAGCTGCACCACGCGGTTTCACCCGCGTTAAGTTGCAAAACAAACCTTGTATCATTTATGCTCCGCTGTTATTGTTCCTAGCGTGATGTTGTATAGCCTATATCGATAAGTAGGTTTTTTTCGGACCTTATAGTTTAGGCCCTGCGTTGCTATGTCAGCCAGTCATTTTATTAGAATAGCTTTAAAAATCTAAGAACTTATATACTGACTTTGCACCCACCTTATTACTCCTTTAAGGGATGATTCCCAAAAAATATTTCCCATCTGTAAAATATTTTTGATAATTAATTTCATTTGAAAAGCTACATAAGCGTCATAGTTTCTTACTAACTTTGCAACCCCGTTTTAACCTCTTAGGGGGTGAAAATCAATTTTTATACAATAATACTCTCCCCTACGTTACATAAGGAAGCCCTGTGCAAAATTTCAAATAGTTTCCGCTTATAGTTTAGGCCCTGTGTTTATATGTTAATCAGTTTCTCCTTTTATATTACTAAATATTATATAATATGATTAACTAGACAATAACATTGGCACATCAGCACTGGATGACGATCCGCCAAAATTGGCAACTTAATTAGCATTGTTAAACAAATGACGTTGAGCCAACTCGATCCGAGCAAGCGACTCGATTCGCATCGGATTCCCGTAACTCGGTAACGAGGCGAGCCGAACGCGAATTATTCGGAACTCGGTAACTTCGTAAACCCTGTGAAGGAAACAAAGTGACCACAATTGGCGCGGGGCCTTTGCCCGCAAGGTTTTTAAAGTTTCGGCCACGTCAATACCGCGTATTGGGTGAATATTTCTTTTGGTTATCGCACCGCCGGCGCGGGTTAAAGAGTGATCTAATAGGTCCAATTATATGTAGTTTATTTTCTTTTGTTAGAACTAATTAGTGCAATTTGCCATGGGTAACCAGCAGAGTAGAACAGTACCTCCCTCTGTACTAGATGTGTTAAGACTGAACCGACAGATGTAGTTTTCAGACATCCAGTGGTTTTTTTTTTATTTATATATATATATATATATAGCTGGGCCAGCTCGGGGACAAACTTAAGCCTATCCGGCGCGGGAATTATGGGCATTACTGGCTTTCTTGAAAGACCGATGTCCTGCAGTTGACATTCTATGGTAAAAGTGACGCTTTATATTTTTCACTTTCTATCATAAATATTTCGTACCACCAAAGTTAGTGGTTATATTTAAAAAGCAGATAGTCTATGAGATATACATATAAACATATTTGTTTTTTATGAAAAACAGATTTTACACAGTAAGATTCGAATGGATCAAAAAGCCCATAATATTTATGACCTAATCTGTTAAAAAAATTGTCTTTCTCAAATATTAAAATATGTGCAATTCTTACTTGCAGTTTGTATCAAAAACTCTGATGATAATTAACAATGGGTCAAAATCAAACTTAAACACAAAATATTCTTTATTCAAGTTGGCCCATTATAAGCACTTTCGAATCGTCAAAAATATCAAGAAAGGGGGAATTTTGCCTATAACTGCCGCGCTGGGCAAGCCCGCCGAGCAATTGCAGAGCGCAGCTTTTACGACTGGTATGCTGCTGCTCATCTTCATTTGAGCTACACTGTCTCGGGCGGGTATACCACTATTTGTCAGTTCTGGTACCTTAGTCACCTCTTACGACACCTGATACAAAAGGAGGTATTCTACTCTGCCAGTACGTCATGGCAAATAATCAATAATATTTCAAATACATGAAATATAAAAATTGTATTATATTCGTAATACTGATGATCCGACGGGATCATGATATAGTCATCTAACATACTAACATAAGGCCTACCTTAACATATCTGCCGGCACCAGATTCGTCTTAAAACTAACTATAATACAGGTTCTTTAGACGAGCCACCAGAGAAGAACCTGCAAGAAAAACTGGTGGTGATATGATGACACGAGTAGCGTTCATCCTTTGAAGGCATATTGATATTTATTCAGAAACTTCCCGTTGTAATAAGGTATCAGGGCACGCGAATAATTTCGGAGCTCCATAACTTTGTAAGCGCCATAAAGGAACAAAGTGTAACCACAATTCGTGCGGACCTCTACCTGGAACTTTTAAAAATGGCGGTTCTTTGACAGCAAACTCGATCGGGGCGCCGCGGGACGCGTAAATGCAATTTGCCAGGAATCGCTCCGACTTCATACCCCCCGCCCTCTCCGTGTCTCCCCAGCGCCTCACCTCGGCTGCCTTTGCTTGTTTTCCTTTGCCCGGCGCAGTTCGCACACGAATACTTTACCATGTGATTAAATTTAGGACGTAGATTACATGTGATTTTGAAGGTTATTGAATGGATTCGAATCTTGAATATATTAACCATATAGTATAAGTTCTCGAGATGCAGTTCTAGTCAGTTCTACTACCCAGCTTTGCATGCTGCAGTGCATTGCAGCTCTTTCTCCTCAGGAAGAGAGTGAATCGGCAGAATCTCGAATGAAGATATCGAGAGTAGTCGACTGCGACTGCGAGTGGTGAACGACATTACTGATCCGATACCTCTCTCAACAAGAGAGAGGTCCAACCTCTCTTATTCAGAGAGGTCTACTGGTTTTTAGAAATGGGCTTAGTTTCATCGGTGAGAACTACGCCATCTGGTGCTTGCATCGGTCCACATTGCGCCACTCACTCCAACCATGAGCTCTATTGAGAATTATTTTTGTTAGTTGACATTCTAAACTTATAATAATAATTAAATCTTACAAGATCTCATACATTGACCTGACTCCGTGGTAAGTCGATTAAAGCACTCGTGGTACGGACGGCAGACAACAGAGGAATCACAAATATACTACTTAAATACATATGTTTAACACCCAGATACAGAACAAGATATGATCACTACCTGGCCTGCATTACATATTACTCACAAATCCTATAGAACCAAAAGCACTGCTTCAAAAACTGCACACTAAAGCTCCCTCAGATAAATAAACAAAATACACGATCAGCATACATAGTGATTATGCAAACCTGGTAAATAAGTCCGCGCCGCGCGGCGGGAAATGATAAAAGTTGTAAATGGATCAGCATAATTTTTATTAGGTAAATCATCCCGGAATTACTACGGCATGCCGACTTCGGAGTGGCCGCCTCGCCTCCCGCTGGGCTCACCCCATGTTTGGACAACTCTGGACATTTATTCCCAGATTTTAAAGGTACAGAATGTGGTGTACCTGATGTCATAAGTGGCGACTGGGGTAGCGGAACCGATAGAATGGGCGGGAGTGGGCAGTCCTATGTCCTTTAGTGGACGCTCTGTGAATGCTATGAGTGCACTTTCAATAAGCTATTTCAGGTTCCATCTGAAGGTTCTGATACATCTCCTTTTACGACACCTGTTACAGGGGAGGTGCTATTCTACTCTACCGGTACCGCACTACTAATACCCAATTTACTTGTATAAACAGTTTCATCAAACCAAATATGTGATTATTTCGTATTATTTTAGCTATGATTTCGTTTTAATAAGTAATTTTAAAAATAATAACACAAGATTGTTAATGTTGTTTGCACATGTAAATGAAATTAGAAGGAAGATATGAAATTACCATGGAGCAAGCACTGGTCCTACTATAAATCACTTGGAAAGACCTATGTCCAGTAGTGACTGTGAGTAATTGATGGTCTATATGGTGAAGATGGTGATAATCCTGTCTTGAGCGCCAAAGGTCGTGGGTTCGATCCTCACCCAGAAACAATATTTATACGATGATATTTATGTTTGTTCTGTGTGTAGTTGTCAAGTATATATATTTAAGTAAGATATTTGTGATTCCTCTGTATCGTGATATCCGTAACACAAGTGCTTTAAGCAACTAATCACGGAATCAGGTCAATGTATGAGATGATGTAGGAATTTATTTATTTATTTAACGTCCTATGTCCTATCAAAGTCCTATCCTATACTCTATATAGGTTAGGACTTCGATAGGACTTAGGACGATAAATAAATCTGAAATTAACTCTCTAGTTAATTTCATATTTATAACCTAGTTTAGGCACTCCGATATGTAAACAGATACATTCTGAAATGTCCTTGACAATGGTCACCCTACATGTAGAGCATTGCGATGCAAATTGTAGAAAGAGATAGCGCAACTCCCTTACAGATTACTTGGTCGAATTTTAATTTCTGTTATTCGGGCCACAATCAACTTGGCGATGTAACAATTTGAAATTGCCTTTTAATTCCGATGATTTATCACGTCCGATGATTATTGAGTTTGTTGAGAATAATTAATCAATGTGTAAGTTACTTTGGTGTAATTTTGTTTGTAAATTTTTCTGACATTGTCTTGTATCAATGTTTTTTTCTGGAAATATGTTGTGGCCGTTGGTTGATCGCTAATGTAATTACTTATTGGTGCAAGCGACTTCCTAAGCTTTAATCTCGATTTCTACAGTTGCCTTTACTAAGTCTGTTTTAAATTTTTATAACTATGTGAGTTGTAGAGCATTCATACTAACTAGTGGGGTAAAAGGGTGTTTTAAAGGGCGTTTACCCTTTTAAGAGATTTTCGGAAACATATTTTACACGGGTTTTATCACTTTCAATAAAGAACCTTTATATTGAATCTCATTCCTATAACTTCAAAAATTGTAAAGTTTCCTACTAAGTTAAGAGGTAAAAATGGGGTGCACCCCATTTTTACCTCTTCAGGGAGTGAATTTTTAAACATGTTATCTTGGTGTACATGTTATAAAACACCTACATTTTTTTTTATTGTATTTGTACACTACTGTTGTTAATTAGATATGAGAAATATAATATTACTTTTCGGAAGGTTTCATATAAAAAAATCGTTGATTGAATCCATTTAACAGCCATATAAATGTCATCAGTCTCCCACACTCAATCCGAACGCCACTGTCGCCACACGAATCCACTGCATTAAAACACCATCAATAACCTTTCAACATTAATCTGCTGGATAAAAAAAATAGCAATAAAAACGTCACGCAGACATCATTGTACAGAATCAATGCAATAGCCGACCTCCCGGACACTACACAAATGTAAATATATGAAGATGGCTCGACTATGGAACCGATTGTTCGGTGTTCCCCAAGTTTGTTCTTTTAAGTCTTCGGTACCGAACAGTTTTGTGGCGTGACACATGCGTCCGGACATTAGGCTGCGTGCCCACGAGGTCGCAGGACGCCACCCGTCGCTATTAAAAAAGCGTGAAGTCATTAATGACAGGGGTGGTTTGTCAAGAATAGCTATTTTTTGTTACGGTAGCCAATTTGAATCTGAACGCGGTAATCTCAGGCACTACTGGTCTGAAACAAAATCTTATATGAAGTAGATATATCTATATATATATATATTATTTTCATGGAGTTTTATTGTAAATAACAATTTTAGTACTTCAAAAATAGTCGGCGTTGAATGATTTTAAAACGCGTTATCCCGAACTAATTTAAATTTTAAACTCAACCAATATTTGTGAAATTTCACAAAAAAGGATATATAGTGCTTTCTTTAATTATGATTATTAAATCAGGTCGATAATCACGGATACAGTCCATATGATAGTATGCATCATACTGCAGTAATATCACAGGAATATCATTGTCACATTGCTATTTGGCGATGGAAATAGGTGGGAGTAACAATGCCAACGACCTTTATTTGATGTTAACCTCACGTGAAAATTCTATGGGAAATTAGTATCTTTAGCTTTCTTGAAAAACGGAATATTTCCACGGCACACGTTTCAGAAACAAAATCATATATTTTACGCTCCACCATCAATTGTTGTCTTTAAGAATTAATCAGAGAATGAAGGTCGAGTCACGCATTGTTCACTCCTGCAAGGGTAATAGTGCATTGACGATCACTTGCCGCTAAATTAAGTCGAGTATGATGAATAAACAGAACGCCGCGACACGCGACCGGGGCGGGCGGGACACGCGCGTGCGTGCATTCAGACTAAATGTACCGTAATTGCATCTCGAATCCTGTGACAGATGACACACGAATGACATTACTATTGTCTAAATGTAAAATAAAGAATAAGAAAAAATCGCGATGATAGGATTTCTATAATTCAATATATAAATATAAATTGTGATCAATATTCAACGGCTTTAAAAAGATGTTTATATTGTATTCACATTTTGCCGTGAGGTATCGGCAGAGAAGAATAGTACCTCTCTCTGCACCAGGTGTCGTAAGAGGCGTCTAAGGTACCAGAACCGACAGATAGGATAGACCGGTATATCGATTCGAGCTACACGCTCCAATACACAGAGTGGGGATGGGCAGCAGCATCCACATTCCAATAGCTGCGCTTTGCGATTGCTAACACACTTGCCCAGGGCGACAATTATGGGCAAAAACCTCTTTTCTTGGACAGGCTTATTCCCAGCAGTGGACTTCCAATGGCTGGTATGATAATGCGAATGATGATGATTGCTTCAGTGACAGGTAGCTTTTTGTTTACTTATCATATTCAGTTTGGTCAGAGGCATGATTAAATACGGCTCATTATTCACTCGGTTTATTTATTTAAAAGATTCCCCATTGAACAGAAAAGCGGCCTATACAAGGGTTGCTTTAAAAAGAAGCTGGGAACACTTTTATTGGAAAAATAATAAATAAATATATGTTCCCAACGATATTGCAATTTACAAACTGGAGTATACCAATATACATATATATATATAGATCCATACTCACGTACACACATATATTCACAAACAAGTATTGTTTAGTGTGTGTACGTGTGTATGTACATACATAAAAACATTCTATACTGTTCAACTTTGCCGGTACCTCACTGCTATAGGTATATAAAACATCTATATTATAGTACTGATAATCTAAGAGTTTTCTTATGTCGAGTCGTAAATAAACACTTATATATATGTCTATCTCTTACGGATAACCCACAATAACCATTTTCATTCTCATTGCATACGTGCAAAGCCGAGGCTGGTCGCTAGTTGGGTATAAAACAAAAATGTTACATTTCTATCATCGATCCCCTATATCATATTTCATTAACAAAAAAAGCAACATTATCGAAAGTTATGCTAATAACACTTAAAAAGTAGCATACAGAGATATTTTCACGCAGTTAGTTTTTGTTATCGGCCACCAATCGCCCCCTTGACAATGGAGCCCCGTCGCGCGCCCCGGGCGCCTCGCCCTAGGGCGCCGGGCCTTGTGTTATTGTGACGCGGCACGCGCGGCTTGCCCGCGAGTGAGCACCCGCCTTTATGACATTTAAGGTATTCACAGTCAAGTATGTTTGTGTTTGTGTGGAAAGGTCACAATATTTTTATGAGGGCGTATATTTATTTTAGTTATTTAGTTTGGTAGAAATTGTCAAAATGTTATATAACACTAGCTGATTGGGCAAACGTTGTTCTGCCATATAAATTATTGTCATATCATAATTTGTTTTATTTAGATCAAACTGCACACAGTGAGCAAAACTTGATAAAAATTGCACCTAGAGATAGATCCAGGAACTGGTGAAAGGACAGCGAAAAGCTAATTTAGAAAGCTTTTTTAGAACAACTTGGAAAAAAATCGCGGCTCAGACAAAATTAAAGATATTCGTTGGCGCCAAGTTTTATAAAGGGTTGTAGGCAGTAAAGTAAAGTTCCTTTTTTGCACAAAAAATAGCCTAATGACCCTTGTATAGAGGGAACTAAGAATGCCTACGATGGTATGGCAACAGAGTAAAAAGATACTCTTAAATAATCCAACCCCTTCGATAATAAAATTCCATTGGTCAAATATCGATTATCGTTTAAACGTCACGATTTCCCAAGCATTGTGTCCGCCCTTTTAGGAATTAGTGACGCCTGCATAATCTATGGTTGGAGTGGGCCATAAAAAATAAATCAGGACCGGCCAGGATTGAGCGGTGCGACCCTTTGACCCTATGGCCATGCGGGCAGAATCACCCGCTAGAAGTAATCGGGAAGGGTTAAATAACACTTTTTTATTGTATTTCTAATACTAAAGAACATAAAGAGATTAAATTGATTGGATTGATTTCAAAAAGTTTTAAGTAATCCAAAAAAAACTGATCATTAATAACCCTTTATTTTTCAATGCTAAATTAGTGATTCTCTTTCTTTGCCGTGGGATACCAGCATGGTAGAATTGCCTCCGTGTACCAGGTGTAAGCGGCAAATGACCTCAGACCAATAGATGGCGATATATCAATCCGAAATAGTGTAGATTTAAAGCTACGCGCTGCGACCGCCATCACGCTTGCTTAGCGCGCTTAATTATAGGCAAATTTGCCCTTTTCTTAGGGAGGTCGACGTCTAGCAGTAGACGTATTACGGCTGGTATGATGATAACAATATAAAGAGAAAACGTTTATCAATACGATTGTTTGAGTACCGCTGGCCGAATGTATCTGTTGTGAGAAAAAAACAAAATCGCCAATAGAAGTTACAACACGAGTCCTAACTGCGCTCATCGAATCGAGCCTCTCGTTAGCGTAACGAAACTAACGGCGACGTAACGAAACTAACGATAACGTACCGTAACGAGGCAGGGCTGTCAAGAAACGTTTCAATCAAAATAATATTTAACAAAGTTTATATTACTTTAAATATATTAATTAAAACGTTGTGCCTTAAATATTCTTTATTTCATTTTATATAATGAGCCGTTTCATATAATCCGAATAGTACCAGCAGAGTAGAATAATACCTCTCCCTGTACCGGGTGGGGCAAGCAGAGATGGAGGTACATATCACAATGGTAGATGGCAGGTGGCGGTATATCCAAATGAAACAACGCAATTATTTCCTTTACGAAGCGACGCTCTGTGATTGCCGCTACACCTGCCCAGCGTGGCAATTATAGGCCAAATCCCCATTTTTGGTGGATGTCTGGAGGACAAAGGATTTCCTTCTATTGATGCTATGGTGATACCATGAGAGTGGCAAACCAGCTTACGGTCGGCGTGATTTTAAGTGTCCCTATAAACTTTACCAACTTAAGTTTGCACAAAAACATTAATAATTTTATAACAGTTATCAGAAAGACATTAATCAATTAATAAACAGTTAATCACGCCAGTACTGCTCTCATTATTTCAACTAGAGTAAAGACAAGCAAGAACTGCTTTTAATCTATATAAGTGTGGTATCACGTGGTATTATTTTTTCTCTTCAGAAGGCTAGGTTTTGATTTTATATACTGATCAAACTTATAATTTCATTTTATTGTAAAAATTAAGTATTGCTTTAAATTCCTTCTCGTTTTGATTCCTTTTAAGGATTACATTTATTTAAATTTGTAGTAGTTATCCCTTAAAAACCTCGCTTTAAATCTTTAGTAGTTTCGAGATTGCAATAAAAGTAAATAGGAATAACTTGAACCAAGAGGCAACCCTAGTCAGTGCGTAACAAGAGTAACGTCGTTACGTTCGTTTGTTAGCCGAAAACTCTTTTTCGGGTGCCGAAAGCAATTTGCACTGTATTGGCTCGTAATAAGATCTCTTTTAGCGGTCGCCGGGGAGTGTGTACTTCGTTAGGTCCGGATACGGTTGCTAGGCAACGTGGTTAGCCTAACTCTTGTTAGATACTGCGCTATACGCTTATTCTTTTAAGGTTAGTTTAATTAGTTAGTTTCTAACTGCCTTAGATGCTATTTGGCTCAGACGTGAATTACTTGTATTTCTTTTTCTTCCTATACAGGCCCGAGAGCGCAGATGGTAGTGATCTTAATCGCTCGTGGACTCGACCCCCACCCAGGACAAATACTAATATGATGAATATTTGTATTTGTTCTGTGTCTGGTTATAACTTATATGTATTTAAGTATTATATTAGTGATTCCTCTGATGTCTGATGTCCGTAACACAAGTGCTAAGCTAGTTGTTTCGGAGTCAGGTTAACGTATGAGATGTGTAAATCATAATAAAAAGAACTTTACATATGGCTTTAACTTGTAACGATTATATATCTCTGTACTAATTTTCTGAGAATGTGTTAACATTTCCATAGACAAATTCTACATCTACACACCGATATATGACATATGTACACACCGATAAATACATTGATGATTTAGATTGATTTATTAAAATAGTTAAGGTAGATAAACTAAATAGATACTAAGGAGAACTTGTTATTTCAGGAGGAAAACTGTGTTGCTTTATGACAGTGATATTGTAGGAGAAATGTGCCGAATCCTCAGAAAAGAACCATGTCTAATCCATCAAATCTGAACATGTTTTCGAGATAAAATGTAGCCTACGTAATATTCTGGACTACCAGATAACTGTTCCAGCGTAAAAAAGTGACAAACACCCATACATCCATCCACACAAACTTTCGCGTTCATAACATCGTTGAATTGATACTAAAACACAACACATCACTACCTCTACATCATACATATGTACACAGCTCTATAGAGAGCTGCGTGCCGGGATGCATGATCCAATTGACGTCCGCTAAATTGATACTCTATTTGGCTCAATTAAACATTAATTAGTGCACTAATGAACAGCGCGCTATTGTTCTGCGTTCTGACTCAACTCTATCGTTTGTTGGGACGCTGTATAGTAAACTTGTTTGTACTCTACATAGAGTTTTGTAAAGATATGTGATTAATTATTGCTTTTTGTGCGAGAAAATTAATTTATTAACGTATTTAAGTATTTTTATTTAGTTCACCAACGATTGCACACATAGTACTTAGCACATACATCTTATACATAACTTACACTTTAGGTAAACATGGCATGCTGTTATAATAATAAGAAAAAGTGAAACTTTATATAATACATAAATAAGTCTACTTTCACCACGTTTCAACAGTAATTTCTATTTAAACATAGAATAATTTTGATAATAATAAAAAATACGCTTTAACTCTCATAATAATATTATTCTAAATTTTTAATCTTATATAGGTAAATTTAAATGTATTTTAAAATAGTTATAATTAATTATTAGCAAATATTAGAAACAATTAAATAATAATAATAAATAAATAAATAAATTCACAAAAGATCTCATACATCTTTTCTAAAATGTTCACGTTCACTACTCACAACAAAATTACTTTTTAACGGTTTTAAAACGCGGTTTATTTAACTTTTTTACATTTTTAATTCGATGTTCCTGTTACCTTGCGATAACCGTTTTCAAGAGTGACAAAAGATGTTGTGTCACAACATAACAGCACTGCCAGATTATAAGATACTGTTACCACCTGAAACAATATCTTTTAAATGTGAAAATTTAAACCACGTTTTAAAGCCGTTAAAAAAGTAGCTTTACTATCTCAAACACCCACCTGACTCTGCGGTAAGTCGCTTAAAGGACTTCTGTTAAATACTTAAATACATATTTAATACGCAGCCAGAGCAAACACAAATGTTCATTAAAAGCCTTTGGAGCAGAAAAACACAACAGAAAACATCGGGCCCCTCAAAATGCTTATTAAAATAAACAAACAGTATAAACGAAATCGAATTGAAATAGCAGTATGTTCACAAATGGCGACTCGTGTGCGTTAATTGGCTCGAACTAACATCTATTAAGTCAAGTTAGTGCTTTAATGAAGCTGCGGCCAACTCCTTCCTGACACCGCTACGCCGCAGTCCAGCCGAATTAGACTTCAAGGGTGGATTGACAAATTACTGTAATGCTATTGTAAATTCTTTAAATAATGTTATCATCATCACATCATCCATTAGAAGTCCATTGCAGAACATAAGGCTGCCCAAGAAAGGGGGAATTTTGCCTGTAATTGTCGCACTGGGTTATCTGGACGGGAATGCTGCTGCCGATCCCCGCCCTGTGCATTTGAGCTACTGTTGTTGATGGATATACCGCCATCTGTCAATTCTGGTACCTTAGTCGCCTCTTACGATACATGGTACAGGGGGAGGTACTATTCTACTCTTCGGTGTACCCGCAATCCCAATTATATAAACGGTACCGTGTAATGGTACCGTTTATAATATTGAGAAGTCAAAAACAGATATGATCAGACTTATACATATCGAAAAATATTAACTCTAATTCGGCAAGCAACGCCCCGCGGCTTCTCCCGCGTTCCGTTCCGGTGAAAATAACTAATAATAAAAGTTGGCTTAGTTACACTTTATATTATCAGATATCTGCCAGTGCAAGTCCCGTTAAAATCGGAGTTTGCCTAAACAGACAGACAACAAAAATAATTTATGTATTACTTTTGTTATAAGTACCATACATACTTTGCCTATTTTAAAAAGCTTCATTCATACTACAATAGATAGAAGAAGAGTTTTTACACATTGGCTATATATATATATATATATATATATATATATATATATATATACCTAACAAAATACTGTAACATAAAAAAGTTTTCGACATAACTATTAATTTTCTCGAAAGAATACGCAAACTTGTTTATTCTTGGAAATTACCACAATTTCACGTAACTTTATTAGTTGAAATTCAACTCAATCAGTGATCGAGTAGCCAAAATTTTCTTTTCCTATTAAAATTATTTTACCGGAGATATAGAACACGTCACGAAGTAACATATTTATTAAAAATAGGATGTTTCTTGTTAATTTTATATATAATATTATTCCTTTAAAATACCCCGAATAGATTTTTTATGAAGATGATATTTATTAGAAAACTCCTTAAACAACTCCTTCAGGCGAGACACGAACCTGCGTCTTCCCCATGCCGGAGGAATGCTCTACCGTTCTGCTAGATAGGTCTTGATAGTATATAGTTTTTTTTTTCTAGTAAATATCATCTTAAATATAATTTAGCATTTTCTTTGCATAAAACCTATCAACGTAATATTTTATGAAAGTAAATTAACTACTAAAATATCTATCTTCTCGAAACGTAAAGGTTATTCAAAGATATTCTTTAGCTATTACGACCAGGCATTATTTCGATTGAAATTGGATTCGTATAAAATTCGAGCATGTTGCCACATAATTGTCTTTGTGTTTACGAGGGCGCTAGGCGTGACATTTGTTCGCATTACCATGTAATACGGATTAGGTTAACTGCGTAAACGGTTCCAAATCATCCCATTGGACATTGGAACAGGATAATGAAGATGAACCATTTTGATACAAACCTTCGTAATATTAATATAAATACAAAATAGTAAAATTGTTATTTATATTTATATTACGTTTCATCGACTCATCTTTGCCTATAAAACAGACTATACTTATTTGCAGCAAATTTTGGACATTTATGATATAAATCTCTTAATTACACTTATTCTTTTACAGTACAGTTTAGTTAGCTTTGAGATACCGGCAGGAGTGACTGGCTAAAGTGTACGGCAAAAGTGCATATGTTAAGCTTATTTAGATAAAAAAATTCTTGACTTTTGTCTTATCGTATTATGTTTAGCCTAAATAAAGCAAGGGTGGACAACCCCGCAGTACGAGCATAGTATGTGATAACTATAGATTTACAGAGTTGCGTGAATTACGGGAATTAGCGAGCGTCGGTCGGCAAATGCTCGCTAACGAATTTATCCCGATGTTCGGCGCGCGCGGTTAGGCGCGCGCGTTTGATACCGTTTCGGTATCCAACTTTTCCAATGAATTACTGTTAAGATATGCTTCAGCCACTTAGTATCTAGTTCGTTTCGTAAAAATAGATGCCACTAGAGATATATTAGTGATTTTTTACATCTCAATGTCAGGATTTTTATGGGTACACTTATATAATTTAGAATGCCAACATTTTGATATTACATAAGTACTTGCAAGTCGTAAGACTAAGCTACCAGAACCAACAGATGACGGTATATCCATCCAAAACAGTGCAGCTCAAATGCAAAGAGCGGAGATGCGCAGCAGCATCGCTGATGTGATAACTGCGCTCTGCGATTGCCAACACACTTGCCCAGCGCGGCAATTGTGGACAAAAAACTTCGTTGCTTGGAGAGGCTTATATCCAGCAGTGAACGTCTAATGACTGGTTTGATGATGGTAATAGGTACTTAATACTATAATATGATAATATTTTATTATAAAGATCTTATTGAGACAATAAACAATTACTGTTTTATTTTTGCAGTATACAGATGTGGGAATGGTTTGATTGATAATTTAAAGTAAACGGAAAAGTATATTATATTTAAAAAATATAGTGTCACGCAGATAAAGAAACAATATAGTAGCTCCAGTCCTTGTGACACCACCTATCTTTCAGCCCAAACAAATGGACAAACAAAAAATTATTATCGTTTTTCATTGGTGAGTGCCTTATAAACTTTCATTTACATTTTGTGATAAGTTGATTATTTTGTAATACAAACAGACACTATAATTTGGAGCCGTGAGGTACCGGCGGACTAGAATAGTACCTCTTTCTATACTAGTTGACATAAGAGGCACCTAAGGTACCGGAACCGACAGGTGGCAGTATATACATCTGAAACAGCGCAGCTTAACAGATACAGTTGGACAGCAGCAGCATCCTCGTCGCGTAGTTGCGCTCTACAATTGCCGCCACGCGTGGCAATTATGGGCATAAATCCCCTATCATGGGGAGGCCTATGTCCAACAGTGGACTTTATATGGCTGATATGATAACAACAATTTTATTTATATGCATATATTTTCCTAGACGTTGACAAGAAGCGCGGTTAGTACTTTGTTCGGTATATATAATTATAGTTTATTTATTATTTTGGAATTCAATTTCTCAAAATGCTAAGAGTGTTTCGGTATATAACTAAAATTCACGGGCTTAGGCCAAGTAAACTTCAGAATTATGATGGGGGGAAGGAGTATCATCTTGCAAGAACTTTCGGATAATACGGCAGGTGTTAAGAATTGCCGCTTTCTGCATAGTGATTTAAATCTTTTCTGGTAAGACAATGTTTCGTAAGGCATCAAGTAGGTGCTTAGGAATGACACCAGTGCTTGGAAGCACCAGTGATACAATGTACACTTTATTCGTATTCTATATTTTAACTATTTCTTCCTTTAGTTCTATGTAATTATGTGTTTTTTTTGTGATAGTTTTATGTAGGTTGTGAATATTTGGGCAAGCTATGTCTATAAGATATGTATTATTTTTCTTATCAACTAGAGTAATGTCTGGTCTATTGTTATGTACAGTTCGGTCAGTCATCTTATAGCTGACGGCTTCCAGTATTGGTTTTGGGCTATATTGAAAGTATGGCAAGGGTTTAGTAGTAACGAGTTTATATATATTATTGTTGGATTTCAATTTATTTTTATTATTATTATACATTTTGACATATGAATGAGAAATAATTATAAATAAATTAAATAAATTCGATGTTTATTTATAATCATAACCGTAATAACATAAATCCATTTATAAATCTCACTTAAACTGAAGTGTACCTGCAAAGAAAAATAATATCTGTCTCAGTACCAGGCGCGGTGAGAAACGATTTAGGTACCAAAACAGGGAGACAGTTGTATATCTATCCTAAACATTGAAGCTAAAATGCAAAATGGCAAGGATAGGCAGCCACATCCCCGTCGCGAAGCTAGTATAATGAATCCCTTGGGGAGATCAACACCCAGCAATGTACGTGTAGTAGTTTTTTTTTTTATTAGGCTAGGTCGACAAACAAGCATACAACCGTGTGATAGTATGCGCCAACGCAGCCTATAGAAGCTCGTAATATTATAAGGATATCACTAACGTGTTGCCTTGTGATTTAAAAATATTATATGTCACATTACCCATTTATTTCACTGCCCCTATCACTCTTAGATAGATAAGCAACTTATCACAGAGGTAAGTCAATGTGTGAGTTCTGTGAATGTATTATTATTTTTTACTTATATCAAATACCCAAATAAAAATGATAATTAAAAATTATATTTAAATTACAGATAGGATCTAACCCTAAAACGGTACCGGCACGAGCGCAAGCGAACGGCGCGATGTAAATCTATTTGTCATATTAATGTGGCCAATTAGCCGGCATGCGGGCAAGGGTTGACGCGCGAAACGACACCGGGTTCGTTACACCCGACAATTGCGTCTGCTTTTCGTAGGGTTGCACGCTGTCAAGTATTTAAAATAAACCAGGGGATCGGTTTCGGCTCTTTCTGAGGGTTCCATCCATATTTTTGTAGTTGTTTTGTTATATGATTGGGAGCAATTAATTCATTCGAGAATAGGCTATTTGAAAATTCGTCTCAAATGAAATATGAACAAATAAGCAATCAGCTCTAAATAAATACAATCACATTTTTTAATTTACTTTAAAACTTTACTATAAAAATTTAACCTTTAATAAACGGGAAAAAATGCTGTTATCTTCTTTTTTATGACTGGCAGCATTTGTTTCACACAGTTCTACTAATGTCAAACAAAATGATAGCCATTATGTGGCTATGGATTATGTTATCTGTACTATTGCCTGTGCCTTGCCCTTGTGCTATACGGCTTGTAAACAATCTTTTGACATTTGACCAATATTCACCACTTCCGCTAGTTTAAAATCCCAGTGACATTTGTTAGTTTACAAGTTTTATGACGTCATGTAATGAGCCATGGCGTTTTCAGCATTCTAAATTAAAAAAAAAACTATTTCTCGACCAACCCACTAGAACTTTAATTACCTGAAAACGATATGGTTTTATAAGACAAATACTACAGAAATGTTAATTTATTGAGCCAAATTTACTCAGTCAGCTAATTACATATTAAAATGCTATCACATTTTTCTAAATTATTCCTTTAGTTTAAAAACTTTGTGAAAATCTATACTGATAACTATTCGTGTAATATTTTTATACTTCGGTATTTGAAAACAAGTTTTATTAGGGTACTAATCACATACTAAATTTAATAGTAACAAACGTAATTATAAATCTGAGAGGGACTGAGGTTTCGAAACCAACCGAAAGACTGTGTTTGGCGGGGATGGGCAGCAGTATGCCATTATTGGCGAATTCCCCCTTTCCCCCTTTCTACAACTGCTATGTTAATGACTCTAAGATCTAACCAAAGATAGAATCAATAACATTAAAATAGAGTTATACTTGAAATTTCGTTCAGCATCTATTTTCTAAGAAATTTTAATTCATTTATTTTTTTGGATTATCAACTTAAGAAACAGTAATAAGATAATATACTATATAAAATAAACTTATTAGCTAACTGTTTATATTAAGGTCATAAAACATAAAAAACACATTAAAAATGTATAGCAAACTTGAAGTAAGTCGACAGTTTTTATAAGAGATAATCTGTAGCCTAAATTTAAAAACTAATCTAAATATAATAATACTATAAAAAAAAATCAAGCGGGTAAGTTATTTATATTGATAAGTATCAATGTTAGTCTCAATGCTTCTTTAATTGTAACTGATTATCCGGGAAATTATGGGTCCGTTACACCCACCATATTAATTCGTTCAAATTAAAACTTAAAGCAGCAACCCTAAATCTAGTAAAATGTTATTATTTTACACAAACCAACGAATTTTTAACTTTAAACAAACAAGCATAGCGTCCACATCGGCACACTTATTGAGTGGACATTTTTGAACAAACGCAATATTGTTTTAATTGACGCTTTTAATTAGATTTAACGACAATAGTGCTTTTAAAAGTGTATTAACTAAATAAATAGTTGCAAGTGGGACTATTGCGGTCGTTCGTTGTCGATGAGTAATTGCGGGGTACAATTTAATTGTTCGGTTCAAGGAGATAATAATAGAAAACTTCGTGTTTGCTAACGGTACTTCTTTATGGTCCTTTAACAGAACTCATTATGCCACTTGTGCTTTAATACTTCGAAGTATGGTAACGACTCAGGAATTCGAATATATAAAAACACTGCTAAGCTTTTCGGTGACAATAATAACAATGATAATAAATTCACACAACATCTCATATTTGACGGGCCCGTTGGCGCAAATGGTAGTGATCATATTTTGTTCGCCAAAGGTCGTGGGTTCGATCCCCCTTCGGGCAAAATATTTATATGTATCTAAATATGATATTTGTGATGCTTCTCTTGTCTGATATCCGTAATACAATTGCTTTAAACTACTTATCTCGTGGTCTGGTCAATGTATGAGATGTTGTGTGAATTTATTTACTTTCAAAATAATAATTTATTTTCTAAAATATATTGATATGACTCCGTCCTTCGAGATAGTTACTTATAGCACCGGTGTAATCGACATCAGACAACAGAGGAATGACAAACATTATATATATTCAACATAAAGAAACAAAAATATTACAACCTTAGCGCACAAGATCGAACCCATCAACAACAACCTTTATTTTTTTATAATAATAGTTTTATTTTTTTAATTGTTTTAGTTCCTTTCCACGTATATACATTGTATATTCTATAACCAAAAAGAAAAAAATAAATGCTTAGGTAGGAAGAAAGTGTAGTACCGATACCGACAGGTGGCGGCATATGTATGCGAAATAATCGCGAAGTTACGCGGACATGCTGTGATCATCCGACATGCTGTAATGATAATGACATATAAAATTCTACACTTACGCCATTTGGTTTCAAACAAGACAATAATACTACAATATAGCAAGCATTAAAGTTTGCTTGGATGTTTGTTGAACAGATCAAAACGAAATTTGACTTATAAATAATTAATAGTCTGAAATAAGCTATAAACAGACTACATTTTATCCCGAAAATATTTCGATGAGACACATTTTGCAGTTTCACTATCTTAGAGCGACATCTTCATACCAAGAAACCTGAGAAATGAGCAATAAAGTAGAGACATCGCGAACAAGTCGCGGACGGAATGCTAGTAAATAAGTTCACAAATAGTTTAATCAAATGTCCAAATTAGTCGGCCATAAAGCGCGGACACTTGAGTAAGTTATGGCTCATTGCGGAGTGGACAGCGCGCGCATCAATGATGCAGCGGTGGTAATACATGGATGCTACCATGGAGGCGCCGGCTGGGAACTCAGCATATCAGAGGACGGTTACAAACACTTCACAATTTGAAATAAAAGTGTGTTCTTAAGTGTGTCTGTTTGTTTGTTTGTGATTTAAGCGCCTTTACAACTTAAGAGCCGCTCTGGATAAGAAGGACTGGACGTCCACGCGGCATTAGTCGATAATAGTAACGTCAATGTCACAGTCAAATATACTTAATTCAATTAGGCCCATTATACTCGTAAGCACTTCATCCATATTATTTTCCATTCTATGTCATGTCATGTATTTATCATATTAGCCCTAAATCGTCCACTGTTAGACAAAGGTACACCTGCCTGCGTCATGTGCAATCCTACGCTTCTAGTCAGATCTAGTTTTAATCGAACATAAATATAAGAATTATATTCTGAATCAATCTGGTATTTTCCAATTTATATTTATAGTATTCAATCTTAAACTTGTACTCAACATTAGCTACCACTAAATTTTTATATATAATATAATTTAACACGAGAAAATAATTCGTATCCTTTCTATTTTATTATTTTTAACATAAAGGCACTGCATATCCACAACATTCCAACATCCTCGCAGAGACAATTGAGTTGCGCACGCGTCTTCTTGCGTTCGGAATTCGAATGACTATCATAACGTTTCATAGTAAAGCATCGCTGTTAGGGTTAGAGTAGAAAGGGCACTGCCCTACAAATAGAGAGAGATTGCCCCATAATTGACTATTATAGGGAATCATTAATTTTGACCGTCAAAATGGTTGGGACACGCCAAATAAATTGTCAGTCCACACGATTTACTTAAAGAGTTTGAATAGAATATCGGGTAAAACGAATATATTTGATATTTTAAAAGCTTTATTAAAATATATTTTATAAAATCCGTTTACCAATATCACATGTTTTAAGTTAACGTTAACGCAAATGTTTTAAGCGTCTTATTTCTTAAGTTAGATTAATATCCGAAATTTTGTGTGAATTTATTATTATTACTAGCGAACCCAAACACTATAACTAGGTATATATGTTTATCATAAAAAAATGCGACTAAATTGGGAGTAGATAGAACCTCCCACTGCACCAGGTGTTGTAAGACGCGACTAAGGTACCAGAACCGTCAGATGGCGGTATATTCATCCGAAACAGTGCAGCTTAAATTCACAGGACGGGGATGGGCAGCAGCGTGTAAGCTGCACGCTGCGATTAGAACACGCTTGCTCAACGCGGCAATTATTGGTAAAAATCCTCCTTTCTTAGAGAAGCCTCTGTCCAGCAATGGCTGGTATTCCAATGGCTTCCAATTGCTAGTATGGTGATGATAATGAAATTGAGATATAAAATATCCTTTCTTTTAAGATGGATTCAAATATACGCAGTAAGCAAACATCTACTAAAATCGGTTTAGAAGTTCTTCTAGGACAACCAGTTTTAACTCCTACATATCAAAATAATACATCCATAACGTGATTAAATGTACATAAATTACATTTCACATTAGCGAATACGCTATAAATAAGGCATTATAGCGGGCGCGACACCGTCGGTGGCGAAAGCCTGGCTCGGACCGCATTACCGCCTTCCGGTCCGACCGGACGCAGCGCCATTTTGTTAAGCTCGGTGGCCATTTCGTGTTTTCAGCCACACCTGATTAAAGCAGCATGCACGTTCATTATTAAGTATTTTCAGAATCCTAGAAACTGTTTGTGTCCACGATCTTAAAAATTATTATTTATATCGCTTGAAGATTAATAATATTTTAAGGTGTTATTAGTATTAGTGAGCTGCAACAGTTGAGTGCTTATTTTTACGATATTCGATCAATTGATAACTCGTAGACTTTTGAAAATAAAATCATCATCGCCTAATGTAGTATTAATAAATTGTTTTAACATTTATCTACTTGGTCAGAGTTATTTATTAAATTATAAATCTATATACATAAATATTGAGTTGATCTGGCAGATTAGGATTACACTGTCTTACGGTAAAGACTACACAAAACAAAAGCTCAATCTATGCATATCTATCAAAATCATGGTCATTATTGTACTATGTATCTCGAAAAATTTATATAAAATGCAAAATACCCTTAAATAATTAATATATGATAGAGTACCGGACGGATAATATCGGAACCTACAGATGGCGGTATATCCATCCTTAATAGCGTAGCTCAAATGAAATAAAGCAGGGTTGGGTAGCGGCACTGGGAAAAGGGCGGAAATTGAAGACATAATTCCCCCCTTTTTTGTGGAACTCTATGTCCCATAATATATACATTACATGTCTCCTGTTAATCCTAACTTAAATGAATCAGCTATTTTTACCATCGCCAGTTAATACAGCCAGAAATAAATCTATAAAATTTTAATTCGAGTTTACTTTCTTGCGTTACAATTCGTCCAACTTTCAAATACTTAACAAGATTACATTGTGAAGTTGTGGCATAATAAACGGAGGCAAGTGAAAGTTAATTTCCCAAGCGGAAGCAAGTTAACCTCAATTATTATTATTGACAATTAAGAAGAGATCCGATTACTGGCAATCTTAAAGTTTAGCTTGGCAACTTTAAAGTAATGCTCACTCAGTTATTGGAATGGTAAATCAGGGAACAGTGTTTAAGTGAAGGTACATATTTTATTTGCCCCAGTTAGGATAATTAAAATTTGAGTAGTAAGAGGAACAATACTGATTTTATACAGACACAAAAAATAACCATATAAAGTTATTATCACAGTTAAATTTATAAATTATAATTTAAACATGTTTTGGGATTAAATAAATTTAAGTAATTTGTCAAATCAGCCATCTAAGGTTCATTTTTAGACCCAGACCATACCCATAGTTGCCGGACTGGCAGGCGTGTTAGCAATCGCAAAGCGCAACTATGCAACGAGGATGCTGCTGCCCATCCCCGCCCTGTAGTATTTTAGCTGCGCTTCTTTAGATTTTATATACTACCTCTTACATCAGTTGCCTCTTACGACACCTGGTACAAAGAGGTAGAGGCACTATTCTACAACCCTACGGCTCCAATTTATTAGTTTATATAATATTAACTCATCGTAATTTAAGTAATTCATCATTATTCCAGCCATTGGAAGTCCACTGCTAGACATAAGCCTCTCCAAGAAAGGAGGTTTTTTGGCTATAATTCCCGCGCTTGGCAAGCGTGTTGACAACTGCAGAGCATAGTTATCGCGACGGGGATGCTGCTGCCCATTCCCGCCCTGTGCATTTGAGCTGCTCTGTTTCGAACGAATATACCGCCAACTTGCGGTTCTGGTGCCTTATTCGACACCTGGTGCAATGGGAGGTACTATTCACCTAAGTAATTACGATGAGTTAATTATTATACTTTTACGTAACATACGTTGGTAAAATGGTCGACAAACAGAAGCAATAAAAAAGATAGCAGATACAGATAAATTAGCAAAATTTTTGTACGGATAGATAGATGAATGCATGTTTCGACTGAACTCCGGATGATCAGAACAGATCTGTGCGTTATATTTAATTTGGATCACTATTGAAGTTTCCTGGGTTAAGTAGAATAGTACTTCCCTCTGCATCCAGTGTTGTAAAAGGCAATTGAGGCACCGAAACCGACAGATGGCGGTATACCCAACTAAAACAGCATGGCACAGAGATTATTGATAGACTGACATTTTTATCTCATAAACATATACCCAAAGATCTTTGTATTTTTCTCTGAAGAATCCATTATGACGACACGTTTTATTTTATTTTATTATATTTGTGTTTTTTTTGTGCAAAAAATATATTTTCTGTATTATATTTGTGATTCCTCTGTTGTCTGACGTCCGAAACACAAGTGCTTAATCTTACGACGGTGACTTACCTCAAAGTCAGTTTCGTGTATTAGATATAACAATGAAAGCGAATAAACTAAATTAATCAAACGAAGCTGCGACCGTTAAAGGCGAACTTTAAAACATCCAAACAATTTCCAACAACGCAATCTCTGGCAATAATTAAAATCAATTCGAACGACCTCCAGTATTAGATTGCTCTACCGCATCGACACTCGAGTTATTGACGCTTGCGTGTGCGCAGGTTTAATCTGTGCACCTTATTACAAAGCTTTAAGGTTCATATTTGTTAGGAAATTAGTTGTGTGGTCTGGGTTTCTCTTGTGTTGATAAATTCAGTATCTAAATAAGTTAAATAAGTCAAATTAAAGAAGTTAGAGATAGATAACGCTTGCATTGAAATTAAATTATAATATTAAAGTTTTGTATGTGTGTGTTTGAAAATATGTCCGAAAACATTATGAAAATATATCAGTATGTCACATTTTCACCACGGAACGGTTCAAATGATTGTAATTAGATTTGATGAGTTCCCGGGTGACGCGATATAACATTACGTCTGCGCAAACAAAATCGCGGACGAGAGCAATTCCTAACATTGATTTTCCTAACATTCCTAACTTTATAAAAGGTCTATATCTCACTATATATTCATAAAGGTCTCTTAATTATAAATAAAGCTATTCCTAAGTTTATCATCCCTTCACAAGCGGCATTCGCAGAAGTGTAATGAAATATAGACATTAAAGAAAGTATAAATTACACCGCTAGTAACAAACATAACAAGGAATTTGTATTTATCATTTGTAAAATTAAATTGATTAATTTGAACAATCTCTACCAGCCGATCGGCGCCGGTTATTCTGTTGTTAACCTGTATCAGTGGCGGCCCAAATTCGGACCAATCTACTCATCTGAATTGAGTGCTCAATCGATCACAATTGAATTTATTACGAGTACTTGCTGTGATACAATGCAATGTAGTGACCAAATAATATTAGTGATGCTTCGTGCCATATTGTTACTTCGATTGGGGTACATTTCATATTTTTCATAATAGAGAAATAAAAATGAATGTTGCTGAATATAAATCTCAAGAATTTTCCAACACGAAAAATTAGTTTTTTCCTATTTTCAATTTAAAGCTAATTAATTATACTGTTGCGTGGTGGTTTCGATGTTTTATATTTTTACTTCTCCTGAACAAAACTACACTTTTCTTGCGGTCAGTTTAAACCAATTTCTCCTCTGTACCAAGTGTGGTAAGAGGCGACTAAGGTAGCAGAAGCAACATCTAGCGGTATATTTATTTGAAACAGTGTAGCTCAAATGGACAGAGATAATAATAGATATATATATATAGCATAATAGGGAGCAGCATTCCTTTCGCGAAAACTGCGTTGTGCGATTGTCAACAATCAGCGCGGCAATTATAGACAAAATTCCTCCTTTCTTCGAAAGGCCTATATCTAGCAATTGACTTTTTATGGCTGCTGTGATGATAATGATGATGAATCTACACAAAACAAAATACCAATGCAGATGGCCATTGTAAGAGGTCTTCCTCATGAAAACTTATGTACTGTCTTAGGTTTTCAACTACTTGTACAGTTCTTTCAATACCGTCTAAAATATCAAAGTTCTGTACAGCTTTGATGGCAGCCACACTTCCGCCACACTAAAGACATGGAATGAGGCACAAAAACAAAGTCCCCAAGATCACAGTTTAATTATGAGTGTGACCTAATCGCCTGTCCCAGCATGTCTCAATGATCTCAAACACAGCGCCGCGCATTGTTATTCTCAGAAGAGACGAGATGATCCTCTAATTCGCCGCTATTTGTGCGCGCGCACTCTAATTACATTTATTAGTGGGCGCGCGAACCAGTACTTGTCATCCGCGAGTCTGTGTTGTCTTGACTATAAGTCGAGATGGGTTTTATATAATACATTGAGTTTATATACCTACATACATCACGTCTGTGTCTTGTTATGATCTTGGCATACCTCTCTTGCTTCCCTTACTTGCATTAGTCCTTTCATACACCCTCTTTTAATACCTCTTCTGCCTGGCTAAAATATGTTCGCCTAATCTATCTGGTAAGTGATGTTCACCTAAGTCGTCCCATACCAACTCTTCCATTCACGTCCGTTCTATATATCTGTTCAGTCATTCTACTTTTATGCATCCTTTTTACATGTCCAAACCATCTCAACATTCTTTTCTCTATTGTTGTCACAAGATCATCTTGTGCACTACATTAATCTCTTATTACTTTATTCTTTAATCTATCTATCAAACTCATACCAAATATACTTCGAAGTGCTCTCATTTTATGTATTTACCAAAAAGGAACAAAAAGGTAAAGTAGATCAATACTATAAATAGTTAGCGGTGTACCAACCCGAAGCAGTGTAATTCAAATTAGCCAAGCAAGAATGGCCGGCACTATACTGGTCGGGAAGCTATGCCTTGATGCGTCGATTTATTCGTTTATTTATTTTCGGGGGGGGCACCCCCCCCCCTTAATAGGGGAGGTCTATATCCAGTATGCGTTCTACGGCTGAAATGACGAAGATAATTTTAAAGGGATAGTTATGATATCATTTAGAACATATTTATGATATCAAAAGGATGACATCGTACTAAGCGACAAGGTCAACCAATATACCACCCAAATTTAAATTTGTATCTTAACTACCACAAGTTTATTTATTAACAAGATTTCGTGGTATTTAAAGAAACGTAGTTAGTACGTTTAACGTAGATCATCGACTATCCTAATCCATAATCTAACTGGTACCTTAGTCGCCTCTTACAACACCTGATACAAAGAGAGAATAGTACCAACTTTGTATGTGATTGTGTTCGTTAGTCCAAGACAGATCATGAAAGAACTTTATATTTTTAACTTTATCCCCTCATAAAATTAGAGCACGCGCAGAAATATGAATCATAAAATTACTCGCATCTCGTTTTTAGCTTTTAATCCACTCATTCACTTTACGATCTCAAGTTTGGCCCATACAATGTACTAACCAAGTAATTAAACCGTTTAAAAGAACTGTTGTTAGCTAATTAATTGTCAGTGTGTATAACCACCGAGACGAATGAGGAATGTTTCCATTATATCGAGCGTACGATACGTTCGCGAGGTGGGACTCTTACAAAGGTCACCTGTATGGGTAGCACTATTACTTATTTCTACCGCTATTAAGTTTCGCTTACGTTGTCTGATTGCTGATAGAGGCATTGATGTCGTGGTATACGGGTTTAATAATTCGGAGCAATAACCTCGCTCTGTACTATGTGTCTTAAAAGGCAATCTCTGCTATTATGGTATTGATACAATTCCTTGTATCATCAACATCATCAATGCTCACTGCTGGACCTTTGCCTCCTCGAAAAATAATAATAATAATTCATTTATCTACTCCAAAAATAACATAACTTAACTTAATTACGTAAATATAAACAAAAAACCGTACTAGTATAAACTGTGTTACAGCTGCCTATAAAAGAAAGAGGACAATTGCAGAACGAAACTACGCGACGGGAATACTGCTGCATTTGAGCTGTTTTGGGTGGATGTACCGCCATCTGCCTGTCTAGTTTAGCGGTATCTTACATCCTAGCAAAGAACTGTACCAACTTATAAAAATGCGACTATCCTAAAAAAAGTACCCAACACAAATTTAACAGAGTAGTAATGATAACAGCAAGCACGTTGCAAAGCTACTCTCTACTATATTTATTATCACATTAGTCATGGAAAATAACCCTGTCTCTTACAAAGGTTTTTTGGAATGATGACGTATTAGTAAAATTCAACCAATGCTCGAGTATCTATGGTAAACAAATAAACGGTTTTTATGTTTGATTGGTTCATATTTATTTTAAATAGATGTAAATCAAAACACGGAAGAAAACGTTATCAGAGCCGAAAGAAAACTGATATCAGAGATATATCAGATTTGTTTTATGAACAACTCATTTATGCTAACACTAGTGGTCGGCTGATAGTTCAAAATAGACATTTTTTTGTCTGAATTGCGTTTGAGGACGAAGAGAATATCATCATTGTCTATTGCATATTTATAATCATATAGACAATGAATGATTACTTCATTAAGGCATGTTGGGTAACATTCAAATAGTAATAATGCATGTATTGTTTATATAAAAAATAATAGCTTTAACTTTCACGGTTTCAAATTTCATTTTCGACCGTTCACAACATTTCATTAATAAGGAATACATTTTCGATTTTATTAATTTATTGATTTTAATAATATTAACGTAATTATGTATAGATTATAAATAAAAAAGGGTGTCTGTTTGTGCGCTACGCTTTCACGGCTGAACCGTTCACTCGGCACTTAACCGTATCTGACAAATGGAAACGCGCACTTAGACAATTCGACGAATCACACAACGTTCGCATGATTCGATTAATTAGATCGAGTAATGTTTGTGACGTTCGTGAACATTGATGCGGTTTGATGAGTGTCTCGAATTCACATTCATTAACTAATGTGGAAATTAAATATTCTGATACACAAGAGTATATATCATACAGAGTATTAAGATTAATAATAAATTCTTTATTCAAAAAACAAAAATAGACGAGAAAACCAATAATCACATAGTACTATGGGCAGCCTTATCGCAAATTTCTTCCAAGTAAACTTTGGGTGGATAGAGTGAATGAAACTAAAAGGTGTAAATAATATAGATAGAAATGAAAAGATTTTAATGTATTTAACATGTATAACATAGATTTTATGTACATAAATGTAAATAAAATATAACTAAAATAAAAGAGTATCATACTTATAAAATTTTAAATGCTTAAGTTGTTACACCAAATATGCCCCGTTAATAGAATTATTTGGGGAAGTCGATGTCCAGCAACGGATGACCTACGGCTGATATGATGATGGTGATGAACTTGTCAATAACACAAGCTTTATCACACATTGTTTGTTTATATTAAAAATGATAGTTAATAAAGAGAAATACAGACTGGGCCTTACCAACTACCCATAGCACCAGAGAAATAATTTCCACATTTCTGGCCAAAGCAAATTGTATCATATTATTTTAAGTTGATAAACAAGCTTTCGCTAAGTTAAGAGTTGTGCCAGTTGTCATCGCTTGGGTGTCACTAGATCTTCGACAACTTGTAACCTGAAGATTACTTAGTAATTATACTACCTTATTTAACTTTCAAAATGAAATATCAACTTTATCTATATATATATATATAAAAGATCAAGCTGACTGAATGATAGATCAACACAGGGCCTAAACTACAAGGGTTAGAAATTGAAATTTGCACAGAGATTTTTTTATAATGTAGAGGAGCACTAATAGTGGATTTAGGAAATCTCAACCCTCGAGGGATAAAACGGAGGAGCCTAATTTGTATCAAACTTTGCTGTTTTAAAGTTAATGAAATTCAGTGTACATAAAACTAAACAAAACAAAATATTTTTTCGAAAATCATCCCATAAAGGAGAACCTTTTACCCAAGGTAAGATAGCGAAGGTAGTATGAAAGTTCTACAATTAATTGCGGTTGAAATCACAAGCAATGCTGGTTATATATATCAATATATGAATTATAGAGCTTGCTGGCGATATTTAAGTTCGCTAACATAATATTACATACATATGTACATCACGACTGTGTCCCAACGGGGTAGGCAAATACTATGGATCTACACTTGTTTCGCTACATTTAAAATCCTTTTACTCGCTCGTTTATTCTTGGTACTATTATTATTATTTATTTCTATTCGTTAAAACCTGCAATTGGCTTAATGTATCTTAAACCATCTTATCTCGTTTGTCTAGCTGTTGGTTTTCCACAAATACTTAAATAAAATTAATGAATAACAATTTTTGCTAGCCCCCTAATATCAAGGAGTATCACAATTAAAATATGTATCTGAAAACGTCAACCGGAATAGTTGAAGAATCAGGCCGAGACGATGTACAGTGAACAAATCAAGGGTTTAAAACATAACTGAAATAGTTATAAAGACAGTGCCACCACCAAGCCCCTGGCTGCAAAATCTGACCAGCATGAAGAATTCTGTCTCTCCAGGAGATTAAAAGCCTATCTACACTCCTTTAAATATAGTTTAATTTGAATGACAGATGTCAATGTAGCTGCGAGGCACGAGTTATTTACATAGAATATATTGTATTTGGCATCATAATCTATTATTAATATTGTTGACATTCTAAAATTATGTAAAAACATATTAAATCAACTTTAAATTTAAACAATAAACCATTGTCTAAGAAATAAGAATACTCACTGGTCAAACGGAGAGAAGAGGTGATGCGGCGGCCTCTGATCTGGTGCAGCTTCTCTGGAACCTGCACTGCCCACCGACGGCGCAGGTGATGGGCAGCTGGTTTCCGATCTGAAGGGATGCAGGTTCATCAGCAAAAATATAAAGTTAAACGAGTATTAAACATTGAATATCAATTGCATAGAAAAGTAAAAAACATAAATTTAAAACCTTAATATTATAGCAAATATGCATG
>JACJUM010005601.1:3263515-3599432 GCA_020976665.1 Heortia vitessoides | reverse complement strand
TTGGACATAAGCCCCAAAAATTACAGGATAAAGTTCCCCAAGAATGGGGACACTTTGCCCGTAATTGCAGAGCTCGGGAAGCATGTGTATTAAGCGCACGTGTTAAGGATATCTGACAATATATAATTCATAAATATAATTATTAAACACATATATTTAACTCCCAGACACAGAACCAATACAAATATGCCCATCCCCACCCTATGCATTTGAGCTACACGGTCATAGATGGATATACCGCCATCTGACGGTTCTGGTACCTTAGTTGCCTCTTAGGACACCTAGTACAGAGGGACGTACTATTTTACTCTGCCGTTAATATCCATTATGAAACTGTCGTAAATGTGTCGCTATAATGACGGGCACAATAGCTCTGATATAAGTGATCCTATCTTGTGCACCGAGGGTTCGATCCCCAGCCAGAACAAATATTTATATAATAAATATTTGTGTTTTTTCTTATCTGGGTGTTAAATATGTATTTATTTTTCTGTTGTCTGATGTCTGTAACACAAGTTATTTATGTATTTCGAAGTCAGGTCAATGTATGAGATGTTTTTATGTCGTATTAAAATAAAGCCAAAACTATAAATTATGTATTATATCATTTTTCTCACGTTTTTTTAATATATCTTTCATAAAAACTTTCTCCCAACAATAACAATCTCAACCAATAAAATAAATAATTCGTCAAATTTGTCTCACCGTTTACGCATGATGCCGTGACTAAAGGAAATAAGAAAATAATTATTGGTTGCGGGTATCTGTGTGTATTTTAAAACACGTTTATTCTTATATATTTTCAAGTAATATATAAGCCATTGTTACTATCAAAGTTATGTTGTTTAAAAGCAGCAGTTAGATGTATCGTATTGCATATGCATTATTGATATTTAAGAAAATATACATTGAAACTCTACGAGTTTACTGCCCTCATAACTAACATACCCCATAAATAATAAAAGCCGCAGGATCCTCTGAGCAAGCTGTCATCGCTGGTACTTTATACCCCGTCATTACCACCCCATTTGGTGGCTGTTGAAACTCATAACTCGAAGATTACAGATCATTCCGTGCCTCTACGAGGGTGAAACTAGCCTCCAATTAACAAGACCTCAGCACTAATACAAACACGATGCTACGAGAGCTCAGATTCAATTGGACTATAAGTGAATAGTCCATTAATTAAAGAACTGGGGAGCATAAGAATATGGACTGCGGCAGAGGTCTGAGTGTTTTGGGCGCTGTAAGTTGGTTACCGAAACAAGACTGGGCCACATTTGCAGTGCAATTTTCGCAATATACTTTTAATAAGCCTCGTGTCGACGGAGTGCGGTGAAATCCAGTGGTGATTATTAATTTGATTACGCAGAAGCGCAAGTTAGGATTTTCCTTAAATATTTATTATTGAACAAAATATATGTTTTATATATATGATACAAAACACTAGCAAGGAGCCTAATGATCAGAATTCGACCATAACTTCTTGATCCAAAGGTTGCATAGAATTACTGAGCCACCGGAACCGACAGATGGCGGTATATCCAAAACAGTATAGTTCAAAAGCAAAACAAGGTAGCGGTTGACAGCATCATCAGCGTGTCAATTATGGAAAATAGCCTAATTTCATCAAGCCTTTTTCTAACAATCCTAAAGCTGATATGATGATTATTAAAGATCACATAGATTTAATCATACTCATTTCAAATTTAATCAGAAAGGTAAATATTTCCATCCTTAAGGAAAATAACTAACAAAATATTAATGTTCGAGCTATTTGTTTAATGTCATTACAAATCTGAATTAGCTGATAAAATAAATACAGATACAATAACACCTTTCATGCTGGAGTAGCTTCTCAGTAGGTCAAAAACAGTAACCGCGGCCCGCTCTGTGGTGACGCCCACTCTTTGACTCGGCCTGGTCCCTCGGCGATCGTAAGCTAATTTCGTTAAAATAATAATCCCCTTTAATCCCAGCACCCTAATAGTTTTTATGTCTTACTTACGCCACGTTAATATTTCAGAGCTTAGGGTTTCGCGTCAGATGTGTTGGTTATTCTTTATTGTTGTGGGGTTGTTTGGATATAGTTTAAAATGTTATTATTTATTATGACAATAAAAAATAACGGGAAGAACAAATGGATGTATACCAGCAATGAGAAGATGGAAAAAACGAATTAATGTAGCAGTTTTCGCGCCGTATTGAATTTAGCTTTCTTTGAATTTTAATTATAATAAAATAAATATAAATATACATTGTTGTACATACATAGAGTATAATATTTTTCTGATTAATGCTATTGGCAGCTGTATTGCATGTAGCGATTTGTATCAGGCAGCCTTCGGGTGGAAAAATAGATAGAATAAATTAGAAAGTATATATAAAATATTACAAAAATATAGATAAATTACCGGACGTTATATTAAGTCAAAACAGCGTTGCTCAAATGGCACAAGGCAGATATGGCACCAACATTTCTGTCTCTAATTTACTGAAGAATATCGTGGAATAAATAAACACCTATATTTTTTTAATTATTTATTTAACACACCTCACAAAAGCTTACATTTGATCTTTTGTCCATCTTAAGAACGCAATGTTGCCACAAGTAAATGTCAAACAAAAAATGTAAAAATTAACTACATTTTAAAACCGTTAAGCAGTAGTTTCTTTTTATCATCGTATCAATTTCCACCCGGATAAATACTTATTTTTTATTCGGATCTGGGTGTTGTCTAATACCCAAAATACTTTAAGCTACATATTTCGACTCGGATCAACGTATGATATGTCGATTGAACTTTTTTTAATCTAAAGATGTACAAAAGGTTATATCTGCTCCACATACGGGGCCGGTACTAATAACAAATACTTTGACAGGCCCGATGGCGCAGATTCGATTCCCACCTAGGGCAAATATATGATAATATTTGTGTTAGTTGTGCCTGGGTGTTCATTAAATGCATTTAAGTAGTATATTTGTGATTCCCCGAGTACTTTAGGCGACTTACCACAGAGTCAGGTCAATGTATGAGATTTTGTGGAGATTTTTTATTATTAATTACAACAAAATCAACCACTATACAAATTAATCGGTAAACAAACGTATAAATGTCGAATCAGCTTTTTACAGGTCATTAACTAACCAGCCCCTTGTTCAAAACCGTCCAAAACAAACGAACGTCACCACCCGCGGACAGGGTTCTAACGACCCCAAAACACATGTTAACTTACAACTCGGTCGCATTAGACATTAGCCAGTATAGAGAGACCTCTCCCCTCCTTGCAGCAAGCTTGCATAGCTAAAAATTGTAGCGAGCTGTAGGGGTCAGGGTGAATTTGTAGATGTATCGTAGGGTAGCAAGTAGGGGAGTGCCAACTGTTTAATAGTGAATTGGCGATTGTTACTGTGAATATACTTGGGTTGAACAATAAATATTGTTTAGCGCGAAGTGTTTGCGGGTGGTACTGTTTGTTGTACGCCTTTGTTCGGCATATTTGTTAGTTTTAAGTGTTACACTTGAGTTTTTATCTTGGGGTTGGTTGGGTTCGAGTGGGATTTTCATCGTTTATTAATTGGGTAGGTGTTGTTTGATAGTCACTTGTCTTTGATGTTTGATATATGATGAGCCTCCTTATACAGCACTTTATATAATGATATTGTTGAAAATTTAATCTCATTCTGTTGGTACTATTAACAGATATACAGAAAAAAAAGTTTAATTTATTCCCAATGGAAAATACAATTAGATTTTAGTAGCTTTTATGCTGTAAATATTTGCACATAAACTCAGCCGTGCGGTACCGGTAGAGTAGAATAGTATCTCTCCTTGTACCAGAAGTCGTAATAGGTGACTGAGGTATCGGAATCGACAGATAGTTTATCCACTCGAAGTAATATAGCTCAAATAGAACGGGGATGGGCAGCATTCCCGTCGCAAAGCTACGCTCTGCGATTGCCGGCAATTGTGGGCAAATCCCCCTTCCTTGGGACCTATGTTAAGCTGTAGACCTTTGTCTCTGTGTTTTCTTTACTCAAATGGCTACGCACATTTTATTAATAAATAAATTCATACAACATCTCATTCATTGACCTAACTCCGAGATATGGAGCTTAAAGTACCCGTGTTATGTATATAAGACAATACAGCTAAGATAAATATAAAACCAATGAGATAGACCTTGTTAGTTTTATATTTTAATGAGGTAGACAAAGACAACTTTGACAATGGTCGCCTGCATTGGGTCACATTACTGTGTTCCGCTTAGAAGGTTGTGCGTGTGTGAAAGTGAAATTACTGTGTAACGTGACATAATACATTCAATCACAAGGTGTTGCTAGCCCTTCGGTAACGATTACTACCCCGCGAATTGTATGCTTTTTAGTCGACCTAGTATAATAATAATAATAAAAAAAAACTTAAATATACGTATTTGACACCCAAAACAAAAACTCAATTATTCATTACATAAATGTTAGTCTTGAGTAAGGATCGAACCCACGACCCTTGCCGCACAAGGTAAGAACATTTTAACTTCTATCAATCAATTATTTCACACTAAAAAGTTCAGATTTTGTCTAGGCAAATATAATCCTATATTACTATATAAAACCTGCATCTTAACTACATGACGAAAATGGCAGTGATCATATTGATATTTGTTCTGTGTCTGGGTGGTAAATATATGTATTTAAGTAGTATATTTGTGAATGTCATGATATCAGACGCCCGAAACATAAGTCTTTTAAACTACTTATCATAGAGTCAGGTCACTATATGAAATGTTGTGGGATTCTTATTGCTTATTTAACCTACATAACGCAATAAAAACTCTCGTAATCCCTTCACCGCCGCGAGATCCACACGGCAAAAACTCACCAACTCCAAAAAGCGCAAAATTAACACAAACTTGGCGTGTCTCGCTGAACACTCTCAATTAATACAAAATCATTTCTAAACTCCCCACTTAAGCCCACGTAGCAACTCTTTAAAACTTTCATCTCATACGTAAAAGTTAGGACGTACGTAATTACGTCAGCAGCAACATTTAAAACACTCCGCAAGGTACGAGAGGTGAGGACTAATAACCTATGAAAACATGTTAAGAAAGGAGGGGGAGCCTTAAGTAGCAGGAATGCGGTAAGTGACAGGTCAGAGGGGCGGGGCGAGGGGTAATGTATTGAAATTTCGCGTCTTCGAACGTCTGTGTCTGTTTTTTTTCTAATGCGTTTCGCGGTTGAGTGTGTCGCGGGATTTTGACATGGCGTGGTGTTATTTTGACAGTTTGTCGGCTTTTCACATTGAATTTGTTATTTAAAAGAAGTTATTGAGGCTTACCAATATGTTTAGAAGCCATGGTATACCGGCTGTTTATAGTACCTTATATAGCAGAATCGAGAGATGTCGGAATCCGACAGTACAGGTCAAATATATAGCAGAGATGAGCATAAGCCAACTGCATTCTGTTATTAACACCACCTCCACCTACCCAGTTTGGCAATGATGGGCAAATAATCACCCAAAAGCTCTTCGAGGAGAGGGGGCTAGATCCTGCAGTCAATATGGTGCATGATCTTAATAGGTTAGTAGTGTTGCAATGAGCCTGCATGGCCCATTCTGTAATATCTCTTGTAATATCTTAGTCAGGGTCGAAGATTCGATCCCCACACAGAAAATATATTCATATTAAGAACAGCTGTGTTCGTTATGGGTCTCAAATGTGTATTCTATTTTATATACTTCTGTTGTCTGATATCCGTAACGCAAGTGCTTGGAGCTATTTATCTTGAAGTCAGGTTTACGTATAAAATATTGTTAAATCAGAATCAATTAACCATAGACATGACTTTATTTATCAATAATAAGCCATCCATTATAATTTTGTTCCTGCGAGTATTCCATGGGTGTTTCCAGAACTTACCAATTTCTTGGAATCCCTTTTTCGTATTATCGTCACCGAGGAGTAATCTTTGATATGATGAGATAAGGTTTAGAAATGTCACATGTCCTGGTGGATGATTTTAAAGTTCTTTAGTAGCAATAATATTATTACATAAAAAATATAGTTTAATTTCATTGATCTGAGATTCCAATCGTCGGTGATTCTATAATAATATTCAGTTAATAATGTAAGTATATAAAAAGATCTGACTTACTGACTGACTGACATATCAACGCAGAGACTTAACTATAAAGCTTAACAAAGAAAATATTTTTGACAATTTTTCACATACTAAAGGAGTAAAACGGGGGCGCAGAGCTAGTATAAAAATTTGCTGGTTTTGAAATTATTCAAATGAAATTCATAACAAAGGTTCTTTATGAAACACATGTAAAATATTTTCTCAAAAATTATCTCTTAAAGGGATAAAAGGTGGGGTGCAACCTTAGTATGAAATTACTACAACTTAACGCGGGTGTAACCGGGGAACTAACATGATATAATTAAAATGATTTTAAAATAAAAAACGTACACACTGGAACAGACCAAAATTGACTGTAAACATTTGATATTGTTATATACATATAAATATGATGAATATTTGTGTTTGTATATAAATATTTATCCTACCGAAAGGTTAAGGGGATCGAACCCACGTCCTTTGGCGCACAAGATCATTACCATCTGCGCCATCGTGTCCTTCAAATTTTTCCCTCTGCTATCAACATTGTTTTAATCTGGAATATTAAACATATTACTGCTTCAAATCTAGTTTAATAACAAAATTTTCGAATACCCAATTAAGGCCGTAGGAGCTAAGTTAGAATCGTCATATCTAACTGATCTTGTTTGCTATTAGCCGTAATCACATAGAAGTTGCGGCGCCAAGTTTTCATCACATGATTACGGGTGAAATGCACCCCTCTCCCCTCAATCATTCCCACCCACCCCTCGGGAACCGGCAAATCTCTATTTATCCATGATAGTACTCGGAGAGCTTTCTTAGCTTCTGTCTAGGATGTCCGAAGATAAATTGTTGGTTTCCTTATGTCAATATTTATGTATTAAAATTACGTGTCACGGTGTTTGTCGAGACGAGATGAAGTTATAAACTACTGAAACGATTTTAAAATTTTTTCGCTGACTGTGTCTTGTTATATTTATTACGAAAAAAAGTTGCCACCGTAAATTGAAATAAACTACAGTCAATCTAGATAACATTGAACTAGCCGATTACCTTTTTCTTTTTATTGATACATATATTAATCTTAAAAATATTCAGATTAATTTCAGATTCAGCATGAAGACAGTTTTTTGATCGATTAAAACCTTAACCTCGGCTGAATTATAATCTACGAAAAAAGATAATTTTAAAGTCTCTCTAATAATTCTATATTACCCTAATTTACTGTATCATATCTCTCAAGTTGGATCAAACTGTACACAGTTAGTAAAAAATATTAAAATCGGTTCAGTTGTGAAGAACCAGTAATTAACCATATAATAATAAATCACACAACATCTCGTACCTGACCTCGTAAAAATTGGCTTAAAGAACTTATGTTACAGACATCACACAACAGAGGAGTCGCAAATATAAGACTTAAATACATATTTACCACCCAGATGCAGAACAAACATAAATATTCATGATAAATTGTTTTAGATGGAGATCGATCGCACGACCCTTGTAGCAGAAGATTGAAACACTTTTGAGTGCCCTATCGGGCCAATAAAACCGCTTGGCTGCAGAACCTATTTCTGCGAGAGTTTAGTTCCTACGTAGGAGAATTTCTAGATTATGACAGTACAAGTCTTGCAATTACTTTAGGAGTGTTTTTTTTAAACAACTGAGCAATATATTTATATTAGCCTTTTATAACCAGATTCCATGTGTTCGTTTTTCAAAATTACTTTCAAAAACTTACATTACAATGCATTCTCTGTTCTATCTACGTCCTTTCATCGTCTCAGTTTTCGTATCCAACGAGCAATCTACACATGCCGCATCCAAATTTTCGCCAGCGAAAACCTCTAATTAGATTCTACGTAGAGAGTGGTGTAATTCGCGCAAAATACAACGTATAACGTTAAAGTGTTTACGGGCGAATTATCCGCCTCGCTCCAACCGCGCCGATACAATATTCATGGCCGCTATAGAAGCATTCGTTCGGCTTCATACACGTGTAATTTAATTTTGTTAATTAATTTTAAATTAATGCTTTTGGTGGAAGCGGTCTTCACCAAGACATGAACCCTTCTAGGCATCATCAAAGTAGGAGTAAGACATAGGCTTACTCAAGAAAAGGGGATTTTGTGCCCATATTACCAATATGGGCACAAAATCCCCTTTTCGCGTCGTGGCAATCGCAGAGCGTAGCTTCGCAACGAGAAGACGATTTTGGATGTATTGTTTGGGATACGATCAGGCTACCGCCATTTGTCGGTTCCAGTACCCCAGTTGCATCTTACAACACCCAGTAGAGGGGAAGTTACCTACGATCCTACTCGGCCGGTACCCCACGGTAATTTAGGTTGATGATTGGTCATAACGCTGGCATGGTGAGGTGGTAATTGCAGCGGCCCACCTTCGCAGGCTGCTGTTTCATGCCAGATCTATTGCACTGCGCTGTTTTCGATACCGCCATCTATCGGCCACGGTAAGTAAGTTGCCCCTTACGACCTGTACAGGGGGAGGTAGGTACTATTCTACTCAGTTGGTACGGATATAGGTATTTAGACGGTCAGCAATTATAATAAAATCGAAGGTTTGTCTACACAGCTTAACAGGTAAACTGTTTTTGATAAAATTTAGCGCGCATAGCCCGAATACATTACTTTGGATTCCAAAAAGTCCCGCAGGACACGATATAATGTGTAGAGATGAGATCTAATTATCCAGGAATGGGTCACAGCGGAAAGTGAGGAAACGGTATATATTGCTGCAATCAAACGCAAACTAAATGCTGATTGGTGAGTATTACTTGTAAATCAACGGATTAAATGAATGGGAACCGGCAGATCATGGTATACCCCCAAAAAACGTAGCTCAAATGCAACAGGAAATGTCCACTGATAGACACAGGCCTCCCCAAAAAGGGGAGAATTTGCCCATAAATGCCACGCTGGGCAAGCGTGGTGACAATCGCAGAGCGTCGCTTCGCAACGGGAATGCTGCTGCCCATCCCCGCCCTGTTGCATTTGAGCTACATTGCTATGAATGGATATACCGCCATCTGTCAGTTCCGGTACCTCAGTCGTCTCTTACGACGCCTGGTGCAGGAGAAGGCACTATTCTACTCCACCAGCACCCCAGGATTGGTATGTTCAGCAGTATTTCTACCACAATGCTCATATTGCCAGCAACCTTCAAAATGATGAGCAGGTTTAGCAATCCTTTTGGCAGTCTCTTGGGGAAGCATCTGTCCAGCAGTGTACATCCAATAACTTTGATATGATTGGAATAAAGTGGTCCCCATCTAATACGTCAGTCAGATCTTATATTACATTGAAATTTAATAAGCAATAACTTCACTATATGAAGCTGTACTCACAATTACCCGTTACCCTATTACAAGAGTTTCGCGAGGGTAACTGGGTACCATTCGTTACTCACGCGTATAATGTTACCTCAAATGACGCGTGCTAATGCAATTATTCGATAACTGACGTTGTTTTGTTGTGATGTTTTATGATTTTTGGTTTTTTTATCTTTTTTTTATATAATAAAGACACAATAAAAATAAACAATTTTTGAATATAGAATCTATTTATGTTGACCTAATAAATTCTCATAGAGTTATTTAACGGGCCTGAAGGCTGAAGTGATCCTATCTTGTGCATCAAAGGTCGTGGATTCGATTCTCACCTAGCCCAGGAATTGAATCGCTCTAACCAATAGCTTTAATTCAAAGATTTGTTAGCGCCAACGCCAGGGGGTTCCAGTAATACTAATTCATCATACCAGCTATTAAAAGTTCACTGTTGGACTCCTCAAAAAAGAGGGTATGTTGCCGTGCCGATAATTGCTGCGCTGGGCAAGCGTGTTGGCAATCGCAGAGCGCAGCTATCGCGACGGGGAAGCTACTGCCCATCCCCACCTGTGCATTTGAGCTACATTATCTCGAATAATTATATCGCCATCTGCCGGTTCTGGTACCTTAGTACCTTACCTTACCTTACCTTACCTTACCTAACCTAGTACAAAAGGTGGTACTATTCTACTCTGCCTAACTACTACTAACTCACTGCTTATTTATTATTTATTTAACTATTTTTATATTTATTATTATTTACTTAATGAGAATTCTTTCTTATTAAGGATTCTGATTTCTTTATTTTCATCAAATGTTTTCCTTACTAAATATTTTAAATAACTTATAGTGTCTTACAAGTTTAGACCGCGTAGGTCCCATTTTTTATATAGAAAGGGAAAAAATATAGTTTATGTTATTGAATGGCATTGCAGTTTTTTTTTAATGAAAAAAATTTTGATATCGTTCCAGTAGTTTTGGTGTTTATTGTTAAAAGCATACAAAAAGTTTGAAACATTTCCGGGTTAAAAAAAAATATGAAAGATTAAATTGTTACTTGGTAAAGAGGCTGCTTACTGATGGTGAAAGATTTTTCAAAACGATTGAGCAGTGTTTTTCTTTAAATTAAAACAAACTCAATTTCAAAACTTTTAATAATATTAGTTTAGATATTCATTGTATGGTAAATATAATTCTTCCTATCCTTTGGGACTTTAATGACAGATCCGAATGTATAAAAGTATACTAAGTTACTCAAAAACAAAAGACATTCAAACATTTAACGTTTATAAATGTATTATATTTGTTCCATATTGTATCGTAAAATACACGCTTTCTTAGTATGAAGTCGACGCGCATTAAGTGAGGCGCATAACAACAAACAAAGCAGTGTATATACCAAACAACATTTAAAAATCAGAAGTGCCATCAAACACGATTGTGACAAGTCAAAGTCGGGAATTACACAAATTGCAACGAGAACACGTACTCTTTCTTCCCTTTATTCGATTTCTGAGTGAGGCGGTTGATAAAGGGGACAGACTGGAGAATGCGGAAGTTTTAGTATGACGGGATTTTTACTTTTTGTTTTACTTTGCACTCAGAAGGAATACATATTTTCAACAACAATAGATGGTATATTATGGAATATAGAATATGGAAATAGAATGGTAATATTACCATAAGAAACGCATTGCCAATTCATTCATTTTTAAATGCTGGATGTGTGGGGCTCTATCGGTAAGGTGCAAAGTGATTTTGTGTAATTTTTCATTTGCTAGCCATAGAAACACCACTTTTGGACATAAGCATCCCCAAGATAAGGATGTCTTTGCTCATGATTGCAGAGCGCAAATTCGTATAATACACCGCATACTGATGGTTCCGGTAATTTAGCTGCCTCTTACGACTCCCGGCACAGAGGCAGTTACTACTCTACTCCGCCGAAACGATACAGCTTGCAGGTACTCAAATGGATAGATAGGGGTCCTCCGATGGTTGATATGATGATACCGCCATCTGTCGATTTTGCAATCTCAGTCGCCTCATACATTCTCTACCGGAACCCCACTGTTAATTTCATTATAATCGTCATCAACTTCACAATTAAATTTAGCAAACATAATTTTAAAGACCCGTGTTAATAAAACTCAACAAAAAAAATCTTCCGCCTCCCCATTTATCCTGTAGTCCAATTTGAAACGTTTGTTCTCGCGGTTCAAGTGTCATTATAATGCGTTGTTTGTTGACATCCCTATTGTTTTAACGAGTGAGTGAATGATTGAGTGAGTGAGTGGATGAATGAACGAGTGGTCGAGTGAGAGGGCTTTGTGTTCGAGTCGCCGGTGGAAATTGGGTTGCTTTGATTGGCGTGAAACACTAGACACGAGAGTGTGTTCAAAGAGTAATTTAGTTTTTATTTTACAGATGGTACTTGAAACATTTTTCTGCTAATTATTATTTTCTAAATTAAAAATGACGCTAATCAATCTATATATTTATACAGGCTAGTAAAAATCAATAAAATTAAGTGGAAAATTGTGACATTTATAATATTAACTCACGAAGTACAACAGAAAAGCAAACAAGGCACATGTATTACAAAATGAAATAAACGGCCCGTTTTATCCTAAACAGCGAGTTACTCCACGTCAAAACCATAAAGCTAATAACCACAACATATCGAATAAAGACCCAAAGACTATCGGCTGTAATCCAATATGGCGGGCAGCTGGACCGACGTTGCTTTTTATATTTTTCGGACGAATTATCACTGACACTGCGGACGGAGGATGCGAATCAAATTGAAAGCCGACTCAATTATATTATTGAGGGGCTTAGGGCTGGCTGTGCCGAGGTTGTCTCTAAAAATATTTTCTACATCGTCAGTATACATCGGCCAGTGTGTATGTTTGTGACTCCATCACTAGTAGAAGTTGCGAGAAATGCGGTATTCATTTGTGGAGCTACACGTAGTCATATTAAGACAACACACAACTATATACGTCACAAAACTTGCATCGCATTCACAATAATTTTATAACCCTCTGAGTATATGCAATAAGCCTACACAGCAGTCGGGCAACAGCCTTCGAGTAGCCTCCCTGACTCTGTATTGCGCTCCACGCAGACGAGATCGCCGTCGCAAGTGACATAATAGCGATTATCTTTGTTAGTATATTACACCAGATCAACAAACATACATACAGTCCACGTGATAGTAAGCACCATTGCAGCCTATAGACGCTCGTCATATAACAAGATTATTAACAACGTGTAGCTAAATATGCGACTTGAAGAAATATCTTCAAGTCATAATAATGTCACATTACCCATTAATTTCACTGCCTCTCTCACCCTTCAAACAGGAATAAGGCATTGCGAAATAGAAAAGAATAAGAAGGTAAAAATAGATTAGAATGAGGTAGCAATGCAGACGACCTTGTATACCTCTCTCCGCCAGTGCTTTCATCGCTTTTACATGGCTTCGCATCCCGTCCCGCCAGCTTTTTCAGATAACATGTGAATTTCCTCATTCAATTGTCAAATCATGAAAAGGAGATAAACGTGATGACTCTGAACAGCTTGAGCTATATCTATAGCTCATCATTATCATAGCAACCGTAAAACGTCCACTGCTAGACATAGGCCTCCCTAAAAAAGGGAGAATTTGCCGATAATCCCGCACTGGGCAAGTGTTTGCTGCTGCTTCTGTGCCCATACCGCATCTCTCGTTTCCAGTCACCTCTAACGACACCTAGTACAGGGGGAGGTACTATTCTACTCTGCAATTGTGAAATTAAATGTTTTGTTCCACTTCTCGTATATATTAGCAGTTAGCTTACTGCTAATAAAAAAGCTATTTACGCTGTCGAATTTAAGAATTGCATAAAATCAATAGCTTCCAGAATACCAGACAAAAATTTCAAATGATTTTCACCGTGTTCTTTGTTGTTAAAGTTTAAGTGTTAAATAAATTATTTTTTATTCAATTTGATTGAAACTTTACGATAATTTTATTAAACGTGTCGATATAATGAAGATATGAAGAATCTGTGGAAAATAATATACACAATTTTTTTTCATCTACATTGGTTACAACTTAGGTACTACCAACTTCTAATTTGGTCAAATGCCTTAATCTACATACATTAAAGAATATACGGTTTTACAATCTTGAATTGTAGAAAACCATACTTAATACTCTGGGCAGAAAGTTTAATTAAATTTTAAAATAATATGTGTAAGCTTATTTATTACGGTAGGCAACAGAGCAACCTGCCTAAATCTGTCAAATTCTTACAGTCAATTTTAAACTTAATATCTCGTTGTTATAGATTAATATCGATTGTGAAGTTTTGGCAGATTTAGGTAGTTCGATCTGTTGCTGTGTATATGGTTCTATTGTAATCCAGTACATAGACCTTGTCAAAGGTATATAAAGCTGTGCAGATCTGCCTTCCAAGTACATGTGATGTTACTATTAACGATTATATAATGGCTGTCTGAGAATAATATAATATACAACTGGTGAAGTACTATGTGGATTTCATTTCATTACTATTTGAAATTCACCATTTAATTAATGTAGCGAAAGTGCTTTCTTAAATAGCAATAATAAATCTAAACCTTTAATATCGTAGCCGTAAAAGTAAGGGTGTTTGAGTAACTTTTTCACACTAAAACTGAACGAAAAACGTGGTCTTTCACTATTGGCCCATCGATTAGTATGAAAATGCTCAAATACTGCTTGCGCAGACAATCAGAAATGAGGAGATTAGAGAAAAAACTTAGTGCCAACGGCCATTTGCCGTAAGGTACTGGCAGAGTAGAATAATACCTACCTCTGTAGGCGGTTTCGCTACCTTACTCACCGTAAGGTAGCTAAACCGACAGATGGAGGTATATCTCTATTGCAAGTTACACTCTGCCATTTCCAACATGCCCAGTGTGGCCATTATGGGCCAAATTCGTCAGACCTTGAGGAGGCCTATACCCAGCAGTGGACTTCCAATGGCTGATATAATGATGATGATGATAATGTTGAAGTAACAAGTGGACATAGGTATAACACCGTCGGCCGAGAGTGCCGTACGGTTTAGAAATGAAGATATAAATCGATCCACCTAACATAAATTGTAAAAACAAAATATAATTTAGTCACATTAATATAAGAAAATATCCCATACGTTCTATACAATCAAACTTTTTTTAACAACGAATGTGAAACTAATATTCTAACTATCACCGCTTACAAAGATACAGTTTAATCAACACAAATGTACACGTTTGACAACCCTTAATCCCCACAGCACGTGCCGTAAGGTGCGAGGGGGGCAGGGAGGTGGCCGGGGTGCGGGGGCAGGAGTGGGAGCATACCGTAACACCATTCCGAGATGAAGGACTTAAACGCGTTACGGTTAGCCAGCGTAACTTGACACTTACACCGGATCATATTCACTGTGCCGCTGTTCTTGGGAGATACATTTAAATAATCAAAACTTCAATCTTTTTACACATTTTTCCGCTTTTAGAGTTCGTTGACTCTTTTAGGTGCATTCTGGTAAAATTGTGTATGTTAGTATGAAGCAGAATTATTAAAGCTTATGCTAATTAATTAAAGTTATGTAAAATGTACAAACCACTTTTTAGGCAATTAGGCATTATTTCCAAATAAAAATCTTTGAATACAATTCAAATTTACAATATAAAAATAACTAAGGCAAAGACAATCTCCAACTTACATTACTATTGCACTAAAAATTAGTAATAAAGTGATTAAAATAATTTAATTCTAGTAATAGTAAAAAGTAAAGAAAAAAATAATTTTGAACGAAAATATTCAAAGAACCTCATTATTATAAATAAAATCAGCAGATTTTCATTTATTCTAGCATCATAGAAACAGTTTCTATGTTAAATTACACACATCTGCAAATATTCAATCAAACGGTTAATCAAAACCATATGCCGGGAGGCGACTAATAGACCAGGACTGACAGATGGCGGTATATCCATCCAAATCAGTGTAGCTGAAATGCACAGCGCGGTGATGGGTAGCAGCATCCCCGTTGTAAAAGCTGCGCTCTACGATTGCCAATACGCTTGACTAGCGCGGCAATTATACGCAAAACACCCTATTCCTATGGGAGGCCTATGTCCAACTGTGGACTTCAAATGGCTGATACGATGATGATGATATAAGGTCAAATGTAAATATAAAATATAAATTAAATCATACTGTGTCAATAAACAACCGGTATTTTAGAATTTAATACAGAAGAAAGCCGAGAAACTGCCAAAAAAAGCAACTACAATACTGAGACGATGAAAAGAATGCACTAACTTTTTTCATGAAAATAAAGTCATACATTTACATTTAAGGTTCTTTGAATAACATTTTAAAGTAAACCAGAAAAGTCCCTCTTTTTTTACCAAAACAATATGTTTCATATTTCTCTCATAATCATTATCATAGTTTAACGTATACAAATTAAAATCAATTTTCCAGTTAATTTATTTTCTAAAAACAGGAATATAAAGATACAGATTATACAGATAGGAGACTACAGATTCGGAGGTCAGTGCACATTGGCCGCCACTCACCCAATTCGATGTTTTGCCAGTATCGGCAATGGAAGTGGATTTTGACAACCAGTTTACTAATGGAGGTGGGACCAAATTGGATATTGTCTTACCAACCGATTCGGCCGATTAGATGGGCCTCGAACGAGATCAGTTTTTTGATTGACGTGTACTCACCTAAACTGCTTCTGCGGTCCACTGTATTGACGAGTTGGATTTTGGGCATAGTGGATTGGGCAGTCGAGTAAATCAAATGTTTGCAGCCCACATTTTGGAACACATGCAAATTTATTTGCTACCATTATTAACAGGTAAAGATACAAGAAAAAAAATAAGTTTCTTCAACTCCATATTCCGAGACCATACTCAGGTTACATATTGCGAAATATTAACAACTTTGTTATAAGTTTATCTGTTTCTTTGTTTTAGTGTAGTTTGAAAAATGATAGAATGCATGCACTAACTTTTAAATATTTTTTATCCAAATAAAAATAATAAAACATCATTGATGTATTTCTTTGGATGGCACGCCATCTTTTTTTCACGCTTTCCAAACAAATCTTATGCTATAAAAGTAATCGTTGGTAAAAAACGGTCGTAAAGCCTTCTGTATCCGAATGAGCAATAACGGGCAATAACCATTCGCAACCTCTAACTCCGCCAGATCCGATAGACATAAAAACTTTTTGGTTGACAAGACACTTTGACAAACCGCTAAATATCGATGAAGTGGCGATATTGTTGTATAAGAAAGTTAACTATGTTATAATTTGTTTGCTGTTTGTATTAAACAACATTAACATCTTAAATTTACAAACAATAATATTAATAGTAGGTAATACTTAAATAAAGATTTGTTCCAGGCAACCTTTGCAAAGAAAATGAGTTGAAAACATACTTGGGTAGTATGAGGTGTACCAAATAAAAATAACAATAATATAACACACACTTTTAAAACTAAAAAAGAGTAGGTACAGTAAAACAATTACATATTAAATATATTAATAATTAAAATGGCCATAGAACTTTATAACATAAAATCTTTAATAAAACGACAATCATTCAATGATAATATAATATTAACACAATATCTCAAACATTGACCTGACTCCTGCCTGGGAAGTTGCTGTAAGCACTTGTTACGGACACCAGACATCAGAGGAATCACAAATATAATACTTAAATACATATAGTTAACACCCGTAAATACCATATTTGTAAAAGCGACTAAAGTTTCGGAACCGACAGATGGCGGTATATCCAGGGCGTGGATAGTCCGAAACATTCCTGTTGCAAAGTTACGTACTGTGTTTGTTACCAACTGCCCAGCGTGGCAATTATGAGCAAAATTGCCCCTATCTCAGTCAATTGTATAATCATATATAGGGCATCCAATTCCTATGTTGTGACAAACAACCTCTGCTCCAAGTGGACTCCAAACGTTGTTTTAAGATTACGTCTTATTTTCAGTACACACATTTTTGTTGGAGCAATAAAATAAATCGAGTCAACATCCATATTGCGAAGAAACCGCGTCGTGCCGCTAAATTGCGGTAGAGACGCCGAGCGGCGGAGTATCGCAATTTTTATTTGGGCATAAATAAAGCAGCCGGTAGAAGCAATTTGCTTAAAACCGGGCGGAGTCAACGCGACGCCGGGTCCGCCGGTTATCCGAGCGAACAGTAGGCATGTCGAATACTAATGTTGTTTATTACACTACTCTTTTATCCCGCGGAGTAGGTGCTCGGAATTTATCGCGTGATGCCACAACACGTGAGACTTTTACGTGCAAGCTGGGAGATTGATTCGATTTTTCTTATGTAGATGTGTTTGGATATGAACGTATTACTACTAATAGAGCCGTGAGGTACCAACAGAGTACCTCAACCAACAAACATAGGTTAGTTCGAACATCGGGTATACAAACAGTCGTACATCATCATCATCAATTCAACATAGCTGGACATAGGCCTCCCAAGATATCTGGTACAGAGGGAGGTACTATTCTACTCTGCCGGTACCGCACAGCATATGCATACATACAATATAAAATAAAATCCCCTTAATCGTCATGCCCTAATTGCAATGAATATAGAATTTAAATTGGTATATAAAGAATAAAAAGACATATCATTCCGACCGATTTATATTTTTCATAAAATTTCCGGTTGGATTTGTTTACTATCTGTCGATTCTGAGACCTTAGTTGCTTTATACGACACCTGGTACAGGGGGAGGTACTATTCTACTCTACTCTTAAATGATCGTTAAGTTTTCGCAAATTTTAATTTTTTTACTTATCTATATCAATGTTTTCTTTCACAAGAACCTTCTTATGTGTTTTACAAAAAGAAAATGGAATTATCCAGCTGTTAACCACGCGTTGACGACCGTGACCAAGAGAAATGGAGTTTTTTTTTTATATAAATAAGTACTTAGACATAGACTTAATTAGCGAGAGCTTATTGGCCGAATGTCTGGCCAACCAGAGAGCGCACGATAATCGTCTTATTTCCATTTTGCTAGTTGCTCTCATTAGTCTTAATAATAGACGTCTAGAAATTTAACTGTTAAGCTCTGCATAAATTGCTAATTATAAATGGAACTCATAAAAGAAGTTAGACGCAAAATGTTAAGTGGAGAACAATTACAAGTGAAGTTTAGATATTTTATTATTGATATCAAATGTGTTAGGATTTATTGTTGCAGTTAATACTCGTGCAATTATATACTAGAGTTAGACTTCTTACAAACGTCATCTGCGTTAGTACCTAACACTCACGTATTCGTACCGCCAAATAGCAATTTTCGCATTGCCGTGTTCCAGAATGGAGCGTGAAAGGGGCAGTGAAATTACTGGGTAGATGTGATCTTTAGTTCACAATGTTGGCGACAAGCTAGTGATATCTTTGGGATGACATGAGCGTCTATAGGTTGCAGTCATGTGCTTACTTTTTGTAACAAAAATATATTCCTGGTTATTTATTTTTCTATATAAAATTGACACGAGTTTTCGCACAGTTCACAAGAGTTCCTCAGGGATTATTTATAGCAATAAAATAAATAAATATAAAAGTAAATTATATTACACATATTAAAGTAGATCGTAAGACGATAATGATAATAAGATAAATACTCTGCTTATTGAAACTGCTATTTGAGTGCTAAATTGGTAAACATAGCATATTGTTATAATTTTTGAAATATAGTACAGAATATATTTATATACAAACATTTTTATTTATCTATTTCTGACTTTTGTTAATATTTTTAAGTAAAAGAGGATCAATCTATACATATAAATAAAATTAGTGTCCGTTTGTAATATTAAAATAACTAAATGCATATAAATGTATATACATATAGGTACAGATACCAAAATATATTTTTAACAATTTTTGTTTGTCTGTTTGTTCCAGCTAATCTCTGAAACGGCTGGGCTTATTTTGACGAAATTTTCATTGGAAGATAGCTAATATAGTGAGGAGTAACTTTAGCTTTATAATATTACGCTACAACTAATAGGAGCGGAGGATCATAAAATTGTAGCAAAAATGGGCGAAAAATATATGTTTTGAGAGCTTTCGTTACGTGGGCTGCGTAAAGGTTCAACTCTTTTCGCAAAAAATATGTAAGAACGAAGTCGCCGGCACAGCTAATTTTCAGTAATATATGTAAAAACCAGTTTAAACATATAATGAAAAATAGCTTTTCAAAAAATAAATATGTGCAGTAATAAATTAATTGTTTATATTTTCTTTTTTTTACTTTCTGTAAATCTGCACATACAAAAACAACAATACAACAATAGAATTTATGACCGTCGATATATATCATTTATGTGGATATATATCTATCTACGGTATAAATATGAAAGCATTTCAGCTAAAAATCTCAATACTCTTCAGCATGTCACATTATTTCTCAATTTTGGTAATAAAAGTCGGTGTGTTCGCATAAAAACTGTAACGTTGTGGAGAATGTTTGTCATTTTTCGCTATAAACATAATGTTTACGATGTATGAGGGGAGGGGGGGGGAAACACCTCCGAGCCTTATTTCATGTGGGAGGCTTATAAATTGGTATATTTACCGTCCACACTAGTTTTATATTTGCTTAGGGTTTACCAATGTAAGTGGTTACTTACATATATTTAAATACATTTTGTATGTATATTTAAACACAGGTAAATAACAATTTGTTAATCTAGATCGAAAGTTAAAAAGTAAAAAGTTGTGTTCCAGAAGAGTGAAGGAGGTACTGAATATTGTAACAATGTTAATAAGACATAAATAAAAAATATTTATTTTACAAGGCTGGTATCGCTTCAGTAAATTAAAAAATGTATTTATCCTATTTTGCTAATTTAGTAAACGTGCATACAACCCGCGTTATGGTAAGCGTCACTGTAGCCAATTATTTATACCACCAACCTCAGCTCAATTGAGAGTGAGGTATTGAAGCAATTGACTTTTGTAAGAAGACAGTATATAATACTATGATAAAATCGTTTCATAATCTCGCATAATTCTGTTAAGACATCTAAATACACTTTAAACAAACAATTCTGGTTGGTTTGAAAAATATATAATTTAATCCTTTTTTCATAATTTATTGGAATTCACCCCCTAAAGGTGTAAAATAAGAGTTGAAAGTTTCTGTAGAGAATATATAAAATCGGCTCCAATTTATATTTAGTATATATTGTTTTAATGATATAAAACAATAATATCCAAACTGTCTTTACAATTTTGTTCTTTAGTATCCCGAAACAAAAAGTAGTAGGTATGTTAACATTTATAATATTTTGTTAAAAACATTCAAAGCCGGGGTGTGTCGCTAGTATTATATATTACAGAATATAATAAATATATTTCGTTTTATCATATAAAAAGAATCATCTTAACACTCACTTGTACCCTTGCCTCTGTAAGGTTGATCTTCAGCGCCAGGTCTTCCCTGGTAAACACGTCCGGATAGTGTGTCTGCGCGAACGCCGTCTCCAACTCTTCCAGCTGAAAACAGCATTAGTATTAGTGACATTATTGACATGACGTGCGCGTTTATCTCGTTTCATTATTGGGACTGGTTGCTATTGCTAAATTGCCTGGTTTATCACAGGAAAGCCTTTATCATGTTAGCCTTAAACAGCCCACTGAAGGACTTAAGCCTGCTCAAGGTCCTGGGAGCGATTGTATAAGACCTGCATCCAGCGCAATCCAGCGGCTCTTGACAGTTTATCTGTCCACTTCGTGGGTGGCCAATAGTAACGCTGGGCAAGTGTGATGGCATTCACAGAGCGTAACATCGCGACAAGACCTAACAGTCCCATTCTTTAACAGATTAAGTTAAGCTAAATAAATAAATAAATTCACACGGCATTTTATACATCGATTTGACCCGAGGTGAGTAGTTTTAACCACTTGTGTGACAGACATCAGACAACATATTTGACACCTAGATGAAAAAGAAATATAAATTTTCTTTATTTACAAAAATATTTATTCTGCATGGGGATTGAATCGACGGCTCTTGGCGCACAAGATGTGAGCACTGCCGAATGCGCCATCGGGGCCATCGATCTTTAGGCTGGTGCTTCTAAATTTACTACTTACTTGCTGTAACGTGAACGTTGTCCTGTTCCGCCTCTGCTTGCGACGTACGAACGTGTCATCGTGTATAGCTGGGTGGTAAGAATAGCTCGTGTCTGCAACAAATACATCATCATCATTCATCGTATCATCCGCAAAACGTCCACTGACATAGGCATCTAAGTAATTTCCAATAGGACCGGAATAGCAACAAATACAGCACTGAATAAATACACACTAGGAGACAACATACATGTTTTCATATGTTTAAAATAATGATAAATACTTTATTGGACACCAAACATAAATATGTATAAAAAATAAACAGTAATCATAAAGTATAGGGGGTGGCCTTATCGCAAATAGCGATTTCTTCCTGGCAAATTTGGATGCAAAGAGTAAATGAAACTAAGAAGTGAAAGAAGAAGACAGAGATCATTGATATCACAAAGATTTTATTGATGTATTTTATTTGATTGATTTATGGCAGTTGGGATAGATTTGACGTTTTCTTTTTCTCTATGAAATCTGCACCGCTTCTTCAACGGTTTAACTGGCAGGAAGCAACATGGAATTCTTGTCGGAATAATACGAGTTCATCCGGGATGCAATTAGGAACTCGCGGACAAAATCACGGTCGGAAAGCTAGTGTTACATTTATTTGTTTTTTATTAGACCAAATAAACAAACAAAAATATAGTCCGCGTAATAGATAGTAAATGTCACTGCAACTTATAAAGGCTCGTAATCTCAATAGCGCGTTGCCAAACATGTGACTTAACGATTTTCATCATCATACCAGCCATTAAAAGTCCACTGTTAAACATAGGCCTCCCCAAGAAAGGGGGTATGTTGCCCATAATTGCCGTGCTGGGCAAGCGTGTTTGCAATCGCTTGGCATTGCATAGAAGCTTTCGCGATGGGGAAGCTGCTGCCTATCCTCAGCCTGTACATTTGAGCTGACTTTTCTGCATGGATATACCGCCATCTGTGAGTTCTGCTACCTTAGTCGCCTCTTACGACACCTAGTACAGGTACTATTCTACTCTGCCGGTATCTCACGGCTATATCACGATATTATGTCACATTACCCAGTAACTTCTGCCATCAAACTGAAACACAGCAGTGCGAACATTGTTATTTCCCGGTAGAAACAGGCGACAGTGAGGTACCAATGCTGACGATCTTTGTATGTGTAAAACATTATGTAATTATTTTTCTTTATGAAATCGATGACTTCTTACACGATTAAATTAGTAGGGAGCGACATGATCTTTTGTTGGAAAAACAAGTGTATTGTTATTTCTTGTTTGTTGGTCAAACAAGAAATAACAATACACCAACAAACCTTACTTCATACAACAGAATTACCATTAGTGACATATAAGTTAATTTATAGTGAACAATACAGGCTGTTTTGTCGAGAGAACCGGAAAGTGCCGGAAGACGCGCCATATCAACGCGACAAATGCCTTATCTATCGAACCTAATGGGCTATGGCTGATCTATGGGAGTGACGAGGTCGATACATTGTGGAGAATAGTAATTTTGTTTCGATTCCGCTTCCAGTACTCGTAATAAAACGGCACTTTTTAACGGCTTCAAAACGTTGTTTATATAATTTTTAACAGTAAGTGTTATTGGTACTGAGATTTTAAGAGTAACAAATTGAATCTTGGTTACTTATGTAAAAAACTAGCGGTAACTTCGTCTAGGTACGTTTTTTATATTTAATATTATGAAGTCAGCGAACAAGTATACAGTCCGCTTGATGGTAAATGGTAAACGTGACCGCAGCCTATTGACGCTGTCATCAAAAGGATATCACTAGCGTGTCGCCAACCCTGTGAACTGAGGATACTATGTCACATTTTATATACATTTACCCAGTAATTTCAGCGCCTCTCACTCTTCAAACCGAAACATAGCAATGCTAACACTGTTATTTAGCGGTCAAAAATAGGTCAAAGTAAGGTACCAATGTAGACGTCCTTTGTAGAGGTCTAATACATGTAGAAAAATTGTACGTAGTAAAATTACATCCCATTGATCCCGAGTTTTAATCCTGTTGCTGTACCTCTAATCTGAAAGGTTATATAACTGCGTACTTACAAAAAATATGGAATTTGGTACAGTCGTTCCAGAGTTGCGCGATAACCATTTCATCGATTCATTTTATTTATATATATATATTAGTTATGTACTATGAAAAGTATTTACCTGTAACACTTACTGTAAAATCTTACAGTATATTAATTAATTTGATTTTAGGTACATTTATCATTATAAAAAAGGCTATAATAGTTTATTTAAGTATAAATTTTACAATGCTACGGATATCGTAGCACTTCGATTCGTAACTCGTAGCTTAAATACAATTTTGAGTGCTATCACGCTAACTGTACGCTTATTTGTTGATCTAGTTTAATACAAAAAAAAGAATCAGTAAATCCATCGGCACCCTATTCAATAGATTATCTGCCAAATGCGCGCCCTCCCCGGCCCTTAGCTTTTCTATTATTCCCGTTAATGTCGTTCCATTCGTCACTGCCCGATATTATTGCTAATAGCCCGTATTAAGCGCGTCCACGCGATGACAGATCGTAAATTGGGTTATTCTGGTTACGTTTAAGGATCCATTTTAGATAGAAGTATCGCGTTTGCTATTATTCTTGTTTTTTATGTTTATACATATTATGTAATTTTTATATTTTTAAAGTATATATAAGTGGGTATATAACAGCAATATGGGCATAAGTGGGTTTTTAAACTATCAAGCTAAGTTATTTCTTTAGTTTTCCAAACAATACATAATATGACGGGCCCGATGGCGTAATTCTGTTTTCCTATCTTGCACGCCAGGGGTCATGGGTTGGATTTCCACTTAAATCAAATAAATAATGAATATTTTTGTTTGTGCTGTGTTAAATATGATTATCATTATCATCATTACAGCCTTTAAAAGTCCACAGCTGAGCATAGGTCTCTCCAAGAAAGGGAGAATTTTGTCCATAATTGCCGCGCTGGGCAAGCGTGTTCGCAATCGCAGAGTTAAACTTTCGCGACGGGGATATTGCCGCCTACCTCCGCCCTGTGATTTTGATCTACACTGTTTTCAATACACCGCTATCTGTCAATTTTGATACCTTAGTCACTTCTTTAATACACCTGGTACAAGAGAGGCCTATTCTACTCTATTACTAATCTACTCTTGATATCGTGATTTATATGAATACACTGTTTTGAATAGGTATACGGCCATCTGTTTTCGGATTCGGGTACATAGGTGGTACTCTGCCAGTACACCACGATACCCCAGATAACAAAGGAAATACAAATATAATATTTAAATATTATGATATTATATTTGTGTTTCCTTTGTAATCTGATATCCCTAAGTGCTTTAGGCGATTTTATTTTATTAGCGGTATACTCATCCGATACTGTGTAGCTCAAATACACAGGATGGGGATGAGCAGCAGCATCTTCATTGCAAAAGCTGCGTTCTGTGTTTGCCAACACGCTTGCCCAGCGTCTATGAGAGACTTATGTCCAACAGTGGACTTCTAATGGCTGATATAATGATGATGAAACCGTCGTTAAAACCTTCAGTCGTTACTAATTAGTTATATCCGAGGGGAAGTCGTACTAAAACTAGATAATAAAAACTACGTAGATTCTGAGAACTGATACAGGAGGAACGGAATAGATAGAGTTAACTTGCAAGTAACTAGCGAAAGGCGAAATTAAAAAATATTGACTTTTCACAAAACAAGGTTAAGCCCGCTCCAATCAATTCGTATAACCCGACAGTTTTAAATCGCCGCATCATCTGGCCGGGTTATGTTGGATTCCCGCTAATAGTTGTATTAATTGCTCCAATTTATATCATAGCCGCTCTTTCTCTCAATTAATTTTGCTACCCGCTGTTGTATTCAAGTGTTGTTATCGTCAATTATGTTTTCCGAGTGTTTTATTTAATTTTTGTTTATTTTACATATTTGTATATTCTTTTTTTGTGTGCTACTGGACCATATTATTGAGAGAGAGACGCAGAGATGTTAGGACGACCTAAGGCTGTTAAATTATTATGATTATATATCTGTTAGTTTATCATCATCATCATTATGCCAGCCATTTAAAAACAACTGCTAGACATAGGCCTCTCCAAGAAAGGAGATTTTGGCCCATAATTGTCGTGCTGGGCAAGCGTGTTGACAAACGCAGAGCGCAGCTTTCGCGACGGAGATTCTGCTATCTATCTGCGCCCTGTGCATTTGAGCTGCACTGTTGGATATACCGCCATCTATTGGTTTTGGTACATTAGTCGCCTCTTACGACACCTGGTGCAGTGGGAGGTACTATTCTACTCTGCCGGTACCTATCAGTTATCCATACGATAATATTTTCTAACATTTACACGTTCACTTCTCATAATAAAACTACTCTTTTAACGACTTTAAAAAGCGGCCTATTCGACCCTTTACAACCGTTTTTAAGATACATTTCAGCTGCCGCAGGGAAACGTCGAACAGAAAATGTAAAGGGTTGAATAGGCCGCATTTTAAAGCTGTTAAAGTAGTAGTTTTATTATGAATAATATAATCTCCGAATTAAGGTTTGAATTGAAAAATATTTTTTGTGTTAGGTGTGGCCCTTTTATCGAAAGAGGCTGTACAATAGGTACAACATTGCGCTAAGATCAATGATGCCGTAAGGGTTAAATAAATCTCAAGTTTATATGTATACATAATATATATAAATAGCTACACTGTTTCGGATGGATATACCGCCATCTGTCGGTTCTGGTACCTCAGTCACCTCTTACGACACCTGGTACAGTGAGAGGTACTATTCTACTCTACCGGTACCTCACGGCAGATATTATATCTAAGCTTGTAGTATACATTATTTCTTTAAAATAAACGCTCTGTACACGGTTTATACGTAGATTATAACAATAGCGATAGTCTTAATTTTGTAGGTCTCAGATATACCTAACTTAATTCTAGTATTAGGAGATATCGATCTAAGAAAAACTAGAGTTTGAGTCAAATCAGTTCCTTTTTTTTATCCATTTATATTGTTATTATCTATTTCTTCTATATAAAAGTATTACCTAATTTTCAGACCATAATGAAACATTTGCAATAAATAGTCCGACGGGCGAAATGTTAAAAAGAAACGTGACGAACCAAGCCACCAGATTAAAACAGATTATAAATATTTCCACTAATTGAAAGTTAATAATGGAGGCTCCATCAAGTTCGGCTCTAGAAAAATCCCTGGAGCCGGAAATTAAAAAGCGCGTCCGGTGGAAGCGGCCGGCTTGAGTGCAGTGAAAAAGTTGAGCGGCGCCGGGTGGATTAACTAGCGGGGACTTACGGGGAAAGACGGTAATGGCTGGCTCGGGTAGGGGTAATGCGGTGCGTTTGATAGAATCTGGTTGTTATCGAATTTTCAGTTTAGGTATATTGATGTCAACGAAAATTTTAATCGTGTTTTAAAAGCAATCGTTAATAAATGGAGAGCCAGTACTCTATTAATTAGGTGATGGGACCGACAGATGGCGGTGTATCCAACCGAAACAGTGGTGAAACGCAACAGGACGAGAACAACATTTCCGTCGTCATTCTGCGCTCTGAGTTTACGTGTACCACGCCTGCCCAGTGCGCCAATTATGAGCATTTCTCTTTTCTTGAGAAGCCTTATGTCCAGCTGTGGATATTCATTTCAATTATGATGGATTTGTCACTATGTTGTTTACACAGAAAAATATAACTAACATAAACAAACATGAGACAATAGGAGAAATATTGCTTATTTTTGGAATAACTTGTAAGGAAAAATAATGAATGGGTCACAAATGAAACACGCGGATATTTTATAGACAACCGGCGTGGTGGCACTGTATTGACATTGATGTCTGAGCTCTACAGAATTTATTAGGTTCGACAGGAAATAAACCCCATTCTGAAATTAATGTGTGTTTACAATCTATATTATACCTCATCATACCAGCTATTGGAAGTCCATTGCTGCCTATGTCCAGCAAACATCTCCAAAAAGGAGGTTTTTTACCCATAATTGCCGCGCTGGACAAGCGTGTTGGCAATCGCAGAGTGCAGCTTTCCCGCCCTTTACATTTGAGCTGCACTGTTTTGGATGGATATACCGCCATCTGTCGGTTCTGGTACCTCAATCGTTTTTTACGACACCTGGTGCAGTGGGAGGTACTATTCTAGTCTGCCGGTATACCTCACGGCAGATATTATATCTAAACTTGTAGTATACATTATTTCTTTAAAATAAATGCGCTGTACACCGTTTATAGGTAGATTATAGCAATAGAAATAAATCCTTAATTTTCTAGGTCTCAGATATACCTAACTTAATCCTAGTATTAGGAGATACCGATCTAAGAAGACCAGAGTTTCAGTCAAAACAATTCTTTTTTTATTCGTGATGTTTTTTAATTATATTGATATTCTATTTTAGAATTAATATTTTTTTTTTCAATATTTTGGCTAATACATTCGGTTAAATATAAATATATTAAGTTTAACTGAATAAGTAGATATATAAGACCAAAATTGGAGAAAAAGTATTTGTTATTATGAATGTATATTACAAATATCTGCTCACTAAAATTAATGAGTTGTTTAGAATAGTACATCCCTCTGTACCAGGTACCATAAGAGATACCAGAACCGACAGTCGGCGGTATATCCATTCGAAACAGTACAGCTTAAATACTACAGGGTGGGGATACAATACAATTTCCACCACGCCTACCCAGGGCGGTATTTATTGGTAAAATTTTACGTTTATCCATTTGCGCAATTGGACATTGCAAATTTGCGGGCCTTTAACAGTAATTGCTTAATCAAACATTTTACACAATTTCTGTACCTACCCTTACAATAAGGCTTCGCGGAGAGATTGCGCTAACGAGCGACCGGCGGCTGCTCAAAATTACACTGTACATTTTTAATAGATTCGTTTAAGCCGCTTTTTTATCAACTAGCCGCGGCCGGCTTAAACACGGCCTCCACCCCCTTCCTACCCCACCCCCGTCAGTCTAGCAATTCGTTAATAGACATTAAAAATTAATACAGAGACAGCCCTGTCATTTCACGAGATAACTCGATAACGCAATTAGCGTGAGTCCTTTGATCGTTTTTTTTTTAAAACATCACTCCCCCGGGCTAATCAAAAGTGACATGATCCTTATTAAGTTAGGTGTAACCAAGTTAAAGCGACCGAACGGCGCGACTCAAAAACTATTTTATGAATAATAGATGCCGTCGGGCAACCAATCCCCTGGGAGCCCCGCCCACGCCCGCGCCCGCCCCCTTCACCCCCCACACCCCCTCGTCTATTCATTACCACATTACCACCCCTGCTTCGCTCGGATCGCGAAAGAAACTGATTTGCAGCGTTTGAGGTTATAACCCGTCCGCTAATTCGTGGTGGAATTATTTAACAGCAAACATTATACCATTTTGATGCGCTTCTGATTTTTTTAGACCTTTGTAAGCAGTTTGCTCTTTTTCATAATAACGCTAGAAAAGTTATTGATCAATGTTTTTTATCCAAACTTTATTTTCGTTAATTTAAAAATAAAAATAATTCACACTACATCTCATACATGGCAGGTCCATGTCCGAGATAAGTCGCTTAAAGTACTTGTGTTACGGACATCAGATAACAGAGGAATTACAAATATAATACTGTGAGTATCGAACCCTTAACCCTGATGAGAAAGATAGGATCACTACCATCTGCGCCATCTATTAATGCGCCATTAATAAACTTAAATAATAATTATTACGGTAAGCATGAATTCAGCCAGGCCATTTAAATTTGATTAACTACAGCTCTTGTCTAAACATAGCTTTGTGATCATCAACATCATTACAGCCATTGGAAATCTACTGCTGGACATAGGCCTCCCCAAGAAAGGAGGAATTGCCCATAATTGCGAAGCATGTTGGCAGTCGCAGAGCGCAGTTTTCGTGACGATGATGCTGCTGCCCATCCCAAGCCTGTGCAATTGATCTACACTCTTTTAGGTTAAATACACCGCCATTTGCTGGTTTTGGAACCTTAGTCGGCTCTTCCATCACCTGTTACAGGAGGAAGTACCATTTTACTCTGCTGGTACCTCACGGCTCAAAGATATCTTTTGTCTATGTTGTTAGATGCTTTGATTTGATCTGTTCGGTACCTCCAAAAACATACTTTTAACATGATCCTTACATTATTCTCCAAAATTAGCGCTAAATATAGTTATTAATGCCTCAAATATAATTCCAGCCCTTCGACTACCCTACTGATTAAACTGGAATCAAGTTTCGACAGAAAATCGAGTTGTTCGGAAACAAGACAAGAGGTTTAACTGCATAACAATGTTAGCGGCCGCCAACCGAGTTACCGAGTTTGTCCACCGATACCGGGACTCGTCAGGAACTGGAAATAGCTAATCGAAGTTTTGATGGGGTCTCTCCGATGAAGAAACATAAATGTATATTTTTTTAAGACAAAGCAAACGTAGACCGTCACATGATGAACGCAGGCTTAAAAAGGGAGAATTTACCCATAATTTCCGCGCTGGGCAAGCGTGGTGGCAATTGCAGAGCAAAGCTTCTCGACGAGGGTACTGCTGTGCATTTGAGCTACACTGTTCGGAATGGATATACTACCACCTATCGGTAACGGTACAGGCACAGGGGGGAGGTACTATTCTACTCCGCTAGTAAGTGTGCTTTATTATTAACCAGTAGCGCCCCACGATTTCAACCGCGTTAAGTTGTATCTTTCATTCTAACTTTGCACACCCTCTTTTATCATCTTAAGGGGTTATTTTCGAAATACAATTTACATGTGTTGCAATGAAAACTGCATAAAGAATTTAACTCATCAGCCATTGGAAGGTTACTGCTGGACATCGGACTGTCCAGAAAATGGGGAATTTTGCATATAATTACCGCGCTGGGCAAGCTCGGTGGCAGTTGCAGAAAGTAGCTTGATGACGATGAGGATGCTGCTGCCAATCCCCGTCCTGTGCATTTGATCTACGCTATTTCGAATTAACATACTGCCAGCTGTCGGTTACGGTAACTCAGTCGCCTCTTATGACATGTACAACAGCGAGGTACTATTCTATATTCGTTTCATTATTAACAGCGTTAAGTTGCAGAACTTTCATATTAACCTCTTTCACCCCCTTTGGGGTTGATTTTAGAAAAAATATTTTACACGCTGTATATGACTTTCAATGAAAAACCCGAATACTGAATTTCATTTGAATAACTTCAGAAGCCGCAAAGTTTATTCCTTTCATCATTATAGCAATTGGAAGTCTACTGTTAGCATCCCTTTAGGGTGTGAAAATTCAAAAATCTTTTTATTGCGGTCTCCTACGTTTTAAAAGGATTTTCTGTGCAATGTTTCTAGTTTTTAACCGTTATAGTTTAGGCCCTGCGTTGATATGTTAGTCAGTCAGTCTGTAAATAAGTCAGTTAGTCAGTCAGCTTCTCTTATTTTATATATATATATAGAAATAGTAATTACCCATACAGATTTGTGAGGAACGCTAATTCTGTTAGGAACTTGTCTATTACGAATATAAAAATATATTTTGTCGTGAACTTTCTACAATTAGAATAAAAGTATAGATGTAACATTGAATGTATAGAAATTCACAAAATATTTTTATTCTAGATCGAACCCACGACTCATTGGCGTAAAAGATAAAATCACTACCAGCGGACCCGTCAGCTGCTACTTAATATTTTAACTATCCTTGAGAAAATAATATATATATAAAAAAGCAACAAGGTAAGGTAACAAAAGCAACAATGAAATAGATTGTTAAGCGTGTCCATTGATACGTCTACATGTCTCTGGAAACTCATCTGGTTATCAAAGAAAGCGTGGCTTCATTATAGGTGACCAACATAGACATGCTGCTGGAACAGCTGTTCTGTGCATACTAAATTACATATTAGCGTATGTTACCGTATGTCGTCTTTAGTAGGAGACTAGATTACGCTCGCTGCTGGTCCAACTGTTCCAAACTTCCAGAGGTGTGAATGGTAATTGAAGTTTAGCTGACAGTCTAGAAATCAGATCACACGTGCTGCTAGCAACTGAACCGTACTTACAGGGATGCGACGCCGAGAATGGGTACTCCAGCGTAGGCAGCCTGTGCTGATGCGGCGGTAGGCTCGGCGGGCAGTGGTAGCAGAACAGCCCACGTCCGCCTCCACCGCCGCTCGCCAACTGTGAACAAATAATTCAAGAATATTACTATACTATGTAACCCTATTTCTGATGTACGTTATTTTTCTTGTTATTTTTTTATATCATATAATATTTACTAGGTTTATTCATACAAATATGTATGTAACGATTATCTATTTTGTATATATATATTATATGCACCACTGTATTTATTTTTCTGTTTTTTTGGTTGACTGCTAAATAATGCTAACTGGCATTAAGTCCGCCATTTGTACACTTTGTCATATTTTGTGTAATAAAGTTCCTAATACTAATAAAGTGGAACCTAAATGGTTGCGCAAGACTATGAGCTCTCCGATAAGGCTGTGTAATATGGCATGGTAATGTCTTACCCAGCCTTCTATTTAATATCAAAAAGGGTTATTTTTAAAGAGACTGGTTTTCCCGGTCTTCGGTTACTGCTTACCATTGAAGTAGTAGAAAATAAATTTGCCTTGCTATTAATTTCAAAATTGGTACGGCGTCACCTTACAAATCAGTCGTCTTGTGAACCAGTGAATTCAAGCTTCACTCTAAGAGGCATTCAAATGCTATTACATCGATTTGATGCCAGCAAATCTCAACACCTGTCCTATCAAAATCACAATGGCAATACAACTCTCATATTAGAAACCGACAGGACAACACGTGCAATCGCACAAACCGATCTAATACCACCCAATATCAGCATAGAAACGATGCCGCGTAATAATAAGCCTCAGAACCTTTATCATGCGCACACGCACGCTGAATCCACAATACGGACCGACAGATCTCGAGCCGGCGCTTTGAGGGGGGGGACTGGGAGGGGGAGGGGATCTAGATCATACAATCACCGACACTTAAGCTTAGTTTTATTGAATATTAAGTGCAATATTGGTGTCATGGTTGTCTGTTTTTATTGTTATTAAAATAATTGAGGTGGATTGCGGACGGATATGCTTTTGTATCTATATTTGCATTTTCAATTATTGCCTATTGTGTGCCTATAGCATTAACGGCTTAAGATTAACTTTGAATGTTGATTATCATCTACACATAGTGAAACTACATTTAAACTAAAGCTTTTTCAGTCATATCATCATCACATATAATAGCAGTTGTAGAACGTCCACTGATGGAAAAGGCCTCCCAAAAAAGGAGAACTTCGGCCGTAATTGCTGAAAGTACAGCTTGCTAATTCTGCTGCTCATACCCACCCTGTTAAGCTACGCTGTTTCGGGCTTGTCCACCACCTATCGGTTTCGTTACCTCTATCGCCTTTTGAGACATCTTGTACAGTAGGTCGTGCTATTCTACTCTGCGTACCAGCAGAGTAATGAACACTTTCACACATATATTATATTTTATAAATATATATTATACATGTATATTATATTATTAGATATAGATAAATTAATTGAGTAAAACTACACCATAATGTGTGATACAACCGATCCTATTATCAATCCGTAGATAATGATGATAATGAATGAAGCACGAAGGGAGGGAAGGTCTGATGATATAAAATACAAAGTCTGCCTATCTAAGAGTCAAATCGTCCATAACAACTAAGATTTTACAAAACAAAACTTTTTTTAACAGCTTTAAACAGTACAACAAAAACATATTTGTAGATCTTTAAATAAATTGCGTATCGAAGCCAAACATAGTTAAAAGTAGAGAACGCGTTTTTGATAGAAAATAGCAGTAAAAGTCACTAGTATTGAAATTAGTACAAACTTATTTCTATCCTTACAATTTAATTGATAAATTCTGTGGAACATTGTCTTACCCCTATAAAATGGAATTGGGATATTGTTAACATAGTACCAAAATACAACCGACAAGCAAACATTAAATTTTCTATTTGCATTATAAAGGAAATATCTGCAGCTAAATAAACTTACACAACCAAAGAATTTTATTTCAAATATTATGCAATTAGCTTCACATATGCTAATTCGAGCAACTCCCACCAAAGCTGCAGCTATTCACAAATACAATTTGCTATATTAAAATCATCATCCAAACCAAGTACCGAATGTTTATCCAAAACAAAATCTGCAGGAAAACTGTATTATATAAAATTGAAATGCATTAAACAAAATGGCTCCCCCAGAGACCCGCGCAAAGGACACGAGGCGCATAAATCAATTAATTTCGATGAGCAAATTGCTAGATTGCCGGCGTAGCGTGTGAGTGCATCTATGCATTTGCAACGATGTGGACATGATATACCAATGGTACACTAGATATACCCAATCTCTCGCTCGGATTAATTCGGCAGGTTAAAAAAATATGTATCTGGCCATAAATAAAATATCTCTCTGTGTGGTACCTGCAGAGTAGAATAATACTGTACTGTAGTCGTAAGCGAATAGGGTACTAGAATCGAGAGACGGCGGTATATCCACGGCAGCTGCATCCCCGTTACGAAAGCTACGCTCTGTGATCACCAAGACGCTTGCACAGCGCAGCAATTATGAGCAATTATGATCACAATTCCCCCTTCCTTGGGAAGACCTATGTCCAGCAGTAGACTTCCAATGGCTGATATGTTGATTATGAATATGTCTCTGGCCTACGTGATAGCGTCACAGATAGACAGCAGAAACTTTAGTAAATGCCGAACGACGTTGTACAAATTTGGTGTTATAGGGTGAGTCCACTAAAAAGTTATTTTTTCTAAAAGAAAACGCTCGTTCCTACTTGTATCTCGATCTCAAAACAAAGATAAGCAGATTTACGGATAATAATAATAATAAATTTACATAACATCTCATACCTGACATATGTACATAACACATATGCATACATGTATGGAACATATGTGTTTTATTTGTGATTCCTCTGTGGTCTGTTCCTTTTTGTTGTTATATTGTTGTGTGAATTATGCAGTTAGTGCGGTCATATCCTTAATATCATAATTTGAAAGAAAAGGCTAACATCATGGTACTGCCAGATGACAACACCCAGATACAGAACAAACACAAATATCATTATATAATTTATTTGTCTTGTGTGAGGATCGAACTTACAACCTTTGGCGCACGGGATAGAATTTTATTTTATTGTATTATTATTTATAACCACACATTATTCATTTAATAACATACAATGCATTTCGTGGCAGCCTAAATACTTGTTAAGGCAAAAAAAAATTGATTCGATTATAAGAATTAAGCGATTGTATTTTTGAGTGTCCAAAAATAATTCTATACATCACCATCCAGATCCAATCTTTCAAAACGTACTTAATAGCATTGCGCACAGACATTATTGATTACTACTATTTTACTATAATATATATATTTATTTATTAACATAACTATACGGGTTATCCCAATTATACAATTATAAACTTGTAACAAAAAAAATTATTATCTATAATAAAACTTTATATATATCGAGCTTAATTATTAATGATTTGACGTTGTCGACAAATACGTCAAAGTCCGGGTGAGACATAAGGAGTGCGTTGAATTTAATGAAAGATTAAATAGAACACCCGTGGTTACTTAGATAGCCATTTTGGCGCTCTTTCAAAAATCCTTCGAAGTGGTATAGCCGTTCTATGCCCTCCACCACAAAATAACATAGAACAGTCTTCGATCAAAACTCGCCAGTGACAGTTAAACACTTGTAGTAACATGATAACTGTAAATTTTGTCACATGTTAAATTTTATAAAACTATTTTAAGTATTTTAAATCTCGTAAGTTTTGAATGAATTATTTTTGTTTTGATTTTATGTATATTTTCTATTTTAGTTATATTTACATCATTATCATGTCAGCTGTAGAACGTCCACTGCTGAATATAGGCCTTCCAAGTAATCTTCAATAGGTCCAAAAAATAATAATAATAAATTCCCACTAGATCTTATATATTGACCTAACTCCGAAATAAGTCGCTTAAAGCACTTGTGTAACGTGATTACCTTAAGTATTTACAGTTAAATAAGTTGAACACATTATAATAAGACATAGTGGTACTGTAATTAGATGTTGGTTAGCCTAATAAACAAATATAAATGAATAATAAACTAGGTATTAAATATATGTATTTAGGTAGTATATTTGTGATTCCTCTGTCTGATGCCTGTAACACAACTGCTCTAAGTGACTTATCACGGAATCAGATCAGAGAAGTTTATTTTTAATAAAAATTAGTTTGTTTATAAATTCTTGATTCGATTTTAATGACATTAGGCCAGTCGATACCTTAAAGCTAAGAAAAGAACATGGACTTCGTTTTATAACATGATAAGAAACGGATGTAAAGTGAAATACGCACGGGAGGTGTCATAAGAGGATAGCACTTCATCATCATCAATATAGCAGGATCAGAACGTCTACTACAAGACAGCCCACCCCAAGAGGGGGAATTGCTCTCTCACCTTTCAAACTGGAGCACAGCAATGCAAACACTGTTATTTGACGGTATAAATAGGTGAGAGTGTTTACCAATACATACGACTATTGTATGAGGTCTACGTCATGTAAGCTTTGTGACTAACAAGAGAATATATTTCCCAAAAACCGCGCGATAATAGCTACTAGACCTACATAGACATACATCACCTTCGCAAGCAGAAAAGGCGTCGCATTGCAAATAGGCAATAAAAGTCGATTAGTTGTTGGCGACTGCGTGTATTGGTTCGTCCTGTCTGGGCGCGTGGGGACTGTGCTAATCCTATTTGTATTATTGTGCCATTACCGTATTACGACACCCACAGCGCGTCCGCTGCACCGGCGGCCTTGGCGGGATGTGGCCATGGGTTTTTGCGCGAGGTCAGGTTAGAAATTTGAACCAAAGTTGCATTGGGGTTCAATTGCTTCGCGTATTTCTAGACAAAACATGATTCCAGAGAAAAGTAATTAAGTGTTTACAAAGATTTATCTCCCCAGAAGAATAATTTCTTAGATTTTGATACTGGGGTGGTGGAGAATTATAAATAATAATAAATTAAAACATTTTCTTATACATGTACCTGACTCCGAAATAAGTTACTCAAAGCAGACTTTAGACAACAGTGGAATTACAAATATAATATAATTGAATATATATTTAACAACCAATAACTCTAAATAGGTATATGTATTACATATTTGATTATAAAAGATTTCGGGATTTGCTCAAATATTTTGGAAATGTTCAAATCCCTTCCATCCAAGTTCCATTACAAGTAAGACATTTCATTCATTTGTGTCCACTGGCATATTATTTAACGACGAAAAAATTATTAGAGAAAGCATGAAAAAGTGAATGCTTAAGAAAAGACAACAATTGTTCAAAAAGCCAAGTACAATACAATAAAAGCTGTTCAAATACTTTGATTCATTAATCATAATAACAAAAACGCAATTCTAAGAGCCAATCTGTTACGTCAGAGCGCGATGCGCGGGCGCAGGATCGCGCGGCGGATCCGTCGCCATCCGTCACTTACGCGCGCGACGCCGCGCGGGCCGCACGTGGGTACCGTATCACAATTGGATTTCATTGCCATTTCCCCTCACAAACATTGTTAGGCGTTATGATTTGCAGTTTCATGTTTGGGTGTAACACTAAATTGGTTAGTCAGTTTATGTGGAATTTAATAAATTGCCACTCGTAATTTGATTGTCCGGTTTGCTTTCAATGACATTTCATTTTAATGTCATATAAATTGCACAATTGTTGGTTATTGCTATGTTTGCGAGAGGCACCTTCTAAATTAATTGAAGTGCTACACTAAAAGTATATTCATGGGCTCTGTATATTCATGATATAATAAACAATCCATGCATTTTATGAAACGTATTTTTTTGGAACATTTAACAAACAATTATTAAATTATATATATTTGTTTAGGATTCTACAAAGTCTGTGTAGGAAACGCTTTGTACCTACACATTTTTTATGAATGATGTATGCCAAAATGTACTTGCTAATTGGACAGACGTTGTTTTAACTATATATTTTTATCATAAGAATATTGCAAATGCGTTGGATCAAATTTTACACAGAAGATTATCCCAGACAAACAACCATGACACGAAAAGTTTATATATTAAAGAGTCCAACTTTTTACATTTAAGGCCATGGGGGCTTTCTGGGAATTTCAGGAAAGAACTGAATCAAAGTATTGGTAAGCCACGACATAGTGACAACTAAATTACATTCTATTTTATGAATAAATATCTATATTGACATAAATCTGTGTTACATGTAGGTTTGGGACACTAGACTTTTGTGTTAGGTATGCTAACCTGAGCTACAGAAACCAGTAATCAATCCCGTTTTATTATATGTGAGACACAATAAATTTAAAATACAAAAAATAAAATATTGACAGAGATTAGTTTTCTACTGGTACAGTAGAATAATACCATCCGCTGTGCCAGGTATCCTAAGAATTGACTAAGGAACCAAAACCGACAGATGGCAATATGGCGGGAATGGACAACAACATTCCTGTTCTGTAATTGACCACTAGGCCTAATCAGCGCGGCAATTGTAGGCAAAAAATCCACTTTCTTGAAAAGGACTATGACCAGTGGACGGACCAACAAAAGATATTCTTTCTTTCGAATCAAAACATATATATAAAATTCCTAAGTACTAAAGGTTATCAATATTATAAAGGTTATAAATATCTTAGTTCAAATTGAAAACGGGCGTCCCCAGTCACCGTCTATACCTTAATGTTAATTGCAATTTAAAAAAACAACTTCACAAATCACATTGCCACAGGCAAAGTAAGCAAAGTAAAATCAAATTCCATCAACCTGTTTGCAGTGCTAACAGAGTATCAGATAACGAGGGCAAACACGATTTGCCCCGAAATTATATTTGTATCGCTCATAATCGGGAACCTCTCGAATCAATCGCTAATTCGACTCAAATCGAGTAATTACTCGATCGAGTAACGATTTAATTTCGTTTAATGTTTGCGCGGTAATCGATTAACTGTCTAATTAGGTTTATAGCCATAATGAAGAGGTAAGTTAAAATGGTAAGAGGTAAGTTAAAAGATTTATAGTAATTCGCGTCATCTGTTACATTGCTATTACTTTGTTCGCATTTGTTTATCTATGTTGGCGTAGACTTGCGGAGATTCAAATCCCGTGCAAGGCCAAGAAAATATTTTCCATTTATACAACCAAAATTATTCTTTATTAGAAGGACTCGATAGTGCATTTGCAAGTGTTCCTATCTAGTGTTCTAACAATACAAATATTGATATTATGAATTTGTATGTTTTCTGTGTATTAAATATGTATTTAACTTAGGGAAGGACGCAGGCTTTTGATCCCAAGAAAACATGAAAAGAAGTCTCTGACACAATATCTAGTTCTATAAGATTGAGGTTTTTTTAACACGTGCTAAAATCCGTTAGTGAAAGAATTAAATGAAGCAAGTTTATACCGATAATACTGGTAATGAGCAATTTTGTACAAAAAAATACAATAAAATAGCTAAAATATTTAACTTGAATGCGATAATCACTTATAAATGTGCCCATAGACTGGAATTTAATATTAGCACGAAAATCACACTGGCAGCATTCATTCACAATTGGCTGATTAAATCGGAATCTGTTGTTATTTCGTTAAGAGCTTACATTCAGAATTGCACTTTAATATAAATAGCACATTTCGTTCCATTTTGTTAGGGTTCCGTGCAGGAATATAAGATTAGATACATAGATTCACAGAACATCTCATACATTGACCTAAATCCGTGATAAGTCGCTATAAGCACTTGTGTTACGGACGTCAGACAACAGAGGAATCACAAATATACTACTTAAATACATATAAATTACATCCAGACACTACAAATACAAATTATTATCATATAAATAAGGACCCCACGACCTATTGGCATATAAGATAGGCCCACTGCCATCTGCGCCATCAGGCCTTATTGATAAAGACTCGTTTGATGCACCTAAGGCAGGTTACCAACAGATGGCACTGTCATCATTATAGCAGCCATTTGACGTGCTCTGCAAGACACCAACCTCTTCAAAAAAAGAATATAGTCCATAATTGCCGCGCTGGGCAAGAGTGGAATTCATCACAGTGCGTAGCTTCGCGACAGAAGTGCTTCCACCCATCCCCGCCTATGCTGAATTTGAGCTACGCTATTCTAAACGGTTATGCCGCCATTTATAGGTTCAGGTACCTCAGTCGTCTTTTTGGTACTTTGATACAGAGGTATGTCCTATTCTACTCTGCTGATATCTTAGGACAGTGTATTCTGCATAGAGGGCAAAGCGAAGCTGTCACGAAGTCACTACCTGCAATTGCCACACTACACGCAGCAAACAGCTACAAATGGAGAGGCCTAATGCCAACAATAGACGTCTTATAACTGTTATGATGAAGGCATGTTCTTGGAAGTATCTGGATAACTCGACAAACAAACATACAGTTCGCGTGATAGCTAGTGTTACAGCAGTCTAAAGGCGCTCGTAATATTATAAGGATATCACCAACGCGTCGCGAACCTTGTGACTTAAAAACATTATGTCACATTGCCCAGTGATTTCACTGCCTCTCTCTCTCTTCTGTGTGGCGGTAGAAATAGGTGAGAGTGAGGTACTCGTAACAATGCATACCATTTTTGTCCAAGGTTACTTCATAATTTTGATGAGAGTCCATTCAACTCAGTATTATTGATCATGACGACAACAATCAATAAGCATTAACGCGTACCACCTTTTCTATTAGAGTCCCATAATATCACATTCAATGACTGTTTGTTCTGAAGTTCTGCAAGATCGTCACGCAAATTGAATTGGTGTGTTAGATTGTAGTTTTGTTTTCTATAATATCAAATTTAAGTACTTAATTGTATAATATTTAATTTACACAACGTCTCATACATTGATCTGATTCCAACATAAGTAGCTTAAAAACACTCGCTATAGGAGCACAATCATACACTATCTACATGCCGAATTTCATTAGAACCGATTCATCAGAGAAACCGGTGAAAGCGTACACGTAGACGTACTAAATAGATAATTTTGTTAAGGATCCACGAGTCTCGATTTTTAAATGGGTTTAAAATGTAATGGCCCCTAAAACGTCCACTGCTGGACATAGGCCTCCCCAAAAGAGAGTGAACTTGCCCATAATTGCTGCGCTGGGCAAACGTAGTGACAATTGCAGAGCCTAGCTCTGCGACGGGAATGCTGCTGCACATTTACGCCCTAGGGCTTTTAATTACACCGCTTCGTATGCATATACCGCCATCTGTCATCACACACGGCACCTTTATATCCTGGCCTTAATCACATATTCAAAATTTGTCATAATATAACCGATAGAGTTGTAAGGTCCTACGCTGCGTTTGCGGTGCGTGTTACCAACTTGTAGGACGCGTAGGATCTGTCCTCGAACTGACAATAGCCGCAGGATCGCGCTGGAAGCAACCTGTCCTATCGGAAATTACTTGGCAAACACTATGTCTAGCAGTGGAGGTCCTGCGGGTGATATGATGATGATAACACATCTATCAATCGTAGAAATATGTACACCCTTGAACCCGCGGGTCGTCCTAACGGTTGTGATTTGTTTGTTGCCCTTTTACGCTGTATGACTAAGTAGTTCTGCATGATCATTAAATTAATATCCTGGAGTCCTACTTTTTATCGCAAAATCATATTCCCGTGGGATAGACTTGCCTATTTAGCTCTCGGGAGCGACATAAATGAAGCGTGAATTATAAAGTACAAAAAAGTTAGTTAAAAGATAAACGAAACCCACAAAAACTAAATACTGTTCACCCTTACATATTTTATTCCCGTCTTTTGATAGCCAGGCGAGATAGTTGTCACCGGCTCAACACTGGGAACCTCAGGTTCTTTATAAAACACAGGCAGGTTGTGAGAACGATGCCTTATCTGCCTTTTACATTCATTTACAGGGATTTAATAGAATGATTATGTTTATTCACTATATTGTTTTATTAAGTGCTTAGCACTTGAGCTCTGTGGGATGTCTTGTGTGTGTAAGTAGCTTTATTTAGTTTTTTTTAGGATTGCTAAGTGTCCGTTTACTTTAGTTGTGGTGAGAATTTTTAGGCAAGTATTTACGTATTTGTAATTTATTAGAACTTCTTTCATTATCATAACAGCTATTGGAAGTTAGCAGTGGCTGGACTCCCCTGGCCTACCCAAGAAAGTGTAAATTTTGCCCATAATTGCTGCGCTGGGCAAGCGTGTTGGCAATCGCTTTCGCGACAGGGATGCTGCAGCCTATCCCCGCTCTATGCATTTAAGCTACACTGTTTTGGATGGCTATACCGCTATTTGTTGGTTGTGGTACCTTTAGGGTTTAGTTTTTTCTTGGGCCCGACGGCGCAATCGATAGTGTTCATATCTTGTGCGGTCTTGTGTTAGACCCAGAACAAATATTCATCTATGAAAAATGCTAAAATACGTTTATGATCATATTTAGTAGAAAAGATTAACCCGTGCTGGCGGAGCATCTGAGACGAGTTGATTTTTTATTAATGAACATAGACATGTAAGCTGGTATATAATAATTTAGCATGACAAAAACTGCACCAAATTGTATAAAAAAAATTTCAACAGTTTTCACTTCTATTTTCAAAAATACGCAAGTTTTAAGTAAATTTACTTCAAATTTTATATATAGACATGAATCCGAGATAAGACGCTTAAAGTAAGAAATAATATGTTTTTACAAGTGTATATAAAATTATTAATAAAAATTAATATTAACGTATGCTACGATGAGTGGCTTAGGACACTTTGTGTTACGGATATTTGAAAACAGGGGAATCTCAATCTTAGGGGCACGCGCCTCGATTTTTGATGGGTTAAAAATGGAATGACATATCACATATGTGAAAATGTTTTAATACATAATTTTTTTATTAGGTCTTTTTAAAAAATCTGTATTTGTTTGTGTAATTAACACACATATGTACGGACAACTGGGTATTATATATTTATATTTAAGTATTGTTGCAATATCTTAATTACCTGATATCCATAACACAAAGTGCAATTCACTTATCTCGTAGTCAAATCATCGTAGCATACGTTTACACTTTCATGTGTACTTGTAAAATATTTTATTTCCTAATTTTTTTAAGGCCAGGTCGACAAACCTGCGTGCAGACCGCGTGATAGTAAGCGTTACCGCAGCCTATAAACGCTTGTAATATTACAAGGATATCATTAGCGCGTTGCCAACGCGATGTGACTTGAAAGTATTTTATCATCCTTCCTCTCTCACACTTCAAACAAGATCATAGGAATGCGAACACTGCTATTTGGCGTTAGAAATATGTGAGAGTGAGGTACCAATGCAGACAACCTTGTATCTCTACCTCAAGTGAAATTAATAAATCATTAACCTGTAAAATAAAGATGCATTTACACTATATTTATTTTCGTACATGCAGTGTAGACTCACACGTAATTTAAAAATAAACAAAAATAAATTTCCGTCTCATTAAGAATTAATGCGTTACCAATTTAATAGTTACTCGTAAAAGCAAGCATATACATTTAATTTATTTCATTACCGATCCCACTAGCATTTAACAAACTCTGATTGTATCAATACGTACTGAAAGCAGCGAGCGAACGATACGATATGGAAATTAATTCACAGCAATTGAAACAAATTATTTTACAATTCAACCCGCTTGCTTCGATATATCAATATTCGATCAGGGACTCAAGTTCATCTAATACCAAGGCTTAAGATGTGGCCTTGCTGACAGCGGGTTTGGTTCACCCTTTCTTATTTCCTTAATTTTTTAAATCGAAATTAAATAAAGTGGACCTCTAACAAAAGGTCGTCTGCATTGGTACCTCACTCTCCCTTTTACCGCCAAACAGCAGTATTCGCATTGCTGTGTCGTGTGTGTGATTTGAAAGGTGAGACACAGTGAAATTACTGGGTAATGTGGTTTAGGCTGCTGTGGTGCTTACTATCGCGTGGACCTTGCGCTTGTTTGTGGACCTAGTCTAAAAATGTAGTTAACTTCAATATGATATTTTCATGAAGAAAGTATGAGTCCTGAAAAAGGACTTAGACATCTTTAACAATGCTTCGATTGATTGATAGATGATTGTATCAGATATTATTTAGACGGGCCCGACGGACCCGATGGCGCAGATGGTAGTGATCCTATCTTGTGCGCCAAGAGTTCTGTTTCGGCATTGAATATTTGTACTAAAGTATTATAATTGTAATGATTATATTATGATTTGTTATCCGATGTCCGTAACATAAGTACTTTAAGCGAATTATCTCGAAGCCAAGTCAATGTATGAAATGAGTAAATTAGAAAAACACTATCGATCATCGTGAGAGAATAAATATTTAATCAAATTTTTGATGAAAAATTTAATGATTCAGGAGTCTTTGTTAGGCTTAGAATACTTGAGTAAAGGTAATTTATACCTTTTTTCGTGTATCTATAATATATTACCGATGCGGAGTTAATTGATTTTTATATCTATTTCCATCCAATTTCGGTTTATTAAACCTTTAATTTAACTTTTCCATAAGCTCTCTATAATACTACTGAAATCCATCTAAATATAGCAAAACTCAAATGCAAAAGGTTACTTTTCAATTACAAAGCCAGACAATAATGATTAAAAATCTTCTTTTCCTTTGAGAATTCTATCTTTAGTAGTATATATCTTACGGCTAATACAAACAAATGTGTTATTGCACAAAAATAGACATTTAAAATTCAGACAAACGTAAGTAACTTCAGTATTTATATAAACAAAAAGTAGTACAACTCAATAATTTTAATTCGCCGCTGATCTATAAACCCCAGCCGCGTCAACTACAATGGCGTTCAGTTGAACAGTATAAATTAACTATTAATAACAAAACGGTTCAATCGGGGCGCGACAATCGAATCGATACAAATGTATTGATGCAATTGGATGCAATCGGTCACATTGGACGATTGTAGTGACGTACCGATTGAAGACGCCGGTTGCTATGACAGTTTTATTATTTTGATACTGAGGTTCGATCTAGACTGTAATAATTGTGATATTGTGTCAAAACTGTTTATGAATAATATAATTTTCCTCGATCGTATGATCAAGATAATATCTTTACTGTATACATATTGGAAAGTTACCACCTATTTTAATCATAAGAATGTATCTTTATACATTAAAGGAGAAGCTGAACATATCAAAGCAGGACCTAAACTATAAGCGTTTATCATCTTCATCATCATATCAGCTTTTGAAAGTCTACTGCTGGATATAGGCCTCCCCAAGAAAGGGGGAATTTGTCTTTAATTGCCGCGCTGAACAAGCGTGTTGGCAATCTCAGAGCGCAGCTTTTACGACGGGGATGCTGCTGCACATCTCCGCCCTATGCATTTAAGCTGTATTGTCACGGATGGATATACCGCCATCTGTCGGTTCTGGTACCTTAGTGGCCTTCTACGACACCTGGTGCAGTGGGAGGTACTATTCTACTCTGCCAGTACCTCACAGCTATAAGCGTTAGTAACCTGAAATTGTGCACAGTGGTTTATCTTATAACGCAAAAGAGCACTAAGAATTCTTCTTGGTCTCGCGAAGATTTTTGTACATATTGATATATTCTATAATATTGTCAAATAATTTTTGTCCTATCATTATTCTTCGCAGCGTATGCAATGAAAGATATGTTATGGCAATTTTTTTTACACCTTTGGTTGGTTTTAATAGGAATTTCTAAAGTAATCTAGTACTAAATATAGCCTATGTTACTCAATGATAATAAAGCTTTCTAATAAAAAATAATTATTAAAATCGGTCCAATACTTTTTAAGTTTCATCACTATATATAAAAGTACAAATCTTTCCTCTTTACAATATTAGTGTAATTGTGTAGATAAGGTGTGTAGATAAGATAATGAAATTGCCTGATAAAATTGAAACGAAAAACCAGACAAATAATTTAAAAACACGTTACTTTGACGGTTATTGTTATAATATATGTTATATAATATGTTATATAATTATATATATATGTTATATAAATTAATTAATACAATTTTCAACAGTTTATCAAATAAATTGTGTAGACTCCGTAATAAGTTGTCGCTTGAAGTGCTTGTGTGACTATTGAGCGCCAAAGGTCGTGGCTTCGATTCCCATTCAGGGCAAATATTTATATTTGCTAGCTATAGCTAACAACATACCACGAAGACTTACCACGGAGTCAGGACAATGTATGAGATGTTGTGGGAATTTATATCAGACAACAGAGTAATCACAAATATACTACTTAAATACATATATTTAACACCCACACATAGAAAAAATATTTGACACACAAGATAGGATCACAACCATCTACGCCATCGGACCCGCCCCTAAAGTATAACTAATGTGACTGTGAGAAATCAAACTCCAAAGCACAACTACTAAACCCGAACAAACGTACCAGTGAGTAATCCAAGCAATGCATATGTCACTCATCGTTACGGCACGGCTCTATTTGGACCTCAGACGGACCCGACAATGCCGCCGCCGTTCCAGCTCCATTCTATCAACGCCCGGTCACAATTGGATGCTTATGAAGACTGGGCTACTGGGCTATCTCATATCTTTATGCATTATACCATTCAATTTGACCTTGCCACTAATTCCCGGTCAGATGTCACTATTGTGACGAATGTTATTTTTGTAGCGACTACCAATTTTTCTACATTCACTTTCTACGCAAAGATTGTCTGAAAAAAGTGGTATAGTTAAGGAAGTGTCTTATATCCGTAACACAGGTGTTCTAAGCGACTTATCTTGGAGTAAGGTAATAATCATTATATCATCATACAAGCCATTAAAAGTCCATCGTTGGACATAGGCCTTCCTAAGAAAGGGGGTATGTTGCCCATAATTGCCGCGCTGGTCAAGCGTGTTGGCAATCGCAGAACGCAGCTGTCGCGACGGGGAAGCTACTCCCATCCCCGTTATATTAGTTTAGTCGCATCTTACGACACTTGATACAGGGGGAGGTACTATTCTACTCTGCCGATACCTCGCGGCTACATGTAATATTAAAGGATCTTTTTTATTATAAAGGTAATTCATTTCATATGTATTAAATTTAAAGGCTTTTTATAGCGCTAATAGAATTATTCTACCAGCAAGTATCGATTAATACTTATCGACTTACATCGCACTAGCGTTAATTGCGGAATAAAAAATAGTTTGCTCCTCAAAATTATTACAATGATCTCATTCGAATACTTCCAGTTAGTTAGCATTTATTAAGTAATATCCACATATACGTGTGGCGACAAATTTTTAGAAAGCCCCGCAAACTGATATAAGAGGAAATAAAATGGAAGATATTTGGCTAAAGCTATGTCTTTTATACAAAATATATTTAACTAATTATATCAAAATATACCTCCTCAGGCAGTACCTATAATCGTCGGTGAGGTTTTAACCGGGGGTAAGTCAAAACTGAGTAGACTATAGATATACTAGAAGTGTCTCCCAACTCAATGAAATATGAAAAGTACACAAGTTAAAAAACAGAAGTCAATTGTCAGAACCAACCATCCGCAAAAAATTATTAGATAAGAATCCGGATAAATCCGTGATAATTTCATTATTTAATGAATATATTTTTTATTACACACTTAGAATAGTTTTTTTGGGTACCATACCTCGTTACCTTAACTTATATAAACTTTTTCATGTTTATTTATATCGAATAAATGGCCTGAAAAATAAGTTTCAAGTTTCTAGCTCTAAAAATAGCGGTACTTCCATACAACTTTTCATCCCCCTTTTCGACCCTTTACAACCCTTATATCGAATAAAAAATAAGCTATATCCTATCTCAGGGTCTAAAAATTGTCTGTGCTAAATTTCATCAAAATCGGTTGAGAGGTTTAAGCGGGAAAGCGTAACAGACAGACAGACAGAGTTACTTTCACATTTATAATATTATATAGTAAGGATGCTACTGGCAGCTAAAATGAATCAAATGCAAATAAAATAGAATAAAAAGAAAATAATTTCTAAAATAAATCTTTAGACTTAATACAAAGGTTGTCTGCATTGGTACCTCACTTTCACTTATTACTACTGCCAAATGTTTATGTGATGATATTTGTGTTTGTTCTGTATCTGAGTATTAAATATATGTACTTAAGTAGTGTATTTGTGATTCTTCTGTTATTTGGCGTCTGTGTGTTTCAACGAGTGCTTTACGGTGACTTACCACTGAGTCAGGTCAATGTGGTAATTTATTAACTATGATAATGTGGGTTAAAACGGAAATGCCTCGAAATATTTCTAAATCTAATTTCAGTAACAATTTAACTCAAACGTAAAACAAAACATCGACTAAAGTATTTAATCCAAAGTGCTATCTCAAACTAATTATTCCATTAGATCCATTAGTTTGTGCAAACTATCCAGTAACTGCGAACTAATGTAATTTCAGAGGAGCTCGATGGAGGCTTCGCTGGCGACCGACTTGCTTATTGACTTAACTGTACATTCAGCGGTAGTACTGGTATCCGCCCGAGGTTTTGCCAGCATTTTCATATGCTGGACATAAGCTATGTTATGGAGAAGTAATTGAAAAATTTGAATTACCCCTCTTATTAACAAACTAAAAGTAACTTTGCAAAATTATTATTTTTTATTACACCAGGTCAAAAAACAATACAGTTCGCGATAGTAAGCGTCACTGCAGCCTATATAGTAATATCATGAGGATATCAGTACTGCGTTGCCAAACTTGTGACATGCAGATATTATGTCATATAGCCTATAATTTATTTGCCTCTCTCAGCGTTCAAACCGGAATACAGCAATGCGAACACTGCTATTTTGCGTCAAAAATGAGAGCAAAGTGACTAATACAAACGACTTCTGTATGAAGTCTAAGATATGTAACTAATCTTCTTTATTTTTTTTGTTTTGCCCAACAAACAGGCACGTGCGAAGACAGTAGCATGGTTAACGACCTATGGTGTCTATAGGTTAACTTCTACAATCATCATCATCATCATGTCAGTTATATGATGTCCACTGCTAGACATAGGCCTCCCTAAGTAATTTCTAATAGGACCGGTTATATGCGGCCAGCGTGATCCTGCGTTTTTAGTCAGATCGTCTGTCCATCTTGCAGGTGGACGCCGCTGACGGTACGTGGCCTCCATTCCAGAACCTTACGACTCCATCGGCCATCGGTTCTTCGTACCAAATGCCCTGCTCACTGCCACTTCAATTTAATAATCTGCCGGGTAATGTAGGTAACTTTGGTTTTGTTACGAATCTCCTCATTCCTGATTTGGTTAATTTTACAATGCTTTATACAAATGTGCATACATACGGTGTATTTACGATAAAAGCAAGAGATTAAAATCAGCGAACCAAGTTCTGCAATTTTTAAAGTCATGGGTTACAGAATAATTAACTGGTCAATCTCTGAAACAGATTGGATTTGAGCTTTGGCAATGTTGTATTGACTAAGTCAATATCTGTGAAGTCTTTATTTTAAAAGTTAGTGGAATTATATACATACAATCATGAATAAAAGTAACACGCAATTGCGCTTGCGTGATCTCCATTCCTGCGGCCAATGCTTCGCGTGCGTAGTGTTGCCCTGCCCATTGCCACTTCAACTTATTAATGGGCGATGTCGGTAAGTTTGAAGGCGGCGCCGTTGCTAATGGAAATCTCTCAAAAAGACTAGCAGGCTAGCAGTGTCTACGGCTAATAGGAATATGAATTTGCTCCAAACTCTCCCACGTTATCTGTTTTATCATCATATTAACTTATAAGTTCTACTCATCAAGTTCTATGCATTTTTAATCTAGCAGAAGAAATGACAACTATTTTCATATATTTTTAACTTTTCAACCTCTTAAGAGACGATTTTCGAAAAACTATTTTACACGAGTTTTATGACTTTAAATGAAGAATTTTTATACTGAATTTCATTCGAATAACTTTGAAATTCTATACTAACTTTGTACTCCTGTATTACTACCTTAAGGGGTAAATTTTCAAAAATCTTTTGTGTGTGCTCCCATGCGTTATAAAAGGAACGTCTGTAAAAATTTTAAATTACTAACCCTTATAGTTCAGGCCCTACGTTGATATGTCCGTCAGTCAGCTTCTCCTTTTATATATAATAGAGTACCGATTGAATTTACATAAATTTATAGTATCTACGGGTAGAATAGTTGCCCATTGCCAAATGTCGTCACACATATTATGTAATTTTGAGCAAAACACCTCCGAACTAATAAAAATATATTATGAGATTCCTATATCCCATTATGATCATAAAACTGTTAGCATCCAATTATTTAGATCTAAAGCTTTAACATACATGATTAAGACTTGAATTAATACACATTTCATTATTAAACTTCCGTATTAATTTAAACCGAACACCGGTAAAAGCTGTCGCAACTAGTATCAAATTAATACCTAAATATATACATCGGGATATGGCAACATTATGCAAACGCAATTAAAGTGGCAACATTAGAAGCTTCTCGGTGCGCCTTAACCGGATATAAACACAACGTTGTCGATACAGATGACACTAAATTATAACTATATATTACATCTTCATTCGCTCGACGGTACTTAAGCAATATACTCTTGTAGATTGTACACAAAATATCGAAAGAATTAGAAGAAATTACAAGGTCTGCAATATTGTCTTATAGATTATTATAGTTATTATATATATAGATATTGTCTTGGTAAAGAAGATTATTACCTCCTCCTGTAACAGGTATCGTAAGAGGCGACTGAAGTACTGGAATCGACAGATAGCGGTTAACCCAAAACGGTGTAGCTCAAATGCACTGGGTGCGAATGGGCAGCAGTATCCCCGTCGTAGAAACTGCGCTCTGCAATTGCCAACACGCTTACCCAGTGCGGCAATAGTGGGCAATATTCCCCCTTTCTTGGGGTCGGTCTATGTCCAGCTGTAAACTTTAATGGATGCTATGATGAAACATTGAACATTTATGTACCTTGTTTACTTACAGAATTTTTTAATTACATAAATATTAAATAATAGCCAAAATAATATATAACTACGAGAAGTTAATAATATATTACAGAAAATTGGTTCCTGGAAACGACATATGATGAAATTGCAATAAAAACACATAAACTTTGTGTTATTCCATGAAACATCACACGTGCGTCGTGCCTAAATATACAAAATTCTTAAATTTTGGATTATAATAGAATTCAAATGTAGTAAATAAGATAGTTAGAGGCTTTGTGCTTTCAAAATATAGGCAGATTACTGCCTTGTTTAGAGCCCCAGTCTCAAACAAGTTATAGTTCTTAAGATTTTTTTGTATTAGCATAAAAAAAATAAGTTGTGTAGAAAAAATTACATTTTTATCATATATTTCTATGTAAATATATATGATAAAATATATGAGCTATTAATTTATGTTATAATAATGTATATTTTTCACCGGGTATGGGAACTGAGAGATAGCTAATTATCTATTCTAAACAGCGTAGATTCGCTACAAATGCTATAAGGCATTAACAGGCAAAGCATTCCCGTCGTAAAGCTATCTGCAATTGTCACCACGCCTGTCCAGCGTAGCAATGATGGGCAATTATCCATACAACAATATAAATAATCATCAAAGACACCGAGCAATTTCAAAGAGTAGGCATTAAAAATTGTTTTATTATTGTAATTAGGTTAAGAGTTCTTGCTACTATTGGAATAAATAAATAAATTATTATTGTCATTACCAATTGTATATTTATGTGTCAACAGAACAAAACACAGAATCGGACTATCTGTACCGATAAAATTTATGGCATAACTAAAACGAGGCGACACGGGCAGTTCGCAATTATACAGGGCGTTATATAGGGTGCTTTTGTGAATTCTAGAGTGGTGGGAATCGAGTTGTTTATGTATCGCTGCTATTTAGTCACACTATCTGCTGCTACAACTAGTGAGCATGACTTCGTCCATAGTCAAATCCTTACTTCTTTAGCCTTATCATATCGGCCATTGAAAGGAGGTCATATGTCTCCCAAAGACAGGGTTTTTGCCCATAATTACCGCGTTGGGCAGACGTGTTAGTAAATTGGACAGGGTTGCTGCTGCCCAACTCCACCCGTTGCATTTGAGCTGCTTCGGATGGATATACCGCCATCTGAGACGCCTCTTACATTTCCTGGAAGTATTATTCTACTCACGGATACAATAAAGTCGTCGCAGACAAAGTCATGCCAGAAGCTAAAGTTTAGCCATATTTTTTTCACTATAGCATTCCTATTTAAAAGAGATGTAAAATCAATTGGGTAAATTTGCAGTGTCCTCAGTCTATTAAGAGTTTTGTCCTGATACAAATGTTTATAATCTAGGCTGACAATTACCATCACGCGGACTGAATATTTTTTTATCAGCCTAAAGGCATTTAAAAAATCTTGTAAGTGCTTTTCCAGTGTATCATAAATACATTTGATTATCTCAAGTAGTAAACTTGACAAATAATTCGAAAATTAGAATCAATAACCGATATGTTTAGTGAGCCATAATTTATTTATCATTTAATAATGTTATAAATTTAATGAAAAATAATTAGCTATAATAATAATGAAGAATTAAATGAGATAGTTATGTACCAGGTGTCGTGTCCACCAGGTGTCAGAGGCGACTGAGGTACCAGAACCGACACATGGCGGTATATCCATGCAAAAAAGTCAGCTCAAATGTACAGCATACCCCCTTTCTCGGGAAGGCCTATGTCCAACAGTGGACTTTTAATGGCTGGTTTGATGATATTAATAACCTACTTAATAGAACATGGATTTCATAACTTTTTCAGTAGAACAACTGAGTTGTACGACTTATTTTTTATGGGACTGCCTATCATCTAATATAATGCAAGAGAATTGCGTCCAGATACGTGTGATTTCCCATCCGCGAGTCAGAAATACGAACGTGCACTCTACAAGCGGACATCGGCCGGTATTATTCCGCTTTTGTGCATAGCCGAGTGGCGCAAATCGAGTTGTGCCTTTGTTTCACACTTTAGGACGTACACAGCTATATTATGTAAGACTGGTGTACATTGATGACCTCGGTATACGCACAGTAGTATACCTAATAACATATGTCTCGTATTTATTAGGACGGTTGTGTGTTCACAGAGCTTGATGAGCACGAATGAAGCAAGACAAATAATATTGCTATATACAATAACTAATATAACTAAGCAGTGAGGTACCAACAGATTAGAATAGTACGTCCCCCTTTACCGGGTGTTATAAAAGGTGACTAAGGTACCAAAACCGATAGATCGGTATATCCATCCAAAACAATGTAGCTGAAATGCACAGCATCCCCATCGGAAAAGCTGCGCTCTGCTATTGCCAACACCCTTACCCAGCATGGCAATTATGGATAAAAAGTCCCTATTTTTGGGGAGGGCTATGTCCAGCAGTGGACGTTTTGTGATGATTAACCCACAAATAAAAGAACAATTTTTATTTTCATTGCACCCGGACGAAGCCAGGCTGTTTAGTACATAATAAAGTATTGTACACAATAAAAACAAAATCAATTTTTAGAACCATTGGCAGTCTTACGAATTAAACGTAAGAACTTAAAAAACGAATAAAACGTGATAGGGCAGTTCGATGTGTACATACAGTTAAAAAAAAATTGAATAACGACAAGCGACACAGACAGATGCGGTATGAACTAGCTGACCAAAATAAATTATTTCGTAGCTTCGTAGCAAATTCGTAGACACCCCGTAGCTATCGGCTTGCCGCTAATGATTGTATAGTTTTTGAAAACTTCTAATTTAGAGAAATATCTTAAGATAGTAATTTAAAATGTGTTCTAATTATACATGGCATCAATTGTGGTTCTTGGAAATAATGTACTTTTAAGACTTGATTGAATAGGTATTATCTTGTGAAGAGATATTTTTTAAGTAAATGTAAATGATAAAGAAACCTCGAACATAAAAAGGTGTGTGTGAAATAAACCGCGTTTTAAAGCCGTTAATGAAGAGACAGAATAGTATGTATTTTATTGTAATGTGCACTTAAATATTGTATCCTAACAAAGCCGTATTTTCACGACTAGTACATTATATGATCGACGTTTCGGTAGTGTTGCGGCAACGGTTTTCAAGAATTGCAAACAAATTACATGCTGTGACGTATTTTACGGCCCCAAAGAGTTTTCTATGAATAGCGAACGTTATTACTGTCATAATGTAATAATAATATAGAAATTAAATTAAATATATACAATTATATAGAAGAGGTATTAAAGAACGGCCAAGTGAGAAGTACCAAGAATAAATTAGCGTGTATGAAGGGACTAACGCGAGTAAAGGAAGCGAAGTTTGACAATATCGTAGCAAGTGGAGATACATAGTATCTGCCTACCCCGATGGGACACAGGCGTGATGTATGTATGTTTGTATGTATGTATCTTTATTTCATTTATGCATAACTTTCTCCGCATTCACAAATCTCTCGTGCACAAGCGCCGGTTAAGGGTGGATCTTTTATCTTTCATTCTGGTCAGCCTTATGTATAATAATGATGGCACCAATAAAGCAATCATTTTAATATGTCTGTGTGTATGTTCTGATTATTTACTGGTTTGACATTACCAATTTGAACGAGACGTTTATTAGCAGATTGCTGATAAAAGGGCAAATACGGTTTATGTCATTTAGGAAATATTATTGGTATTTATTATCACCGTCATATTGGCTGTGAACGTCCGCCCTGCTGGACATCAGCCTACTCAATAAATATTAAAATTTACCCGAAATTGCCACGCCGGGCAAGTGTGATGCTCATACACAACATGGTACCTGCCTCGGCGGGTAGCAGTATCGCGGCTATGTAATCGGTTTTCATTATCATCATCATATAAGCCATTGGAAGTCCACTGCTGGAGATATGCTACCCCAATAAAGGGGGTAAACGCAATCACCGAGCGTAGCTTTAGCGACGGGTATTTTGCTGCCCATTCTAGCTATGTTCATTTGATTTATATACCGCCATCTGTCGGTTCTGATTCTTTAGTTTGCTCTTACGACTCCAAGTACATGAAAAGGTACAATTCTACGCTACCGGTACCACACAGTAAATCTGGTTTTACATATCAGTAAATATATACCGCCGTGGGGTACCGGTGGAGTAGAATAGTACCTCCTTCTGTACCAGGTGTCGTAAGAGGCGACTGAGGTACCGTAACCAATAGATAGCGGTATACCCATACGAAACAGTGCAACTCAAACGCACAGAGTGGGGATGGGCAGCAGCATTTCTATCGCGAAAGCTGCGCTCTGCGATTACCAACACGCTTGCCCAGCGTGGCAATTATGGGTAATATTCCCCCTTTTTGGGGAGGCCTATGTCCAGCAGTAGCCAATGGCTAAAATGATGATGATAAAATGTACAGATTCACTAGACTAGTTATACGTATAGGGTGTAGCAAATGTGCCGCTAGCGCCGCAGTAATTGAACGAGACGCCGTCTCCGATTGCATATCAATACGGTTCGTATTTATTATTGATTGGACTTATTGGTCTACATTGGCTTTTATTGTATTAGCCGATTGAGATGCATCTGACGCGGAGAAACGGACAATTGATGTGCCATTACCGTGGCGATGGCCATGTGATAACTTTTACATTATATAAATTTTATACTGGGTTTTTGTACTTGATTCACTAGTGATTAATCGTTTCTGGTCTGTTTGTGCGTCTCGGCCGAATTATAGCGTGACTTTAAACAGCATATCATTTTCTAATAAATAGGTTGTCAAGTTGAATTAGTACTTAAAGTTGTTATAGTAACAAAAGGCTTAATAATGAAACGGATAAGTTTTACTTTGGAAGTCCGCAAGCATACAGTCCGCTTGGTGGTAAACGTGACCGCAGCCTATAGAGGCTCGTGTCTTCACAAAGATATCAATATCGTGTCACCAAACTTGTGAACTAAAGATACTAAGTCACATTTACCCGGTAATTTCACTGCCTCTTTCACCATTCAAACCGGGACACAGCAATGCGAACACTGCTATTTGGCAGCAGAATAGGTGAGAGTGAGGTACCAATGCAGACGACCTTTGTAAGAGGTCTACTTTATATAAATATAAACATAATCCATTTAGATTATTGAACTATCCATAAAATATTAAAATAATGATTAACTTTTCCATTTATAAGTATTATAATTAAATACGTATTGAATTGAATGACAACAAAATCTAAAAAGACATTTTAACAATTAATATGCAAAAAATACCAGTGGTACCGTAGGCAAAAGAGCTGACTTGTTTTTCTATTTCAAAAGAAAAGGAAAATCACGTCAACCCGTCCTTTTAATCGTAAGCCGACAGCCGCAACATCTCTATAACCTTCACCATGCTAAAACATGGAATACGTATTCGGTTGAATATAAAAGATGATCGATATACCGACGGACCTACAAATTATGCAGAAATATTTATATATAAAAAACTTACAAAATTTACTGCCCATATATTTGAGTGATAAGGACGGCTTTCGGTGGGAAATAAATGATACAAGCAAATAAATTGCTTGAAGCTATTAAAAATATTGCATCGAGGAGTATCAATGCCTTTCTAAGTAATTGACGCATTTAATTTTATTTAAGTAAATGATATAGTAAGCAATCGCCAATTTTACAATTGTACGTATCACAACGTAACTATTATTTAACGGCTCTAATATGTGATTTATTTACCAATATCATATATGTAATATTATCTAACATTTAGATTCACCAATTATTCATTTCATATGCATTACAAAACTATATTTTTAACGGCTCTGAAACGTGGTGTTGTAACTTTTAAATGTTATGTCTAACGTTTGTTCTTACTCACGGCAAACGTTTTTAATACTGTTAGAAAGTATTCTATAGATCTATCTGTAAATAAAATAAAACTACCTTATGCTTGAATATGTCTGGTAATTAATGAACACTGTGTCTGAAATAAAACTATAGAAGAGAATATATAGAATAAACGCAAATAAAAATAGAGCGTTTATAAATAAATATTAAATCATTAAAATATGTAACTTCATTCGTTATATATTTTTTTCTAAAGGTACCGTTGATAAAAATCTTGCTAATAAGAATATTGAGCGAAACAGTGTTTAACCATTGTAATTTTTTTTAATCACAAATATCAAATTTAAATAAACGTTATGTGTTTAACGCATTACATTACAGAAATTTCAGTCTCTCTATTTAACTTTACCTATTCATATTTTATTTTAAGAGATTGATTTGGATCAAGTATATTTTTAGTTTTCTTATCAGAATTAGAATTATATTTTTCTAAGAATATAAGATACATAGATGAACTTCATTTTCATTTAAAGCTGTTTCAAAAATATTACTTTAACCCACGTGCTATGCCGATCGGCCGTAGAGGTACCGCATTAGCCGCAGAGGTATTGCCTCAGAACAGAACATATTGTTGTTTTATTCTTTTTATTTAATAAAACTATTTTCTATTTTCCTTTAAAACAATAGGATTGAAATTCATTATTCTTACTTAAAATAAATTATTTTAAATATTTAACTTAGCCTTAAAATACTTGAAATAGCCTTAAATAGTAGTTCAATAAAGCATGGACGTTTTAAACTAGTGTTGGCTTCTGAACGAAGTGAATTTCCATCGTCTAGCATCACTAGTTTTGTTGACAACTTCTATAAGCGTTTAACATGTTAAACAAATTAAAAAATATATATGTTCTGCGAAGTAAAACATTAACAATTATGAATAATACATTATAACCTCTTATTAAGAGGAAACCTCTTATTTATTAAAATATGACTCACATAATTTAAAACAATCGAATATATTTTCCTATAATACAAAATCCCGCCGCTTTTGCCACAACAACAACAAAACATACCTTATTAGCGTCCGAAAATATTTTGCCAGCTGCAGGCGGGAAGTTTTCCCGCCGAAATCCGCGTGAACCAATCGCGTCACCGCGACACCGTCATAGCGTGCACTCGCTCCCGCGCGCGACACCACACTGCCGACCAGTCCGCACAGAACTGCGAGTAACCGTTCAGAAACCGCCCTCGGCAAACAAAACCCCACCCGTAAAGAGCATTTTAGCGCGCGCGCCTCCCCGCGCCCTGATTTAATACCGAACGCGGGCAGTGATTCACTTAGCCGAACGCTGCTACCGACCTCCTCTCTCTCTCACACGAGAACCACGCTTCTTTCCCTTACGCACACGCTCGGTTTACCTACATCGGACAGAGACGGCCGCAACACATCTCGATTCTCAACCAACTCGATTTGCATGCGGGGGTCGCGCCGCAAACTTTATGTCCTCGTTTCGTAAATTATTTATACGTTTGGAAATACTTTTAACGGCACGGGAAAAGATTGCTTTATAAGAATTAAGTGACCGGCAGCTGATTGCCGTAGACGAGATCAGGCGAATCGAGTTTTAACTCTTTCATGTTTAGAAAATCGTATTTGAACCCGTTCTTGTTTTTATGAAGGAAACTGTACATTTTTCAGGTGGAATCAGGTGTTATATTTATGTAATAAGTATATTTTACAATTAAATTTATGCCAAAATTACTCATGTAAGAACAATAATTATTTTGCGAAATATAATAAATGTAGAACTTATTTCTACTTATTTAAATACAAATCATCAAACTTCCTGTTTTTATTACAAAAATATATTACGCAGTCTTAGTAAATACAAATACGTTTCTTTTTTAAATGAAACATAGGTAGTAGTAAACATTTTTAATATGGATTTAAGGCTTGAGCACTAAAGTTTTTTTATTTTTTTTAATAAATCAAACCATTCACAAATCTAGCATTACATTTTTTGTGAAACGAATAAAAATATAAAGCAGCTGTTATTAATTAAATTCAATTTATTTCACTCATCAAAATCTTGGATTAAATTTTTAATCCTGGGTATTCTGAGCAACTTGCCTTCAAATCTGTTTATGAAAAACAAACAAATTTACAAATCAATATAATACATATATTGTACACGCGGCTACAGATAAGCAAATCTGTCAGTCTCTCAATAGATAATAACATCCACTGCATTTTAATAAGTTTAGTTTGTATAAGTTGGTTGGCAGATTTTTAGCCATTTATTAATGGATAATTAAATATATATTTTGTATGTATATATTATGTATGTATATATTTATGATTAGTTTAGTTTTATTTAGTTTAGGTAGTAATTATTACTACTACTATTACACTAGTAACTAGAATCTGGAAATTAAACCTCACCAAATATAGGTATGACTAACTGACTCGCAACTTTGCTAAAATAATTTTGACATTCATACTTTTGTTTTGTAATTATGTTAAGACTATATCAAATGGACCGTAAATGAAACTGTGTTAGAAAGAATCAAACTAACCACTAATTGTGTTTCATGTATGAATTCCAAAGAGCTTTTAAAGAAACCTTTTTTTGTATAGTTATTTCATATTCAACCGCTGGATTGTGTAAAGCGTGATTTAAATATATTCTTAATTTAAATATATAGCTTATTTCTGGGGAGCCTAGAACCTATAACCTTTTGTGACCCACTGGGCACCTTCGAATGTTTGTACCGTAACCCAACCGCCAAAACTTTTGTGGGTACAAGTGATACGCTGCCATTAAAATAAGAATCACTTTACTTTCAAATGCAAACTAGTATTTTGCTGTACACTCATACTTTTCTATATTATAACTTAGCCACTATTATACTAACGCCCGGTTTTAATTAGTACTACAGTATAAGACTATGTAAATATATAAAAATCACACTATATCAAAAGTAAGTGCTTAAGAATCTTACCATATTGCATTCTTAACACAAATACACACAAAATATACAATAAACGTAAATAAAATAAATTTATTTCGTTGTCATATAACACATATAATATTTCAGAATGTCTTGATTATTATCATCAAGCGTTAAAAACTTAATTAAGATTATATTACATTAACATTGAGTTTAATTCAATTTTAACATTTGCAACCTCATTACAAATTAAATTTATTTAAAAATAACTAGTTTTTGTCTGCGAGGATTTCTCTTCAGATCCCGTCCCACGGGAGCTCATCTTTACTTAGGATCAAGTGTAATCTTCCGCAGGGTTCAAGTTAATAACATGTCAAATTTTATTTTATTTTAGTTTAGGTAGCAATTATTACTACTACAATTACACTAGTAACTGGAAACTGGAAATTAAACCTCACCAAATATATGACTAACTGACTCGCAACTGTGCTAAAATAATTTTGACATTTATAGATAAAATGCGCTTTTAAAGATACCTTCATCCGTTTATTCCTGTAAATTTAACAAACAGACACGCATTTCACGGCTATAATAATAATATCAATGAATGTTTAACTACAACGCAAATCTTATCAACAGCAAAAATACCTTAAAATAATTTGAGGGTTATCATAAAGAACAGTGACTCCATTGAACCCTACTCTACGCTTGTGTTTTCTACTTGATACTTGTAGGTACCCAATACACTTGACATTTAGTAGCCGGTTAAACTAACCAGGTAACGTCATCGTGTTAGACACAAACTAACGACGGCTAATGGCAGCCGTGATCCTTTTGCTAACGAACTCGGGTTCTTGGGTGGACTCTACTATTGGAAACTAGTACCAATATTTAAGTGTTCTGTCTAAATTAATATTTAAAAAGATAAATATTTGATGGTTTGTTTGTTATGATTTAACTTAAAAACTGTTAGAAGGGATTTTTCTCATTCTTCCAGTATCACGTAGATTCCATTGTTGTGAGAATAATAATAAATAAGAGTAACCTCAGTGAGTCCATATAACACCAGCTTTTACCGGAACTTTGGTAGATTACTCTTCCGGAATGCTCCTCCATGACATTAACTCAAAGTTTAAAACAAAGTACAGTCTGTTGACGAGTTTTAATGTTTTTAGAAAAAACATCAAAGTCTATTGCACCATAAATATTATGTGATGCAACAATAGGAAATGATAAAGAATAAGCTCTATAAATAAATAAATAATACAAACAACTCAGGCTGACAAAACGACAAAACACATTTGTGTAATTGGAATCGTGTTGCCTCTGTTGTTACCTATATTTATCGAGTGATACATATATTTAACACCCAGCCACAGAGCAAACACAAATGTTCGATTTATTAATGGTTGCCTAGGTGACTACCAAATACAGCATCGGGCACTTCTAGATAATTCGTTTGTCTCGATGCTCTTATTTGTATTTTATATTCAGCCGTAAGCTACCGGCAGAGTACCTCCACCTGCCAGATGTCGTAAGAGGCGACTAAGGTATCAAAAGCGGTAAATGGTGGTACATCCATCCGTATCCAACTTTGCAGCTCAAAGCACAGGGGCGGGGGTAGGCAGCAGTATTCCCGTCGTGAAAGCTGCGCTCTGCGATTACCAACACGCTTGCCCAACGCGGCAGTTAAGGGCAAAATTCCCTCTTTCTTGGGGAGGCATACTAGGTACTCTGCCGGTACCTCACGGCTAATTTTGTAATGTAGTTGTTGAAAAACTCAAACTTCTGTCTGCATCTCAACGTATCACGGTGTTAAGTAGATTTGCTAATGAAACTTGGCAGGCGTTAGGGGCACAAACAACACTCACTAATATATTTTGTACAAATCTATACAAATTATAGCCTATATGTTACTCTGATATATGAGCTATATTTTTTTAATTTTGAAAAATCATATTTGCATTATCAAAAAATACTACTCGGACGTTATGTGACAGAACCTTCAACTCTTAGAGAACATAGCCAGGTATATCCTTGCCAAACTCTGCCCTTTCAGATAGGGAAAACATCCTTAACTTGGGTTTAGTAATCTTTACAATTTTTGAAATCACTGTCCCAAAAACCAAAAATAATCACAGCCTTCCAGCAGAATGTCTTCATAGACGATCGAGTACCCTTAGTAGCGGCTATTTTCCTATAATCGACTTAAGATCTAATTCACTAATTTGCTCGATATTAGTTACACGGTAACTCACTTACTATCACTAGAAGTAACAAGGTGTGTCCCTGTATTATTTATTAGACGGAAGACTCCATATTTCACCTAAGCTTTTAACAAAGCCATGAGGAATATTATAATGAAATATTCTCGGACAATCCAAAATAAGCATCTTAATACTTGATAAGCAATCGTTTCAACGTCTGATTCTTTAATCAGAGCGCTGATTCAAAATTTACTTGTCTTGTATACTCTGAAGACAAGCTTAAGGATACAGCTCGCGAAGGGCCTGAAAGGGTAGCGTCACGGGAAAATGGAATTTATGTCTGGGGGATAGGTGGTACAGACATTGTAAATAAGATACTTTTCAATGAAAATGAACGCTGGTTAGGTGTAAGTGACAATAAAACGGGGGCTTAGCTCTCGGGGCCGTCTTCAAGTGGAACGGCGGGGGTAGCGGGGCCGCCCGGGGGAGGGGCGACGGCTCCGTCCCGCTCGCACGCGACTCGCGCTCATCCGTTTTATTTCTTGTTTGGTCGCCGCGCGTCTTCTTTCTACATAATTTATTTTAAGCGGGCGCATTTAAAAAATTGGCTGAGCCGCATACGAGTTTAGGCGGCGAAATGGAGTTTGCGGGCGCGGGGGATACGCGCCCAGGGGGGCCGGTGGGGGGGATGGATTCTCAAATAAAAAATAATATGGTAAATGATTTCATTTGAATTGCCGTTTTGGCGTAATCGTCCGGGGGAGGTGTAATGGGCCGTGCGAAGATCCGCAACATTGTCCGCGCTTTCATTTGCGCGCTGAGTTTATTTTATTTTTATTGCCCGTACTTGACTTTTATCGCCCTTTATGTCGGCCCATACATATTCAATGGCGCTCGCTGCGCTGTCGCCGTCCGAAACTATTTGACACAGTGTTTGTGACGCTGTAAGTATTTTATTGACGTGATGTGATATCGAATGCGAGGCGTTACGCTAAATATTTATGAATATACTCACAGCACTATGTCCTCTGATTGTTTGTGTTCTATGTGCAACTTTGGTGAGCGGATACGAAAGGGAAATAGTTTATTAGATCTAACACAAATGAATAAAACATCAAATAGGTACTATGCAATAATGGAAATACCAACACAAATAGCATGAATTGAAACAATTATTTCAATAATTAATATTCCAAATGGACACAAGCATACATAAGAAATTAATATTAGCGTTGTATCAATCGACTATCGGTGACGCCGATCCTGGCCCTCCTGCATAAGTGTTACGCTGTTCGAACGGATATACCGCCATCCGCTGGTTCTGACATCCCCTGGAACGTGGAATCTGGAACCCCATGGCAATTAAAGATACTTGATGACGATGTGAGTTAAAGATACTTGTAGATTGGACTTAAATACAGGGAAAAACTTTCTATTAAATAAGCAGCTAAATCAATACTTCATAAAAGTATTTAAACAATGTTGTAGCAATATTTTCCAGGCAGCATTTTCATATGTAACTGTACTAAACAGTTTCATCCCATAATCATCATCACATCAGCTATTGAAAGTCCACTGTAGGCCTGTAGGCCTCCCCAAGAAATGGGGAGTTCTGCTCATAATTGCCGCACTGGGCAAGCGTATTGGCAATCGCAGAGAGCGATGCTTCGCGACGCAGATACTGCTGCTTATACCCGCCCTGTGCATTTGACCTACACGGTTAAGGATGCATATAGTGCCATCTGTCAGTTCTGGTACCTCAGTCAACTCTTACGACACCTGGAAAAGGGGAGGTACTGGTTCACTCTGTCGGTACCACACAGCAGAACATTTACTTAATAGCTTAACCTGGTGGAATATACCTACATACGTAGAAATTGTCCTGTCAATGTATATTCTTTGTTGTATATAGTAGATAAAGTGGAAGAAATAGTTATAAATAAAACCGTTTAAAAACGAGAAGCGCCCCTCGGTTTCACCCGCGTTAAGATAACAAACCTAGTACCTAACAGTCTTTTCTCTTCGTTTTGATCGGGAAAATCTTTTAATTAAACTACTTTATAACGTCTTTGAAACGAAGTTTATTTAACTTTTGACATGATCAGTTCGACTTTTACGTTACCTTACGGCAACCGTTCTCATGATTTGACCTCAAACATACCTTGAGGATATGTTCAACATGCTTTGTGTACGTATGTGTCAACGTTACGTTACAGGTAGGTTGTGGAAGGACTTAAAGAAAGGTAAGGTCATAAGTACTAAAAATAAACGAGCGCACATGAAAGGACTAATACAAGTAGGAAAAGCGAGAGTGGATAGAGTTCCACTTGCTACAATCTTGGCATACCAAGAACTTAACAAGTGGAGATCCAGAGGCTCTGCCTACCCCGATGGGATGGTTAGAAAATATTAAATCTCTATAACTTCGATATTATTAATGCATCATCAACAAGTATAAGCTTCAACATAAGACGTTATTAGACAATACAAGAGCATTTGAGACCGTCTGAATTCCTATAACGTTAAACAAAAATTCCCATGAAATTATGTAGACAGGTTTTTAAAAGGTTTCTGTCTGCGTATTTCCGATATTATCGTATAAGCCACTGGCAATGTGTCCTATAGTCCTGTTGATAAATTTCAAATAATCAATCTGGTATGCCGCAAGGCAGTTTTCTGGGACCTACACTGTATTACTAATTAACTGCCAAACAATATCAAGACAACATTCAATGTCTATGGTGAATACGAATCAACATGTTATTCTGTACCTTATACAAAGGGCGTCGGCATTGGTATCTCAGTCCCATCTATTTCGTCGGTCAAAGTTATGAAGAGTGAGAAAGGCAGTGAAATTACTAAATTATGTGACAAAACATCTTTAAGCTGGCAACGCGCTAGTGATATCCTCGATATTACGAGAGTCTATAGGCTGCGGTGAAGATTACTATCACGCAGTCTGTATGCTTGTTTGTCAACCTGGTATAATAAATATACACAATGTTTAAAATTTGTTTTGAGAGAGGAGAGAGAGCTAGTGGTTCTAAAAGAAATATCCACTTTGTCATTTTTTTTCTCGCTCATATCGCTCGTCTTTCTTTTAACCACCACACACAATTATATAAGTGACAAACATACTTACATTCGATCTGATTAGCTTAGCTTTTAACCGAGATAGAGCGTTTTCAAATCGCTTAACCCCATTTAAAATTTTTTGTAGTTCTAAAATTGTCAATACACATCATTCGCTTTTTTGCATACTATAATATTACATAGGTTCATTGTTGATTAATAAAATAAGTAATACTGCCTTATCCAAATCCCACGGGAATAGTAAATTTTTGAGAATGCGAGGTAGATTAAATCTTTTTTCGTACTTCTAACTATATGTGAGCTATCTGCGCCGGTGAACGTTTCATTAGAATCAGTAAAGTCGTTTCAGAGATTACCTTAAACAAACAGACCCCAAACAAAATGTGGTTTTGTTATATGTACTATGTATAGATCCATATGCATTTAAGAAAAAGCCGTTATGTTCATACCAGCTGTGCCCGCGTCTTCGTCCGCGTGGAATAGTTTTTTTGGGAACCATACCTACTTACCTTAACTTATATAAATTTTGAATGTCATGTTTATTGATATCGAATCAGTGGCCTGAAAAATATGTTTCTTGCTCTAAAAATACCAATTTTTAATGAAACTTTTCATCCCCGAAATAAGGGTTGTAACCCTTATTTCGAATTAAAAAATAGCCTATGTCTAAAGATCTCAGGGTCTAAAGATTGTCTGTGACATATTTTATCAAAATCGGTTGAGAGGTTTAAGCGGGAAAGCGTAACAGAAAGACAGAGTTACTTTGGCATTTATAATATTAGTAGGGATTATAAATAGACACTCCAATATTATGTATAAGTATTCATACTGATTATTGATGTGATCATTTGGTTTATGGATACAAGTAGTGCACTGATTTTATACCTTCGTGTTCTTTCTTTGCTCTTTGTCCCTGGTGACCTGTACAACGGATCCGCATAGGTACCAGTCACTCGTGAAAACATAATATTACGGCTATTGTGAATCATTTTTTGTAGAGAAAATAAATGTATTATTTTGAATACATAATATATTAATAACAATTCCTTGTGCTGCTACTAAAAAAGGAATTCTATGAATATTTATAAAAATAGAGGAAAAAGCGATCTTAACGATGTGATCTGATGCTTTAATCAGTTTTGATGCTTTCAAAAGAGATAGTTTTAGATTCAAAGGAGAAGGTATAAATATAGGAATCAAATTAAAAGCTGTAAGGACAAAAAGCTAGTAGACATTCGAATGAGAGTGTATTTGTTAATTAAGTTTCTACGGTTAAACTGATGAATAGATTTTGATACAATCTGAGGAAGAACATTATAATTATGTAATAACAAAGAAAATTATAATATCCTTCATTCCAGTTTGTTAATAACAATTTCTTGTATCAATCAATCAAACACTTAAACAAGCAAACAGATTGTACGTGCCTATCAAATTCGAGGATTATCCACGATTTTCCTAGGCTCCTATCATCAGATCCTGAGTTAGCGATGGCTGGCAATTCCCAAATTCGGTTGACAGTTCTCGGTGGTATCGAGGCTAAAATAAGTATATATACCTTTTTGGTCGATTAATAAATAATTTCATAGGAATAGTATATAAAGTATTAAATACACTCATAACGATGACTCTGATGATCCCATGCGACCATGAGACTCATTTAACGAATAAGGCATTGAATCAGGCTAATCTTAAACTAGACTGGTATGAAACAGGTATTTTAGTAATTTTTCTGCAGGTTGAATACACAAGCCACCAGAAAAATGGGTGAGAGCGAGTAAGCCTCGACTTAAAAACCCGTCGGGAGCCAACATCTAGTTCAAGATAGACCTAATTCCTATATGCTAGGTGACTCTCATAATCCCGCAGGGTAAACATCAATATTTGACTTGAATATCAATTCAAATACTTCCTATCTTGTTTATTGTTTTGCGATTCAAAAGTGTTTGTAATGCGCTTACTTGAATATAAAGTATATTTTAAGTTTAAAAGATTTTAATTGAGAAGATTTTAACAAAATATATTCAATGTTATACATAAAAATTTTAACGCCTATACTTTTATTAATAGCAATAATGCCGTAGGTACCGGAAGAGTAGGAAGCGACAGCCGACAGATGGCGGTATATCCACTTAAAATTACTTACCTCAAATGCGACTAGGTTAGAATGGTACAGAAGCATTTTTTATTTATTTATTGAACTTTATAACACAAAATATTACTGAATGTACAAATGGCGAACTAAATGCCAGTTGGCATTATCTCCCTACCGACCATTACATAAAACTTAAAAAAATTAAATATATATATAGTGGTACAGACAATATATATACAGTGTAGTGTTATAAAGTTAGAGAAGCTCAGAATATTTTTATGGGGATTGCTTAATATTCAAAGGTAGCTCATTCCAGAGTCGTATAGCTGTCACTGTAAAAGAGTTTGTCAAAAAACTAGAGTGATGAGAAGGAGTTAAGACCGAGAGAGTATTAGAAGAACGGAGATTACGTTCGTGAGAGGAAGATAGGAATTAGAATCTGTCCTTTAAGTAAGTTGGTGCGTACGGAACAAAAAGTATTGAAAATAGTGTGGTCTATATATGGAACTCGAATGCGACGTTCACGAATAGGAAGCCAGCCAAGAATAGAACGGTAATGGGAAATATGATCGTACTTACGAAACCGAAAATGAAACGAAGACAGTTGTTTAATAGACGATCCATTTTATTAAGGAGTTCTTGAGAAATATTAGTGCAGCACACGTCACCATAGTCAATTACGGGTAAATCCAAGGATTGAATAAGAACGGTTTTGGTTTTGGTTGGAAGAAAATATTTAAATCGATAGAGAGCACGAAGCGTTCCAGTAACCTTACAACTGATTTCATAAACATGTGTATCCCAGTTTAGGATTCCCATTTCGAAGCTACGATCTACGATTGCCACCACGCCTGCCTAACACGGAAATTATGGGAAACATTCTGAGGTTCCATGACTGCTATGATAATAATAATAAAACCAAGGATTGAATAAATTAAATTGACGGGCCCGATGGCGCAGATGGTAGTGATCCTGTCTTGTGCACCAGGGGTCGTGGGTTCGATTCCCACCCAGAGCAAATATTTATATGATGATATTTGTGTTTGCTCTGTGTATGGGTGTAAAATATATGTATTTAAGTAGTATATTTGTGATTCCTCTGTTGTCTGGCATTCGTAACACAAGTGCTTTAAGCGACTTACCACGGAGTCAGGTCAATGTATGAGATGTTGTGGGAATTATTATTATTTAAAAATAAGAACGGTTTTGGTTTTGGTAGAAAGAAAATGTTTAAATCGATAGAGAGCATGAAGCGTTACAGTAACCTCACCAATGATTTTATAAACATGTGTATCCCAGTTTAGCATTCCTGTTTCGAAGCTACGATCTACGATTGCCACCACGCCTGCCTAGCATGAGTTTCTAAAAAGCCAAAAAATATATTTAAAATATCTGCAGAATGATTTAGTATATACAATGGACAAATGCTACATTCAAAAGCAATTAGTATATCCTCTTTCACTTATTATGCATACACCACACCATTTTATAGAGCATCCGTAACTAAACCTACATGATAAGAGGGTAGGTACTACATTCCAAATTTCACCAAAATCCGTATTCCGGTTAATCCGTGAAACCATAGCCAACAGAGAGACGCTGATCTGACTCAAATACCAATACTGAATTAAATTGAGCAATCGATAAAACATATATTCTTCCAAAAATATAGTATTTAAAGCTTTATTTGCGCATTTTATCTCATAGTGACATCTGTCAAACAACGGACAGTTATGTCTACGTCATAAGTACGTTAGAAAGATAAAAAATATAAAAGGCATTATTTTCTTAATTCTATTGATTTTCTTATTTTTTCGTTAAATAGGAACCTGTTTCTAACAATAACACAAACAACAAAAAGATTTAGTGAAATCGGTCAAGACTTTCGCGCGTGAACAAATGAATAATTCTAAATACTTATATAGTAACTTGCGGGGTTGTCGGCAGAGTAGAACAGTACCTCCTTCTGTACCAGGAGTCGTAGGAGGCGACTGAGGCATCCATCCCAAGCATTCCCGTCGCGTTAGCTCCGCGCTGCGATACACTTTACGGCAATTATGAGCAAATGAGGCCATGTCTAGCTGCGGATTTCCAATGACTCTAATGATAATGATAATACAGATAACGTCATTTCTCATTATCCTGCATACTCAGAGTTAGGAGTTACGAACAGACATTGCTAATTAATAATCAAAGCAATATTATCTGTAAAGCGACCTTATATTTTCCTATTCATTTTTGCACACAGCCAACTCTTTGATAAACTACTTTCGAACAAATCCAACATCTCATTTCCATAACCGATAACCAACAGTATAAAGGCGTACAATGACTCAACAAATCGCCTAATAGCACTATAATAACTACATCAATGCTTGCGTAATTGTATCTGTCTTTGTGGGAGAAAAATCAACCCTCTAATGTTCAGGGTACTTTCGACCCCTCCCGAGTGATTTATTGAAGAAAGCTTTTAAACCCTTGCGTTGGCCATTGTTGATTTGTGTCTTTTATTCCTACCCGGATCATTACGGGTTATGCTTGGATTTGGTCTAATAACTCTCCTTTATTATTGTTTTGACCGTTCGTTTTGTAATAATTTGAGAAATGGACAATCTGTTCATTTTTTGTAATATTTTTACATGAGGATGTAGTGATGTTATTGTCATGATAGAAATTAAAAAAAATGTGGTGAATCTATGTCACGGCTTTCGAGCTATTGGAGAATAAATCTACGCAACGGATGATTACTTCTTTCAGGAATACTTCCTTGTTCCTTTAGCTAAACCAAGTGGTTTAAAGTATTGACGGGTGTTTTATAATTAATAACCGTCGTGATGTGACGTCTGAATCATATATTTATTTTAAAATAGCTTTCCGCCGGACATTTTGTCTGCGAAGCCTTTGTGGCATCCTTGGGGAACACATGTTATTCCAAGAAGTATTCTATGTCAATCCCTGACTCTATCCCTGACAGCTCAATTTAATAAAATTCATGCCGATGCTATAGAGAACAATGCTACGGCTTTTCGGAATAGAAAGTAACCTATGTCTAAACTATTAAAAATCTATATGCGTAATTTCAGCTAGATCTGATCAACCGTTCCGTCGGGAAGAGTGACAATCTTACACCCAAACTCAGAAACTTACGTTTATGATAATTGTATGGAAGTAATGATAATAAATATATAATAGGCTATTTTCATCTATCAACAAAAAAATATAACATTATGTTACTTGAATAAATAATAACGTGAGGAATTGAAAAAAAATGTCGTTATTCCATAAAAACCTAAGATTAATTTTATATTTCAAAATTAAAATCCGAGTTTTATTATCTGTAAGTCACGTGACCGAAAACACCGTCCACCATGTTTTTTTCCAGAATGACGTCACAAGCACTAAAATATCTAAATGTAAACAACTGACTGTGTTCCTTAATTTTTTACTTTTTTTGTGTATAATTCCTTTTATTTTAGAGATTTTGTATTTTATTACGCTACTTTTGCATAATTAAACATGGACGTCGGATTTGTAAAAGCCGAAAGTACTAATTTACCGAAGATAGATGCGGTAATGATTACAAACTTCTTTGCGTGTAATACAGATTTCTTTTCTGCCGAATGCAGAAATATAAAAACAGCTATGTAAGTAAATCTTTCTATTACTTTATCACAACAATATCATTTGTGTGATTCATAGGTGTAATTCAATGAAATTTTCTTATTTTGAGGTTAACAACATCGTTCGGAATAGTAATAAATAACTTTTCTGGAGTCTTCAATGTCGAATTCTTACAATTTAACGCAACACACCAACGATACGGGTTATAGAAACTCATCTTTTTATATAAATAAAAACAACTCAACAAAGCCGACAAACTCAATATCGTGTCAATGACAAATGTCAATTTGAGGTTACAATATTTTAGTACTATTGACGTCACCAAAATGGCGGATGGTATTTTGGCGCGTATATTTTACGACAAATTTTTAATATTTTTTTTTCGGCATAAATCGGTCATATTTTGCTGAAATAAAAATTATAATGAATTATCAGATATATACGAACATTTAAAAAAAAAATGAAGAAATTGGAGAATAGCCTATTATGAATCGTATAATACAATATACTAGCGACCCACCCCGGTGTCGCGCGGATACAATCTGTATAAAAAAAATGGTTACTGTGGGTTATGTAGATCTCTTTAAAGTACACAATACTTAGTTTTTTTATCTATCCCGTCTGATTGAGCCAGCGTTTGCAATGTTATTGCAAAAAAATTATGTATATATATATATATTTACTACATCCCATTAGAAACCACTAAAATTATCAGTGTTTCTCTACTGTATATTGCATGTATTATACATATAAACATTCCTCTCGAATCACTATGACAGCAACTGACGGGCTCGATGGCGCAGATGGTAGTGACCCTACTACCCTACTAGTGCCGAAGGTCGTGGGTGCGATCCCCACCCACGACAGATATTTATATTATGAATAGTTGTATTTGTTATGTGTATGGGTTATTTATGTGTAGGTATTTAAGTATTAAATTTGCAATACCTCTGTTGTCTGATGTCTACAATACAAGTACCTTTAGCTACCTTGGAGTCAGTTCTGAGTATGAGACATCGTGTGAATTTATTATTGTTATTATAAAGGCGCCACATATTATTGGGAAACAGCGAATCCAACAAAAATTGAGTGTAGTAATGCACAAAACGTCTTGATTACTTTTGATGTCTATATAACGATGAACCGTCGTCTTAGTAATATACCCATTGAATGATTGTAGATAATACGTAACTGTCTATAACGGTCATGGAATGGTTGCAGTTGTATCCCAGGCCCATTGAATAAGCGGTCAGTTTTCTTCGTAGTTTAGTTCCATTTTTCTTACTAACATAGAATTTCTCTTCCTTTATTCAGTGCAGAATTCATTTGATATATAAATAAAAATTTAAAAATTCAGTCTTTTATTCATAAACAGCTTAAGCTATACAAAATTACGATCATTTAGCTTTACCATTAATTTACCATTTACCGCATTTGCAATAATAATTGATTGTTTGTTTTTAATTGACTTATAATTTGTTTTTAATTTTGGATGTCCGCGTTTCTATTCACGCAGTGACAATATCTTATTAACTAACAGTGCTGCGAGATTAGGTTTGGTTCTTAATGAAATCTAGGACAGGAACCCAGACAGGTGGTAATTTTGAAACATCTCTAGAGGCATATAGTTTTTATCCAATTTCAAGATTCACAAAGAATCCGTGAAATGAAACGGTGTTCCTTCGTAAGCTACGTCTGTCAAACCTATGAAACCTAATCAACCTAAACCCAGCAAGCTATCGGGGCACAATTTCCTTAAAATAAATATTTAATTACTTTAATTTTGATTTCCTAACGCAAATACTTTAAATGGATGGCATTTACAACAAAGTAGGAACAATTTGTTTAATATATATTGATACGCTCTGGAACTATCTAATTGATTTTAATATGTATTATTTGCGATGACGACGATATTTATTCATATTAAATATTAGGAATTTCTATTGTACATAATCAAAAATAGTTCATCTCGCATTCAGTTAAAAAAAATACTATTAATCGTTTCCAAGTACTAGCGATAACTTATACTAATAACGCCATCTATTGAAGTACGTAAACAACAATTATCCAACTTCAAAATTAATTTTATAAGAATATAATATTTTATTAACTATTAGAATATTATTATAATCAAATGATTTTTATTCCAAATTTATTTAGTTATTTAAGTTACATAAAAATATTATCATGATTCACTAGTTTTTCACTTTGAGTTTTTAATCTATGGTTGCATCATGTTCACTAGCGACATCTAGTCTCAGCTTATTCAAATAACAGAAAGTCGGTAAAACAGTAAAAGTCTAATAATAATTTAAATACTTTTACAAGTATTATTACAATTATGTATCCTAATTAATTAATTAATAATTAGTTAAAGAAAAAATTCACATGATATAACTTGGTTGAAGTTTCCAAAGTCTACATAAGTATTATTTCACTTTACATTTGAAATTACCGCCACAATTTAGCGGCGTTTCTACCATTTTGCGAACCCCGCTACAGGAAGTGAGTGTTATAGGTGCTACGCAGGCGCAAATTGACCTTTCGGTTGAAGAACCCGTCGGTCACATGTGAGTGTCGATAAATATCTTAGTTTTATCAGAATCCTCCTAAAAATAGTAGTTAATACTGTTTTTGTAAGTATTTTATATGGTGATTAAGTTTTTGTGATATTAACGCAACAGGGCACTGTGCATTATGTGTAATATTTGTCTCAATAATTTTGTACCGCGGCACCGGCACGTTTGACAAACTGCTATTTTTTTCATCGGTATCTCTTTGAATTGAAATAAAACTTAAGTTTATTCATATCACTTGCGATTTTCACGTGCATAGAACGTCTGTGTAGGAGCGAATATTGGTTTGTGATTTATTATTATACAGTGTATTATCTGAAGACATGTCCAAGATGTCCCGTAGAGAAGCCACATGTTCGAACACCACACGGTGTCCCGTGCGGTCAAAATCATCATGCCAGGCTTGCAAATTTGTGTATTGTCTTAATTTGTTAAGTCATGCTATAGATTTTTAATGCAGACTTAGGTGTATATCTACCTAGCGTTTAATACAAAGGCTATGTTCGCCGTTGTCGATAGGTGGGGTTAGTTGATGTAGTGCATATTCCTGAAAACATATGTATGTATGCCCATAAATCATTAACGCATTGATAGGTTATGCGCAGTACATATTTACATGGTATTTTTTTTAACAAATGTCAGCGCTGAACTAAATCGGGCGTGATTTACCTTTGTACCGCGTTAATGTTACTTTCTTGCTAAATTCGCTACGTTATCTATTTTACACGTGTTATTTTCTTTAACATACGGTGAAATTATTTTATCTATTTAAGTATGTTTAGATTTACAATTATTCTTTACTGAAGTGCAAATATCTGTAATAAATTAAATAATTTTTAAATCGTGAGATAATAAAAGCATGTGGTTAGTAATTCGAAATTGTATCAACATTTTGTCAACCTGTACCACCTGTGAAGTGATGGTTCAGAAAGTGCAAAACGTGTTGGTTATGTTTTCAATTTTAATTGTAATTATTCTCTTCGACATTGCTAATCGTTTTTCCCCCATAAATATGATCATTCATAAACAATAGTACAATTTTTTCATTCATGTACACACCTGTTTCCAACAAGGTAGATTAGCAGTTGTTGTTATAAATGTACTCTGACCAGGCGTCTTGCTTGCTCTGCATTAATTAAACTCTTTGTATGTAAGTGCAAGAATAGATGGTATCTTAGCGGGATTCTTTTGATAGGTATAGGTATCCATTAAATAATGCTTTCCCTTTACAGGTCACCTATCTAGTTTGTCATTATTTTACATAGAAAATCAACTAGAATGTTGTTATTTATTAATTATATTACAAAAACTTCTATGTAGGCCACTTTGACTTTAAAAGGTAGCATTTTAATAAACAGTGATTGTTTTGAATAACGGGAAATGTATAATTCACTTTTAAACTACTTTACTCTATGACATCCACCAAATTATCTTTTAAACTTATAAATCTTCCATGATCTCACTTTCATCTCAACCTAGTACATCGACCCTCTGAGGTTGATGACCTGGTTGCCAATTTTTTTTTTCACTTCAGTGTGAATCATGATCCATAGTTATGACCAAGGTTTCTTTAGTTAGCGCCTTCTGATTGATTGATTACTGTAACATAGTATTTAGTGTTATGTTTATCTAGTAGCTCCTTTAAGTCTATAAAATTTCTGAGATATGGGTGTATTCCTTGATTGTGTCATTTGGACTTAATAGATATTACATTAGGAAGAGCATAAATATTCTTTAGAGAAACACTACAGCATGAATATCGAGCCCATAGAGTCGCGAATACAGTTTCCATATTGTCTTTGTGCTGAGGGTACTCGAACAGTATATACCAGGCCCGACTATGCGTCTTGTAGTACATCTGTATTTCAGGATCACCGTACAGGGTTACATTAGACTTAGTATCTGAGCAATAATTGTAAAGATGTGATGGTGCTGAGGTACTTGAACCTCAAAATGCAAGATTTCAAAAAAAAATCATAACAAGAATATATTTATTTTACAGATCACTCCTGACCGTAGTTAAACTCAGCACATAACACAATGGGTGACATTGAGGACACACACTTCGAGACTGGGGACTCCGGTGCTTCGGCTACCTTCCCTATGCAATGCTCTGCTTTGCGCAAGAATGGTTTCGTCATGCTCAAGGGTCGTCCCTGCAAGATCGTGGAGATGTCCACCTCCAAAACTGGCAAGCACGGTCATGCTAAAGTCCACTTGGTCGGCATTGACATTTTTAATGGCAAGAAGTAAGTGTCTTTTTTATATTATGTTCAATAGTATATTATCTCAAAACCTTGGATACCTAATGTTAAATGTTTCAGATTGATGATTTTTATTTATATATTTAGAATGTTTCAGCCAGCCAAATGCAATTGTCATTGGTTTTTGAATATATTAATAGCAACAACAAATATTTGGCTCTAGTTGGTTGAGACTTCTTTCCAAAGAAGCTGTTGGATGACTCAAATCTACATATTAATAATTATAAAAGGATTGATACAATTTAGTTTGATAAGTCCTGCAACATTCAAGATGACTCAGTCTGTACTTTATTGTCGAGCCCATAGAGTCGCGAATGCAGTTCCATATTGTTTTCGTGCTGAGGGTACTCGGACAGTATAAACCAGGCCCGACTATGCGTCTCGCTATACTACTGTATTCTGGGATCACCGTACAGGGGCACAATATATATTATAACCTTTTAAATCAGCTTTGTTTTAGCGATGGTGATAATGAATTTTCCTAATATAATATTGATTTTTTTTAAGTTACAATACATCTTTCTTGTTGATATTTCTTATATGTACCACATAACAAGATATTACTCTATACTCGATATTAGTAATATCTTTGTTAAACTAGTAGTATTTAAAATATAGAAGTATAGTAAATTTCTTTATTTATTATTTTTATTTTAATGCATAAGCAAAAAATTGTGTCATCATGTGGAACCATAGTATAAAAGCGTTTCTCTCTATCCAGATACGAAGATATCTGCCCTTCCACCCACAACATGGATGTACCCCACGTGAAGCGCGAAGACTACCAGCTGACTGACATCTCTGACGACGGATACCTGACCCTGATGGCTGATAACGGTGACTTGCGCGAGGACCTCAAGATCCCTGATGGAGACCTTGGCACCCAGCTGCGTTCAGACTTTGACAGCGGCAAAGAATTACTCGTAAGTTGACATTTTGTTTTTTATTGTTGACAATCAATGGCCTGATGGCGCAGATGGTAGTGATCCTATCTTGTAGGCCAAAAGTTTTGATCCCCACCCAGAAAAAATATTGTACTAGTTCTGTGTCTGGGTAATTACATGCATTTTACATGTATTTGTGACTCCTCTGTTGTCTGATGTCTGTAACATAAGTGCTTTTAGTGTCTTATCACAGGCTCAGGTTAATGTAGTTCTCTGAATTTTTATAATTGTGTTCTTGCAACACTGGTTTGTGTTATTGATTTAAGTATTGATTTAAACTCATTAAAAATTCCGATCTCTTTAGAAAGATAGGAACAAAGATAAAAGAGGAGGCACAATGTGTTTCTAAATTATAAAATATGGGATGTGACGAATTTTATAGAAATATAAATAGCTTTGTTGGAATCGTACTATTTAATTGCTAGTTATCACGAAAAATATTGTTTTCAAATTAAATTATTGGGTTCAACATGAATCAAAAATATAACGACGGTCATACCACTAAATCCTTTTAAATAACTTGTTAAATCAATAAATAACACAACTTGAATAGCAATTACTAAACTGCCTAGAGCCTAAAATACCTATCAGATACTATATTGATTTTATTTCCCGTCGGTCCGCTGCACGTAATTATTAATTAGCATCGTATTCAGGTTGTGTAGGTGCCCCTCTTAGGTACTGTATTAGCTTTTACCCCAGTTTACTTAGTGTCATACGTAAATATATAAGGTATAAATAAAGTTTCTCAAAAAATTATGTATTTGATGAGATAAAAGGAATTTTGCAGCTGATTTTAGATTCGCTCGTCGTAATTCAGGTAGTTATTTTTTAGGTTAAGTAATACTTTTACTATTTACCAAGATGCCAGAACAAACATGGATCCACACGATTGTAAGCATCACTCTATAGCGATGACGCTATAGACGCTAGATTGACTTGAATATATTGGTCACATATCATCCTTCAAACTAGAACCCAGTTATCTGATTATAAACATTAAAAATAAGTGTGAATGAAGTATTAAAGCAGCCGATCTTTGTTGAAAGTTTTTTTACCAAGGAGTTTCTCTCTAGGACATATCGAGTATAGAGTCACTTGCACATTTCCCAAGTGTGTCGGTGCTAAATCAACTCGAACATAAAACCTCTTCCCTTTACCTGAGCTGGCGCCATCGCCAGCTATATGGATCATGGATTTTGAGGACATATACAAAAATAGCAAATTACTAGCTGACTCTACCGACGTAGTCCTCCAGTCTTACTATAAATATTGTATAATGCACTTGATTAATATTTATAATTTTATATATATTAATAATTATATTTCACTTGCGGACCGACTACGCCCGGGTTACATAATATAATTATATCCAATTGATCACTTTACCGTGACTTTATTATTTCGGTAGCATGTAACTAATTCAATGAAATCTGTTAGAATCTTGTGGCATTTACTGATTATAATTCTATCATATAAGATACAAATAATCTGCAATATAAAAAACTGCTATTTTAAATTTAAACTAACCCATCTCTTAAGATGGATTAAAGTGTACACATTGAGTAAAATTTGACTCTATCTGTACACACATTGAGTAAAATTTGATTAGAATTAATTATACTTACTAAAATTTATACAAAATGTAAAAAACAAGAATACATATTAGTTATTATTATTGACATCTCACATCAATACATTACAATATCTTGACATTTTCCTAAACTTTATCATTTAAATCTGCAGATATCGAAAGTGTGACAAATTTTCGTTAATACCTCCGATAAACGTTTACACCCAGTTTTATGTTAGTATCGAATTAATATTTATATTATATTTTTGTAAATATTTTAGATTACACAGTTTATGTAATGAACCTCATAATGATATTTTTAACCACTTCTTATAATTACACTGATTTTCCGTTCGCGATTTCTTTTGCTTGGACCTCAAGATATTACATGACTAAGACCTTTATTGACCTTTTTTCATAATCGCTTCACCTGCTAAGGCGTATAGACGGACAAATGTACTTCCTCACACTATACTAGGTGTCATAAAAGGCAACTAACTGCTATACCAAAACCTACAGATGACGGTGCATTCATCCGAAAAAGGATAGGAGATTGTCACCACGACTACACAACGCGATAATTAATAAATCTTTGGGAGGCCTATCAGTGAACGCTTTGCGACTGCTATGATGATTATCTTTCAATTGCTATAAAACAATAACTTGAAAGTTTGTACGAAAGACTAAATTTATTTCTTGTCAAATAACATTTGACATTGTCGTTAAAAATTACCTACTCATGTATTCTTAACATATAGTCGTCCCTATCATTTTCCCGATAACAGTGACCGCAAGCTGGACGACCTTGGAAATTATCGATTGTTGTTTCGACTATCCAATATTTATTACCAAGAGGATAGATTTAATATGTTTTAAAATAAAATTGACCTAGCAACTTACTTACGACAGCTGAGATCCTGTAGGTCGGAATTTCTTCATTTTATTAAGCTTTATGGTGTTAAACACTCCTGGCTTTTAAGTCGAGAGTGAAGAAGATAGAGCCAATACTTATTTTTATCATAATAATAATAGTGTATGTTTATTGACATGAATATGTCAACAAGTGCTGAAATATACTCAGTGAAATAGACTCAGATAATGCTGATTTCCAGGACTTAAAATAAAAAATAAATTAATACAACATCTCTAGATAAGTAGCTTAAAACACTCTTGTTTCAGACAGTAGACACATATCTATTACTTAAATTACATATTTTTAATACCGAGACAGAAGAAATCAGCTATCATTATATAGATATATTTGTGCTAGTGTAATATCGAACCCACAAGATATGAACACTAAATGCACCATCGGGCTTGTTAAAGAAATAATGAAAAACAGTAATAATAGAAAAATGAGAAACCATGTGTTCTGACTTGTAAAAAGTTATAGTACAATTATAAATTTGAATACATCTTATTTGTTTATTGTGATATAGGTAATAAGTGTTACAGCTACAGTAATACCCCGCTTTACGCGACCCCATTATGCGCGGTTTCACTATAACGCGAATTTCAAATTTCGCGCTCAAATGCCTCGCATTACGCGAAAAAATGCGTATAAACATAATGTAATCATTAGAAGATTCTTTAGAAGTTAGATAGAAGTTCCTTCCACCAAACACTACGTCAATATTACAACCTATGGACCAAGGAGCCATAGCAAACTTCAAAGCTTATTACCATCGTCGCACTTTTAGCCAACTAATTCATGAAACTGACGGGGAAGGAAGACAGTCTATGCGAGAGTGGTGGAAGTCATACCACATTATGAAGGCTATTCACAACATAGAAGAAGCTTGGAAGGAAGAAGGAAGAAAATAGTTGTATGAACGGGGTGTGGCGTAATCTTTGGCCAGATGTAGTGGAAGCACCGAGAAGAATTATCCAGATGCAGAGACAAGTGCTAGAAGACATTGCTGCAATGATTGAGGGTTCTGAACTTGAAGATGTCGCTGTAGAAGATCTCGTAGAACTTGTAGCAACGCACGACAATCCTCTCAGCAATGAAGATCTGATTGAGTTACAGAATAATCCTATCTACGATGAGGAAGAACAAGTAGAAGAGAAAGTTTTATCTTCAGGGCAAATACAAAATTCTCTTTCAAAAATTTATTTAGGTTTGGACATACTGCAGAGTATAGACAATAATGATGACCGTGTCTTGACCGTGTGTCAAACAATAAAAAACAGTGTTGGGTGTTATGAACGTATTTTACAAGAACGTAAAAAAACGCTACCCAAAAGACAATAGATGTATTTTTCCGTAAAAAATAATTAATAGTAACTATGTAATGCATAAAGTGTTCTTAGATTTAAAGTGATTGATTAAAATGATTCGTGTTTTTTTGTATTAAATTTTGGCTATGTTTAATCATAAACCTCGATATACGCGAATTTCAGTTAACGCGATTTTTTCTGGAACGCATCTCTCGCGTAAAGCGGGGTATTACTGTATAGTGTTCTAGAAAAAATAAGATAACTTAATCACCATGTTTATTATATGTAATAAGATACTTGTTTTATGCAGCTTGATATAGTACTAAAAAATCTTTAGTATAAATGATCTCAGCTAATAATAGTCCTTTAAATTATAGCAAACAATATTTCAATAATAACTCCAACAAAATTAATAGTGAATCATGATGTCTGTATTTAGCACGAAAACCCCCTATACTAGCAATTCTCTATAAATGGACTTAGGGCTTGTTTAGTTTCCTCTCTAGAGCGTTTTTAATTTCTTATTTCTAAATGTTATATATTAGGTGTTAGTCATTTATGTTATGTTGCTATATTTTTTTATTTTTCCCATTATGTCATTAAAGTTCTTCTATTGGGATATGGCAATTAGAAAAAATCTATGTTGACAAAGGCCTAGCTCATGCAAAATAACTTATCCTTTGACTTTAAATAAAATTGTTGTTTGACTGTTGCCTACAAAATATGTTTCCTCAATTTGTCCAATGGTATCTCTATATTTAATTCACTTATTTTTGTGATTCATTCTTATCAAACTTTGTAGGATCATTCTTAAATAATTAAGTTTAATATTCCTTAAAGGAATTAAGTATTTGATGTCCGTTAACCAAAAGTTATATTAACTATATTGTTTTTCTTGTTCCAGTGCACTGTGCTGAAGTCTTGCGGTGAGGAGTGTGTAATCGCAGTGAAGGCAAACACAGCTCTCGACAAATAAACCAACTCAGCATTTATAGGGATATAACAAGCTATAATTTTTTTACAATCAACAACTCTTACATAAATGTAAAACATAATATTATGTATAATTTAACGTAAAATATTGCGGTACGGCGCGGCGCCCGGAGCTCTCGCTCGGCTATGATAGTTCAAAATCCTGATGCTCCAGCATCATTTTCCTTGTGTTTTTGCTACGAATAATAAACCACGTTCGTTCGACCCGCAATTCGGTATCGAATGAAGTGTTCGCTCCTGGGGACGGGGACCCGAAGATTGTTATATTATTGTATAGACAGTCCCCAGTCGAAAATCTACACACCGCCGGTCGGCTCGTGTGGACGTTTTCGAAATCGTCGGCTCACCGATGTCGTCAGACGCGGAGTCGCCGCGAATGAACTCGACCTATGACCTGAGCGCGGGGCGCTGCTACATTAATTTATTTAAGATATACGTGTAATAGTGTACCGTGCGAGAGCAAGTTTAAAACACAAGAGACACTTCGCAGTTCTGACGCCCGGCCCTCCAGTGCATTGTCCCGCCGAGCCGGCGACGGCGCGGTCTCGGCCCTGTCCTGGCTGTAACCGGCCGCGTCGAAACTGCGAGGTGCGGGCCCGAGCCCGGGCGGCCGCCGGCCGAACTTCACGTTTGTTTTTTTTTGTTTGTTCTCTTTTCGCTTCGACGTCTAGTTACGTTCCGTTGCGCTCGCGAGTCGCCGGCCGGTTTCGTCGATCGACATCGGTGAAGAAAAATTCCTTGTGGTGGGGTGGATATTGTGTTATAGTGGTTTATAATCTGACGAAAAGATGGACGCAAACTTGAAGTTATTACCATATTTTAATGCTAAATTAATTAATACATATTAAAAAATCGAGAAAATTAAACAAAAAAATAGAAATAAAGGAAAATTCTTGAATGTGGTGTGTGATTGATTGGACCTGCCCGAGGCCGCGCCGGACCCGCTCCCGCGGCGCCGGCGCGAACCCCGGCCGACCCCGGCCGAGGGCGACCTAGTTCACTTTACTCCGACTACCGACTACAGTACTGGTCACCGTCTATTGCTTGTGCTAACTCGTCGAAGACTGATCGACTTTTATTTGAAAATCGAATATCCTCAGTGAAGACTGACTGTGCATTTTGTAAGAGTTATTTTTAATGATTCGGCTCGACTCGGCCTCTCCTTGCTCTCTTTATTTGGATATTTGAACACATGAGATGTTCCACGTAATCGAGTGGCTTTAAGATTGCCTAAATTCCATGTTTGTATGTGTAGTGTTGTGCCGCTTGCGAGGTGCCGGCGAGTGTTGGCGTTTGAGGGTTAGAGGGTACTTCACTAGTTTTTCAATGGACTTATCAACTTTTTTAAAACATCATATTGTCAAAGACGATTGATATACGAAATTAATGTAAGAATGTAAGGTAAGGCCCTATAGGAGAGATATTTTTTTAAGCATTCAAAGTTTACATCGCTGGTTGTAGAGTAATCGGGGCTGGATTGCGGCGGTGTTCTCTATCTCTATGATTTTTACTATTTCTTCTCTCAAAATTGCATAATCGTTATTGTTGGTCAAGTTTAATACTTAGCAGCTTGTAATCTGGTATTTATTTAATACCTTTTTATGTGAAGACAGCGGGAGGTGTATAATAAATACTTAATAAATATAACTTTTCTTTGGAGAATAGTCGATGTTCCCTATGAATACCTTATCGAATAATTGGTGTAATTTCGTTGGATATGTTTGTATGATATCCAACACATAGGATACTTTGCGCATTAAATGTGAATCACATATTCGTACCTATTTAGAATTAATCGTTGGTGCACCCATAATTTATCATTAGGAATTGATTGCTCTCTGCACACGGAACCATATGCTTACCCTGAACTGGTGACGCATATTTTGTGAAACGAGCTATCACTCGGCACATTTTCCTTGGCACTGCATTTACGATGTTATACCGATAGCCATTGAGTTGTAGCTCGTGATACTAATGTATATTCATTGCAATAGCCTCCAATGTTTTGTATCAGTAGCCACGTTTAATACCATGTGATCGAGAGATGGGACTTCAATACTTTTAATTCTATTGTACGGATTTTATTTAGGAATCTCAAATTATTTTTTTACATTGGGCGCGTAGGACTGGTTAATAACAACGGTAACGACTTTGTTTTAGTGATAAAACTTAATACGTAAGACGGAACACGCATGGATTTCTATAACTAAACTTTAACGACCCATTTTTGCAGCAGTTACATGGCGTATATTTGACGTCAACGTGCAAACTTGTACCGAATTAAATACATAGCAACGGCCAATAAATATATGTAAATGCAGTAATAAGTATTTAACAGTCTGTCGAATTAAATCTGTACAAAAACGATGCATCGTGAGTTGTGATTCAACACCTGTTTTGTAGAATTTTTGGTTGGTAGTTTTTAGTTTTTTCTTTTTGTTAACTCCTACTTTGGTTAATTTCTTAGTAATACTAGATCTATTTCAGGACACTTGATACTTATTTTCACATCGCGTTAGATGCAATGTGATTTTATTAACCTCGTGAATATATAATATACTAAAAATAGGTTGAAAGCGCGAAAATAATCAAGCGTCCTAAGCTATGTTAACTAATTATTTTCGAGGGGGATTCCGATTTTAAATTTAGATCGTTTACTAGCGTTTGAAATAGAAGAATCAAATACTCCTCCAAATCCTCCATGGTTTTGGATCCTCCATGGTTTTGGATCCTCCAAAACCATGCTCATGACGACCTTTATTAGAAGCATGAGACTGTTTTATTGTGTTGTCTTTGTAAACCTCTAACTATATGCTAAAAGAACGGAATCAAAATGCAATCTATTTGTTAAAGTTTATGATATTTTAAATATCAGTAGCAGTCAATGAAGCTTATATACCTGTGGTATAATCACTGTACAAAACTGCAAATACTTATAGGAGACAAGCTGAACCTGCTGAGATGAAGGATAAATAATGTGGAGATATTTGTTGAAAAACAGCGTAAGTATGTTGTCTCATGTCCACTAGCGCAATCGACCGCAGTTCAGGAAATTCAGAATGCTAATCTGTTGAAAGATATGGTACCTTAATTGAAAAGAAAGCTATATATGTGAACTGAGAGCTTACTTTATTTTGCAAATAACTTAAGATTTACAGCTTATCTATATTTTTTATTTATCATTACTAAAAATGTAGGTATAGGTGCTAAAACTCATAAACTACTAAAACAGCCTGAAGGGCGGCCGTACACGGACTGCTTCGAGCAGTTGAGACCGACCGCTTAAAGCCGCGACCGCGCGGTGAACTATAGTCATTCATTCGCTGCCGTACACACGACTGCTCGAGCAGTCGCGACCGCTTCAAGCCGTCAACTGCATGATGAAATTCCATCGTGCCGTCGACCGCTCGCGAGCGGTTGCGAGGCATACACCGACTGCTCCAGCCGTTGACTGCGCTAGAGCAGTCGACAGCTCTCCGACTTCCCCCCCCCCCCCCCCTTTGCGCCCTCGTGGCGTTTGTTTGTCTCGTCTCATTTGCCGACTGTTTTTTGAACATGGAGGGCGTGTGCGATAGTGATGCGCTTATAAGTGCAATTAAAACGCAAGAACTTATTTTATTCAACAACCGACAGCTCAAGCAGTCGACGCCGACCGCTCGAGCGGTCCGTGTATTTCGCTCAGCCGCTAACTGCTCGAGTAGTCCGTGTACGGCCGCCCTTAGCATTATCCAGACACCATGTCAAGTGTGTAATATCATAATCGTAATATCACACCTAGTTTTGATACGACTAGGCAAACCTATAAACTACAGGCAAAAAATTTACATTATTATTATTATTCACAATTTTATAATATAATTAAATATTTACGAGCAATATCGGTACGGGTTCGACGGTAATAAAATATAAAGGCAGAAGTGAGTGGCCAATGTTCTCCTGGGTCACAATGGGCGTACCGCAAAGCTCGGTATTGTACCTTTTCTGTTTCGTAATAAAAAAGGGCGGTTTTGATTTTATTTCTTTAAAAAAAATTCGGTACCAAAATTATTTCAATCATTTGTACATGTTACTGGCTAGTTTTAAAAATGACGTGGTTTTTAAAACAGTACTTTCTAAATTAAAATTTTCGTTTGATGCTCGTTTTTACAGAAATCCACTTTTTGTCCTACATTTTTTGTGCGAAGTTCCAAAAGATAATATCGGTTTTCATAACTTTTAGTCAATTTTTATGAATTTATTTCATATTCTTAATTGTCAAAGCTTCATTTATTGCTGTTGAGCTGTATCAATAATGTTAGAGAAAGAGGTAAAAGCTATCAAAATTATTGCGCTGCCTAAAGAGGGTTGCAGCCAATGCTTCGTGGCTTAGAGGCTAAGTGTGAATCGCTCGACGGTTCGAAGGACCTGGCAGCGGTATCAAGACACCGGTTCCGTCGAGATAAGGCCTGGTTCTGAAAGAAAACCATGTACCCAACCACGGGATGATCGTTTTCTTGTGAGTCGCGCATTGAGAAATCTTAAGTTTTCGTATGTGGACCTTAAGAACAACCTCGAAGAAGTAAGAAATGTGCATATTAGTCTAAGGACGGTCAGGAGGAGACTTCTCGCGGCCAATATACGCAGTCATTGCCCGGCCCGCGGCCCTAAGTTACTCTATTGTTCTCCGATGAAGCCAGGATATCTCTGTTCGGTGAAGATCGACATCGGCGAGTGCTACAAAGACGAGGAGAACACTTTGCATAGACTTATTTTGAAGAAATCACACCTTATGGTGGGGGCTATGTTATGTTGATCGTACAAGTTAGTCTTTATTGAAAACGGCTCACTGACTGGACATCGATACATAACGGAAGTTCGAATTCCTCATGCACAACCCGCATTGGCCGCTTTAGGCGAAGACTCAATTTTTATGGACGACAACGCTTGCGCCCACCGGTCTGGCGATGTGGAAGCGTATGTGCAAGAGGTCGGCATTCGTCGTTTGGATTGGCCAGCTCAAAGTCCCGACCTCAATCCTATAGAGTATATCTGGGACGTTCTAAAACGAAAAATAAATAAAGTATCCGGGATATCCTCGCTGGCATACCCAGATGAATTCAAGCTGTGACGATTTCAGCTAGAGGGGTGGGGTCACACTCGATACTAAACATTTATCTGCTTTTACTTTATTAAAGAAAAACAAACAAAAATCTTTGTTAACCTTTACTTCACTATGCATATGCACTACTAGCGAGCATACACTACTTACTAGTAAACTTTAGCATTAAAACCCATTAATTTTATGATAATTATTTGCTTATTAATTTACAAAATTGTGAAAGTAAAAACTACCTATAATTATTATCAAACAAACCAATTGTAACATTTGAAATGGTTCATTGCTTAGGTGCCCTTTTTTTTCAAATGAGTATATAAAATTTGTGCCACCCTATGTCATACACCTCGTAGTGATCTCGCCAAGAGACAGGAAGCGAAAAGCTTTAACAATGTAGGTCGTTCTCATTTAGTTACTTCGATAAACCAAACTCAAAATATTCTTTATTTAAGTAGGTACTTAGGACTAATATATATACATATATATATATATATATATATATATGTACTTATATACAAGCACTTTAGAATTGTCTCGAAAAACAATATTTCAGAAATTTTAAGGTATAGGTATAGCTAAATTCTACAATACAATACTTATGGGATCTAAAGTCATCTAACATGTAAATTAGACCTATATTGAACTAGTATGGCTGCAACAGACGGGTTATGAAACGTAAGTTTAAAGCTACCAGAAAAGAAACTGTAAGAAAAACTAGTGTTGATAAAGGTTCCAACACATAAAGAGCCATTCTCTTGCCTATAGAACTCGTACCGGAGTTGGCGCTAACACTATAATATGCTTTTGAATAGCCTATTGCCTGTATTTTATTGAAAAATCTTATGAAGTTTCCCTTATGTAAGTGACTTATTTAATTTATGCAGCAGTAGGCACTGCGAACTGACATTTATTTCTTGTATTTTATCGTCGTATCAAGACCACTGCTGAACATAGGCCTCCCCAAGTAATCTCTGATAGGACCGGTTGTATGCGGCCTGTGTATGTTAACATTATGTATGTCAGATTTTCTTAAACGTGCCTAGGTTTTTATAGACACAATATTTTTATATACATACTGACTAGTCTTTATATTTATTTACAGTATCTACCTACCAGTAATATTTACACGCTACCTCTCAGTAGGTAATATCAGGCATGATTATTGAAAATTTATTTTTTTTATCATTTATTTTCTTATTTGAATGCTTAGTTGTAATTAAGATCTTTTATTATTGTAAAAGGTATTTAAAAAAATCCCTCTCGCCCCTTTTTTCGTAGGGGGACCCATCACGATCGAGATGCTCAGGTTTAAATTAATTTATTCCACAATATCAGACAATGTCAGACATTCAAAATGAAATTATAAAAAAAGGAAATAAATCATAGAATATTTTATTTATTTATTATTGGTGATAGTAGGAACTTTACGTAATCTGCCTCGATTACTTTAGTATAGACAATATAACATCACGCTAGGACTGTAATATTAACAGCGTAATGTAAATGACAGGTTTGTTTAACAACTTTACACGAATCCGCGGGTCGCTGCTAGTACAGAATAGTCTGCGCACGCAATGGAAGTTTTCATAAGAAATACCTACGTTTCCTCATTTTTGCAACATTTCACCACACTTATTAATAATAATTTTTTAATATACTGCAAAAATACAAAAACTCTTAACCACATTACGTAGAAAAACCACAATTGATTACACTGATAGTCTATTGCTCATAACGTGATTGTATATATAACCTTCAACAAATGGGCTATCTTACACTAAAAAAGGTTTTCAAATCATACCAGTAATTCCTGAGATCAGCGCGTTTAACCAAACAAACACCCTTCTCTCTCTTTATATCCGTTGGTACGTATGTAGTGAAAAGCTGTTGTTTTGGAATTACAAAAAAACAAATTTTACGCGAATGAATTGATATAAAGCTGGCATCAACGTTAATTTAATCATACATCATGCCATTTCATGCATAATCTAGTAACTTAGTCTTCGTATCGGCAGTAAAAAGTCTAACTATTTACTATAAATATCGATATTATTCCTTATTTATCTTTCAATTACTTTGAGTACCTATCTAATCTATTTTCTTATCTTAATTTATGTCTGAATTTATTATTTTATCTATTTTATTTTATTTATTGTTCAAAAATGTAATGTATGTATGTGCATCGCGCTTACAAAGTTTTCTCAACCCTACATAAAAATAGAAGAACCCTACAATAATATACCAATGCCGGGGCCTTCCGCCTGACAGCACAACTTCAAAAAATGCTTGACTTGTCGCTCTCCTGGCACTTCACCCACGCACTCCTCTTTTGCAAAATTCCTAATCCTATGGCCACCCGAGCCGAGACCCGAGGCCCAGAAGCCCGCCGCCGCGAGGAGGGACACAGGTGCAATCGTGAATTTAAGCCTTTTACCTTGTTCATTAAGTCTCGCCCACTACTCCAGTTGCGCTGACATCTGAATATTCGAGCTATGGGTTTTCCGAAGAAATATGTCGGGCATCACATCTAGGTACACCTATATCAGGCTATACAGCGAGATATATAAGGCTATAAAGCGCCGTTTCTCCTTAGTCGCCTCCATTTTTATATGAGCAAGCGAAACAAAATGCCTGGCTGCTAGAAGTGGACAGGCCACGGGTCGCCTTTTACCGTGTCGTTGGAATTGACGCCGAGTCATGGAGGCAGTGGGTGAAGATATTGCCATCTGTCGGTTCCAGTGCCTACATAAGCATCTTACGACACCTGGTACAGAATGAGGTATTGCCTAGATAAAACGTATCAACTATGAACACATTCATGTCTACTATAATATTCCCTTGCCCATTTTCGACTTACCCCCATCCCGGGACTATATCGCTCTTCTTGCCCAACCTTGCGCTTAAGTTCCCCATAGAGACAATGAAGGGAATCTTGGACGCATTTCCGATTTATCTACTCGTTATCAGTGTTTTTTTGGCACTTAAGTGTAATGAGATCAGAGCGTGCACATTTAACATGTGCTGCAACTACTTAAAATTGTATGTAGACCTTTCGGAATCGACGTAAATTACCGCGTTAAGATCTTTTTTTATTGTATTGTCTATTGAAATCTTGTTGAGAAATTCGACAATAGGCATGATGACAAATTTTGAAAAACTGTGAAATAATGTTCAAAAATATACATTAATTACGATAAACATAATATTTCTGCTGAAAATTTAGGTTTACTATTCAAAAATTTGTTTTTAATTCATAAATTTTAAATTCGTACCAAAACGCTTCAAAGTGTCATGGCGTCGCTCGTGACGTCACGTTAGAGTACAAGGTTTACTCAACAGTTGTAAATATTGAGACGCTCTGGTTAATTTCGAATTTCGCAGATAGAAACATGAATTCGAAAGCTTATAGATGGTGTGCCGTCCCACTGTGTCCTAATAATTCCATAAAAACTCCCGAGAAGCTATTTATTTTCGTTCCTTTTGACAAGACAATTCGAAATAAGTGGCTTAAACATGCAAGACGTGATTTGAAAGGAATAACAGCCTCTACTCAGCTTTATTTCTGTGAAGATCACTTTGACGTAAGTATTTACTTTAAGTTTGCAGATTTCATGCTGATACTAAATAAATGTGACAAGCATTAGATGATGTAAACATTGATAAACACACTTTATTTAGAGGTTAAGAATCTCTTACTTTCTCAATGAGCTATTATAAAAGTACCTATGTTTATTTTAATTTCAGTTACCAAGTGATATGGAAAATTATATGGAATACCATGTGATGGGCTCATTGTCGCAGATTCGCATGAAAAAAGGGTGTGTTCCCTTAAAATTTTATTGTCAATCCGATAGGAGAAAACGAGCTTCTGATTCTATGGAAAGAGAATACTTTGTGAAAAAACAAAGAAAAGAACTTATTGGAGAATTTGAGCAGGAACAAGTATCTAAGAATACAACCATTGCTATAGAACAGTCAGAACTTATCGACTCTTTACCTGGAACATCATCCAAGCAGGAAAATATTACTCAAGATGCACCTAAGACGACAGATAAAGCCATTCAAGTGTACATAACAAATAAATTCAGAATTAAAGCTGTACAAACAATAGTTAATTCAGTTGACCAGATGACATCACCATCCAAACCTTTTTGTCAGTCTGCTTTCACTTCACCATTTAAAATTAGAAAAACCAAAACTGACAGACCATCAACATCCTCCTTACAGAAATGTATCAAAAAATTAATTGAAATACAGGCAGATTCTGATAGTGATATTTCATACACACCATCTGTTGTACTTAGTGAATCTGTGACATCTTTGAAAATAAAATCTTCTTCAGACTGCAGCGAACTAGTTGAAGATGATAAGAAACAAGAGGCATTGAGAATTTTAGGATATACAGTCCAAAAAATTGTAAATAATCCAGTCTTACATTGGAGTTCCTAAAAGTTGTTACTATTTAATAAATTTAATTGAAAAAAAGTTAAATATTACCATAAACCATATACTAATGTGTTTACAAAAAATTAAATTAAATAAAAGTTACAGAGAGCTTTCAGATGATTTTTCTGTCTCCGACTTATGCCAGCAAGATATTTCTGAACATTTCTAAATTCTGCTGAACAAAAGTCATTGCTTGATCGCAGAAACTCTCCTAACATTAGTACGTCGATCCTCGGTAAATTAAAATTAAGTATATCAAATAGATTGACACAAAACAAATTTAAGTCGCAAACAAAACTAAAACGGCGTTTTAGTAGTAAAATTAAGCGAGAGTCGTAGTTATCTATTGAATTACGAATAAACAATTTGACAACTACTCTAACGTGACGTCACGCGCTCTGATTGGCGTTCAATATTACATGGCGGATTGCCGTATTTAAAAATAAAAGTCTTAAATTACAAAACAATATTTTATAAAAAAAATCATATTAATCTTATATACTTATTAAATGTGCATACGCAAAAGTAACTATTCACACTTGTTGAAACAGTGCCAAATCTGGATTGATATGGCAGTTTTCATATTAAAAACACCTTAACGAAAAAGCCCTCCTGGTAAACATATAAAAAACACTAACCTAAGAATACTAGTCAATGTCTATTAAAAATATTTTTTAATTAGACATTGTAACAATCAAAAATTATTTATTAATATTTATAACACAAATGGGTAAGATGTAAAATTATATATTCTTTCATTATAGTAGGTATATAGTTAGTACTTATGTACCTTTACATAATATATTTTTTTCCTTTTTGATAAGCTACACAAATATCTGTCAATTATCAATGAGACTCACATTTTAATTAACATACAGGCTAATTAAATATCGAATGCGAAATTTTGACAGATTTACGTAGATTTATCAAAATTAGTTTTTTTACAGATGCAGATGATTTGTGTGTAGAAAAAAAATACAATTTAGACCCTAAATTATTAATTATTCACTTTTCATGGTATGTACTTGCATACACATTAATGTCTTTGCAGGACGTAACTTTTGTAAACTGTTATTTAGAGGCAGTAAATGCCTCCTAACACTAACTGTTTTTGACAATTATAAAACATCATATAATTTCCAAGACCATCGCGTTACAAAAAAATAGCAATTATAATCGGAAAAAACGTAACGATCGTATAAAAAATCAGAACGCTTCTTTGATCCTTCGTCAATATGTAAGGAGCAAAGGTTTTATGATAAAGAAAGCCATTATTGTTTAGCACTTTAAGATTACGTAATATATAATAAGGTACTTTCGGTAACATACTAACGATTACTTCTTGCTATAAGTCATCATACTCATCTTCATCTGAACTGCTGTCCGAAGAAATTTCCACAATCAAAAATGGATCTTCTATATCGAATATGGTTGCCGTAAAGGGACTGTCCATATCTTCTAAATCCTGCAACACATCGCTTACTCTCTCTTCTTTTATCTCTATTTTATCCTTGTCTGTAATATTAGCACAGATATCATTTTCTTTTACATTTGCACCTTCTTCTGTATCGTTACTTTTATGAGGTGTTTCACTATCTGTATTTAATTGTTTTATATTCTGTCTTATATTTGACGAATTATCTGAATCAAGATGTCTGTTATTTTTGATTGCCACATTCTGATCCTCAATATAATTAGATGTAGAACCTTTTCGACAATGCAATTGCAACAGACGTCGCAATTTCCAATTTGCAATTGCACTTTCCGTAGCATTCAAATCAGGAGGTTTTAGGCTTATAACGGATGTAAAGTTTTCTATATTTATACTCTGTGTACAAACAATGGCCGAAGTTGTTACACTTGTACTGGGAGTATTAAAACTTCTTCCCAATTCAAGTTGTTTATTATTGTCGTTTCCTATAATAACATCTTTACTTTTATGAACAATAGGAACTGCCTGGTTTTTATCAGACTCTTCACAGTCAATTTCAGGTATAAGCTGTGTTTCTTCACCAGAATTATCATAAATCGTATTAGTATGGTCAGTCGAACCACTATTTTCGCGAGTACTTACTTTATTAAACTTACTAACCCTTTCTTTATTATTGTTACTCAGAGTATTATAACTTTTTTCTAAATGAAGTTGACAATTATTGTTATTTCCTATTTCAACATTTTTACTATTATAAACATCAGGGTCTGCCTGGGTTATATCAGAATGTTCACAGCTAATTTCAGAAATGAGCTGTGTTTCTTCCCTAGAATTGTCATAAATCATATCATCAATTTCTGAATCAAGTTGACTATTATTGTTTCCTACATTAACTTTTTCACTATTACCAACAATAGTAGACGCCAGGTTTATATCAGAAGCTTCACATCTAATTGCAGGTATAAGCCGTGTTTCTTCACCAGAATTATCATAAACAGTATTAGTAGAATTGGTTGGACCATTGCTATTGCGATTATTTTTATTATTACACGATTTTCTAACAAAATCATTGCTGTCTGCTTGATGATCTATTTGACATTCATATGGTGATACAAATTGACTTGCTGGTTTCGGATTAATAACAATATAATTAGGTACAGCACTAATATAAATATTATTTTTTCCATTATTCTGAGACATATTATCATTATGAAGTGGTGTATGCAATCGCAGTGCACATGAAGTTTCCTCACTAATATAGTTGTGCCTATAGTTGGTCGAATTTAAATGAACATTATTATCTTTATCTCTCTCTATGACACCATTATTATTAATTCCTACCTCAGCACTGCTGCAACCAATGTTGGAATACCTAAAACAAATAAAATTTCATGTTACCTCAAATATTTAGTACATTTTTTTATACTGGAAAGGTGGCAATAACAAGCATGCGACCCGCTTGATGGTATGGATGGTACCCTATGTACGTCTACAATACCTAGGTATTATTCACGGGATGCTGACCCTGTAAAACCTCAAAACTTCCTTTTTGTGTGTTAGAGTGAACATCCTGTCAATAGCGAGCAGTGCCATAGTAAAAATTAGCCTTTTACGTCATGTCAAATATTTCCTTAGATCCAAGTCCTTTGTACAAGTCTTAGAACACATAAAAGGAGGCATAGTAATTTGGTCGTCACCAGAGTGACTAAGTGACTATAAATTAACGGTACCATATTTATTTTTTCTCTATCAAGAGCTTTTTGAGGTCCTATCGCTAACCCCAGTACGATACCCACTGAACCTTACCTACATGCTGTAAGACCTTGAAAAAGCGGTATAAAATGAAACCTTCGGTCGGTCAATCTTAAATTACAGTACATTACACAAATATAGCTTGATTAGAATGACATATATCAATGAAGAAGCGTCCCGCGACTTTTTTATATTGGCATTACGGCATCTGACATCAATATTGTTAAGAAGTGCTAAAGCATCTTCAGCCACAATCTAGTGATTTTTTATATAAATAGATGTCACACGAAATAATTTGATGTTTTCTATGTAACACTGGCAAGATTTTGATCCGTAGCCGTATATATTTCATGTCAATATTTCTATTAAAATTATAACTGTCAGTATTATTTAAATAGATAGATAGATTCAAAAGAAAGGTTTATATATAAACTATATATATATATATACACGCATAATATAGTAGAACTGATAATTTAAATTTTTTCCAATGTAGGTACATAAACACATTATTTGCACTTACATTGCAAACGCTGGCTGAACCCGACAAGATACGTGAAAATATACTAAACTTGTACACTTTAAAAAGGTCTACAGAAAATTCTGCGTTGGCATATGTCTATCTCTTAGGGATAACCCAAAATAACCAGTATTTATCCTCATTGCACCCGTGCCGAAGTCGGAACGAGTCGCTAGTATTATATAAAATCAACCTCAATTTTAGACTTAAATCCATTAGAATAATAAACGTTACTTTGACAGCTGTCATTCTAATTAATCTATATTAATAGGACTATGATCACTAAGGACACAAAAGTCGACACCCATCACGCTTTCTTTGTTGCTCGCGCACATGCCCAGCTACTAAATGTTCACAAACAGGAATAGTGGCAGACAGATAGTTTCACCAGTACATCGTATTAATGGGGATGTCATCTTCATCATATAAGCTAAAGTAAGTCCACTGCTGTATATACGCCTTGGGAGATGTTGGTGAATGAAGCACATCAGAAAGTGAGGATCACAACTCACCTACCTGGAAAGCTTTCCAGCTAGCTACCTAACCTCACTGGACTCAACGTAGCTCAAATGCAACAGAGCGGGCAGCAGCATTCCCGAAGTAACCTTCTGCGATAGGTGGTGGCAACCACGTCTGCCCAACTTTTAAACTGCAATTATGAGCAAAAGTTCCCCTTTCCTAGGAAGGCCTGTGTTCTTATAATGATGATGTTAAGCTAAAAAAAAATGATATACATGTCCTGGATGCGTTGCTCTCTCAGTTTGGCGAGCGCCTTGTTCTGCTGGAGCTTGGCTTCCAGCGCGGGGTCGTGGTCGGCGGGGTCGTCGTCCACGTTGCAGTCCAATAGGCGCTTCATGGAGCGCCACTCGCGCCTCTCCCGGCTCTGTTGTAACGCGCGTCCGCAGTGGGTAAACAATGCGCGCGCTGCAAAACGCCTTCCATATTGAATATTGCCAAAAATATCTATATGGTCACATTTTTTGGTTTTATTCTCCATTTTCTACAGTTAAACTAACAATTTTTGACACTACGAGCTTTCAATACTGAGTAACCCAACGCAAAAAGTAGGTTGTACGTGTTAAAATTTAAAACTTTTGGAAAAACCCTGTGCGAAGTCGTGGCGGGCCGCAAGTAAATAAAAACAATCATACATATTTTCAATTAACACAAAATCTCATGAGCAATTCTGTGGTCTCTATTTAATTACTTAATAATAATAAATTCTCACATCTTATACATTGACGTGACTCCGTGATAAGTCGCACTAAGCAATTGTGTTACGAATGTCAGACAACAGAGGAATCTCAAATATACTACTTAAATACATATATTTAACACCCAGACTCAAACAAACACAAATATCATCATAAAAATATTTGCTCTGGGTGGGAATCGAACCCACGACCCCTGGTGCATAAGACAGGATCACTACCATCTGCACCATCAGACTTTTCAAATTACTGGTTATCAACAATCAAAGAAATGACAAGGGTCAACAACTTTTAAGTTACCTGAGATATTTTTACTATCATATTAGTTGATAAACGTCAAAATTACATATCTGTAAATTAGATTGACTTACAAAAATGTGGAAAAATAATTTTTATTTTACATCCTTGCAAATAGTGTGTCCCAGTGCATATCCGTATTACTTTTAGTTTAAAATTCAACTGATTCAATCAATATTTGCTTACTGTGTACATTGATACAATTTGAGAGATAGGATAAGATATATCTCAAGTTATTATTGCAATATTTTTTTTCATGATTAACATATATAGTTAACATTAACATACATATATAGACAGGACAATGTCTGTCGGGTTAGCTGCTCCATTTTAAACAATAATAGAATATTAATGATTTGTATAACTGTCTCTGTTATATTTTCATTCATCGTTTATTATATTACTTAAAATTGAGATGCAAATTTTAATATGTTTCGTATTATTAATTATGCAGTAGACTTTTAGATTATGCATGTTATCACTTCTTTATTGGAAATACTAATGTTATTATTATTACTTATTTATTATTTTATTGAAGATGTAAAAGTGCTTGCAATGAATGTTAGAGTAAGGTTAATACGAAAAAATTTTGGTAATGAAATAGACCTCTCTGTAATTGCTTTACCTTGTGCCATAACTTTAGACCTGCTCCAACCAAACTGGCCTTCTTGGTTCGCCGCCAAAACACAATCCACCACCTCTCCAAAATCCGGAAAGTGTGGCATGCCGTCACTTTTTATCCTCTCGTTGATGAATGTCTCGAGTTTCTTCGTGGGCAATGTAAGGTCTGGCATGATAGCCTTGAGACTGACTCGTCTGTGCTTAACGGCATTTCTGCCCGTCAGTCGACACAGCTCTTGGTATAATTCCAATAGTTTCTCCTTCATACTAAAAACAAGTATAGAATCCATTTTTTTTTCACAACTAACGCTTAATTTGTTAATGTCAAATAAAAGCAAATCTTATAGAGCCTTGTCACTTAATATCCATAGAAGTTCATTTAAATTAGGTACGACGCTGAAAAGCGGCATCGGATTAAGCAGTCTACATATCGCATCAACTGGTGTTCAACTTGATTAATGATCCACATACGAGCTTCTCGATCCTACTGTTCTCAAGAAGTGTGAAAACTTATCTAGGGGTCACCGTGTGTGCACTGCGGAATAAGGGACTACACGCCCTTGCCGGCGAGTGCAGTCCATTACTTTATGGCTATTTAATAAATAAAATCCGTTGGTATTATGACTGTTAATACAGTCATAGAGAAAACAAGGATATTTAAACTCTAAATACATATGTATACAATTACAAAAGACAACATACACACTATAAAATAAATAATCTACCACTCAAAGGCATACTTAGCTTTTAATATTATTAACAATGTGTAAATTAATCTAAAGGAATTTTACAAACAATTAAAATTCTTAAGGAGCTTAGTTTTTTTTATGAAGCATATCTAAATCGGAAATACCTTTTGATCAGGCTATTACATTAACTTCAAATTCATAAAAACGATAGCGATAGTTCTAGCAATAGGTTTAGCGATCCTTAAGTCAAAGGTCTATCTACTATTACTATTATATTATGTAAAATATTAATTTTACTTACTTTTGGCATTGTATGTACGGTGACTCAGATGTATCATTCATGACCTCCTCTCGCTCAAATTTATCAATCAATTGCTTATAGGTAAGCATACCATTTTCAATCTGCCGTATTCTAGCTGTCACTGAATCGTCAGTATCCATGATTACTTCATGGGTTGGTTGCAACAAGCCCAATTCATCTGTAGCAAAAATGTCATTGCTAGCATAGCTTATGAAGCTTTTATTAAAATTATTATTGATGTTTTCAGAGTTACTCAAGTTGTCAACATCAATAATATCACATGATTTTTTTAGAGTCCCATTTTCTAGTGCTGCCAATCCATTTTTAAGTTCCAAGTTGTCAACATCGATAACATATCTTGATGTTATTACAGCCTCATTTTCTACTGCTGCATTGCCATTTTGAAGTTTAAAGCTGTCAACATTTATATCATCACTTGATATTATTTTAGCCTCATTTACTACTGGTGCAATGCCATTTTCTAGTGAAGCTGCAATGCTATTTACAGTGTCTGTTATCTCACTTGCTTCATTGTCAATGATGCCATTGCCTACAGCATCTGCAGTGCTATTTGCTAAGCTGTTTGTGATCCCATTTGAAGTGTCTGTTATACCTTTTGCGACTTCAGATGCTGCAATAGTATCTAATACTGTATTTGCAACAGTATCTGCAATATTATTTTTTATAGTGACATTATGATTTTGTGTTGAGTCAGGCATTTCATTTTGTTCAGTATTTGCACTATTTATGTGATGGATTCTGTCCTCATGTGAAATTTTCACAGTGGCAGCTTTTGCCACTTCTATGTCTTGATGCAGTAGTGATACTTGTGCTTCCAATTCACAATCATCATCAAGATCAATAATATTAGTTTCTAAAATTTTTCTCTTTTTATTAAGTTCATATTCTTTAATATTGGCTCTCCTTTTATGATTAGGTAAATCTATTTCTGTAAAATAAAGATATTAATTAATTTTTTTATTATATATAATTTATTGAGTAAAACTTGCCCAATATAAGGCAAGCACTGAGTCGAATAAAGAGTTCATTTCGAGACATCCTTGAATTTTCGATTATAACTCACCCTGTGAACTCACTAATTTATAATGTTTTAATGTTTCACACAATTCTTTAACATGTGAAAATTTATGAATGGGGTCTTTTTTTAGCTGTTCATATGTTTTGGTCAGCACTTTCTCAATAATCAATGAGTTTTTTAAATTTTCCTCTACATCCCTAAATACCGGTATAAGAGACTTGTTTATGACCCTAAGCATTCCTTTAGTATTGTCTAATGTTATGCACTTATCAATTATTTGAGAAAGCAGGTTGCATTCACTATCAATGTTAATGAGTTGGTATTTTTCTTCATCAAGATCACATATTTCTATGACATCATCTCTGCTGTTTTCATTATCTAAGTCTATCACTGTAACGTTTTCATTTGGTTCAGGGTCTTCAACAATTATTATGGTATCCATTATCTCATTTGTAGTTTAATTTTTTTTTACCCTGTAATAGATGATTAACAAGTTTAATTTTTAAATAAAAAAATCACATCCATAATTTCTATATACTAAAATGTTTTTGTCTGGGATGAACTTCTAAACTACTGAACTAATTAAAAAAAAAATAAATAATAATCATAGTTTATTAATCTACTGCAAAAAATACAAAAACTCTTAACCTAATTACACAAATGAAAACAAAAGAAACACCACAATAGATTACACAGATAGCCTAAAAACTATTATTATTTTAATATATTTTTACTTACTGTGTAGAGTTTCATCCAATTTGTAAGGTAGGGGTAGTTTATATCTAAATTCATAATCATATTTAATTAAGTGAGGACGTTTCTCGGGTCACCCATACACTATAAAAACAAAGTCTGTAATCTCGAATAAACTTTGTGAATTGGTGAAAAATATTTGTGAATCAAATCAGTTTGGAAATCAAAAAATTGAGAATTCTTTCAAAAGTAATATTTAAAAACAAAAAAAGACCATCCTCAGCTTCATTCAACATTCATGTAGTATTCTATTGTATAGAAACTTTAAACAGTGACTTTTACTGTTGTCGATAAATATGTTATTATACCACTTACTTTTCAATTAAGTTGTTTACCATATTACCATACACAAACATTTAAAAACAAATATAGAAACATGATAATAAATAATCAGTTATTTATATTTTTTATCAGAGTTGCATTCAAATATTAAGTAATCAAGCAATTCGAGTTCCCACCACAAAACACATGAATAACAAGATGTCAGTTTGAAAGTTAAGCTATCAGCTGTTCCATAATTTATAATAGCAGCAATAGGCAAATGTCCAGCTGTGGACGTCCTACGGCTGATATTATGATAATGAATAGGCACAAGATTTGTGTATATTATATCTATATTAAATATAATTAAACTATTAAATATTAATTTAAAACTAAACATATACATTTTAGGCATGTAGATATAATATCTATTAAATTACTAATGAACGAAATTAATTGATATTAATATAAGGACCAGATGTTTCGTGAAAAATATTCCATATTATTAATAAATATCGAATCATTATTACTCCATATTTTGGTTGCTGAAATTTGTCTTAAGCCTTGTTTACATAAAGCAATACTTTATCGGAGCAATTTAAAAACTCTGTACAACTTTGAGCCCCAATATATTTAGCTTTTAAATTAACCTAATGTATCTCGAGTATATTGATAGTATCAAATCGTATATAAATAGGAGAAATTTCATGACATGCACCCTTTTAGAGTGGATTTTAAAGAGTAATAAGTATAGTTATTGTTTAAACTTAGAATACATACATTCTCAATGGATAATAAGGATAAATCTACAAATCTTCATACGCAAATCTGACAAAATTTGTGTATGTTGTGTTTTAATATCATCTTTTTTTTTGCGTAAATGACTGATAAAACTCGGATATACCGGACCAATATTTATTGATCAGTAATCATTTTCGATATTAAAACTCAATGCTTTCGAGTTAAAAATTATTATAATTTAAGATAAGTTTAGTACAGCTAAAGTTTTAAATTTGAGTATAATATTACATTTTAATGACTATAAAAATGTTACGGAAATTCCATATTATCCATAGATCGTACAATCACTAATGTTTACCTAATGTATGGTATAAACAAAAATTAGCTTTTAAAAAAAGATAAAGGTGAATTTAATACTGAGTGAAACAAGGTATACTCTAATTTCATGGTGGATGTAATTATAGGTCAAAACTTACTATTTGGTTAAAGCGATCTTATAAAATAACCTAGATATAACCAAGATGAATAAAAATTGTACCATTTTAAAAGCTATAATGTTAACTTAGAATGAATAATTTCAATATATATGCTAATGTTCATTGAAATTGGACCCGTATGTCAGATGCTGACCGGGTTTATGCGACGGAGTAAGAAGTAAGGAGAAGTGGAAGAATAACACACGCATTTTTTAGTAGATTAGTACAACGCACAGTCCCCGGCCCTAGCAAATACCTACCGACCGCACTAATGCAAATGAATCAGTCTTATTTTGTAAAATATTTCAATATCACCAACGACAGCCACTCAAGCAGAGGTCTGGTTTCACAGGTTTCAGGTCTGGTTCTGATGCACTTTCGAATAGGTATTCAAATATTAGTATTTTTTACCTGTTCGCCGTCGGTCCCGCAAACTGTGTGGGGAATGCGGGAAAGTTTGTTCATCAATTATAAGAAACTCCAGAGATATCAAGCAAATATCAACGAAGAGTCTTCTCTGAACTCATTTGTGAGATCATGTTCATGTCAGAATATGCTAGTGCTATGTGGAGACCTGACCTACGCTACTCATTCACATTAAACGTTCACTTCGTTAAATAAAAACGTTCCATGTGGGTATAGCAAGGCGATCTTTCCATTACACTCCTAGACTAAAAAAATTCAAAATGATCGAGTTTAGAAAAAATCAAGGATCTCTTAGAATTGGTCATTTTCAAGGTCATTGATTCCGTGCGATGTCCAATTTTACTGGAGAAATTCTCTTTTGAAACCCTCCATTCAGAACTGTATTTTGTGCTAACTCGCTGTCGCCAGGATCACCAAACTGTTTAATGACATTTGCCCATAGCGGCTAAAAATTAGGAGCGGCAAAATTTACTTTTTCCAATCTGTATTTGACGTTTTAAACAGAATTGTTCTCCTCCAGAACAAACAGTAGAACGTCTGCATCCAAACAGCCGGAGTGCGGGTTTTACGGTATAAACTCTATGAAAATTAAGGTTGTTTTAGGAACGATCAGTTGCGACTGTCGCGAGCAAAGAATACATAAGAACAACTTATACAGTCCTGAGTGCTCCGCGGTTATCGCTAGGAAAATCTACCCACTTCTATTTAGTGCGTATTTTTTGGCACTGACAGTTTTTCCGTATTCCATAATTTTCGATAGCTCCTTTGAAGAGTGACAGTAGGCCCTTTCACGCGTTCTCTACTATGGTTCAATAGACAATATCTTATGTTTATTTTTTTATTAATTAAGTAAACAATAATAAAATCGCAATAGTATGAAACTTTGAATGCATAAACCCTGTTTTTTAAGTAAGTTAACCTAAGTTTCCGTCGTTAAATTACTTAAAAATACAAAAGATTTCTTTGAAAACTCTCGCTCATGTGAGTATTTTACTCAAGTTCTTGAAGATGCTCAAGCCTTTTCTTCTGAAATTGATTGCGAGGTGTTAGACTTTGAAAATGTGGCTAGACCTCGTACAAGATTCAAGAAAAAACAATTTACTGATGAGTGTGTTGCCGAACCTATTAATTAAGCCTCGTCAAAAATATAAAATTGAAGTATTTTTTCACATTTTGGATACAGCTATAAACTCCTTAGAATTAATTTTTCCCAGATTTCTAAACACACTAAATATTTAGCTTTTTTGTATAACATATATGCTTTAAGAGATCTCCCAAAAGATAAATTGTTAGAACATTGTAAGAACCTCGAGGCTATTTTAACTCATGAGAACTCAAGCGATATAAATGCGTTAGAACTTTATGAGGAATTGTCAGTCCTTAGTATGTTTTTAAATAGTAATTTTTCACCTTAAGATGTTTTGCTGTTTTGAACAGTAGCGCTCAAGATTTTTTTAACTTTACCAGTAACAGGTGCGACAGTGGCGAAAGAAGCTTTTCTTAATTATAATTATAAAAAAATATTTGCAATCCACCATGACACAGAATAGATTATCTGGATTGGCTATGATTTTAATAGAACACAAGGTTTGCAACAGATTTTTTTTTAAATATTGTTAAAGATTTAGCAGAACAAAAAGTGTGAAGAAAGTTATTATATTTACGACGCAGATAGAAAACTGTTTAATTTACAATTTTATTATTTATGTCGTTTTGTTTTGTGGTAACATAATTGTTTTTTTTTATTACCTATTTAAAACAGATCTTTTGTTCTTTTAATCGTATAATCCTCAACCTAAATATATAATGAACCGATCGATTGACCACAATAAACTTAATGCTTGGTCCTTGATCCTTGGTTGGAAGGTATAGGTACTTCCTCAAAAGGCCCAATAGATTGAGGTGAACACGTGAATACTAATGTTCACGTCAGTTTTTTGCGCTTGCACGTACTTTATGTAAGTATGTAAACTTAACATCCCCCAACAAAACATGCTCATGACTAACATGGTATTGAATAAGCAAAGGGCGGCAAAAATTATCTTTGCCGGGAGCGGGCCCTGAAAATAGGTAGTATTTACATATCTATTTAATAAGCGTTGTTAATAAATAATGTATAAGGTATCAAAAAATAAGCAACAAATACAGATAATATTTATTTATTTAGAGAGGCCAATTGAAATAATACGTTATCATGAAATTATTTGCAACATTAAAAAAACATTGGCTAGTTGCTGTTAGAACTAATATTTACTTACTTTTGCCTTAATTTACAAATACAAAGTGTTTAATGTACAATAATTATAATAATAAAAAAAGAATACTTATTGTAAGCAATAAAAAATGCAATCGCAAACCATGAGATGGATATTAAGGGGCACAAAAATAATAACTATATATTAATTAGTGAGATTATATTACAATTTTGACATCCGACCTAATATAATACAATTTACATGAAATATCCGAATACACTATGGAGATGTTGAAGTACAGAAATATATTGGACTATATTTTGAAAGCACCGCGGTGGTTGCATTGATGCCTACCCTAATACTTCCATAGTAACGATAGAATTTGCTATAATCTAACATCTATTACATATTTATTCATAAGTTTAGAGTTTCGTAAAACTCAATCGCAAGCATTTATAATCTGGCCTATATAGTAATGCACTATGCGTAAAGATATAACTCTGAACATAACGTAGTGTGGCTCAGGCAGGGAAAATAGACATGATAAACGTCAAAATTATAAGACACTCCTAGCGTAAAAATGTGAATAATAAATAAAACAAACTCAATAGCCGAGGTACTTGTATTGAAGCTTCATTTTACTGATGTGCCTTGAAAAAAGTTACTTCTTTTGAAGAAATACTTAACATTTTTCCCACGTTTACAATTAAGTAACATGAATGGAGCTTTATTTCTACATAAAATATGTATAGGCAATTAATAGAGTGTGGGTCAAGCTAAGTGAGTTTGTTTTAATAAAATATATAATATTAATTAAAATAAATAAATTTAAATTATTATTATTAATATAATATTTTTATATTTGTATGTCGATGGGGTTATTTTAAATTTCGTTGATCACGTTTAGAACACGTCATGTGTTGAAATGCAAACAAATGCAAGGTTGCAGATTTTAGATGCTCGCGATTGTTTCTATGTCTTATTAAAATAATTTAGCTTGAGTTCCCCCAATGCTCCACCTCACCTGAAAAAAAAGTTCGTTTAAACATCATTATAAGTATCCCTACTAATATTATAAATGCGAAAGTAACTCTGTCTATCTGTTACGCTTTCCCGCTTATACCTCTAAATCGATTTTGATAAAATTTGGCACATACAAGACCCTGAGAAAGGAACGTTTAAAATTCAAGTGTTTTAAATAACAGAAAACCGGCATGTTTTTCTTTAGGGAAAATGCAATTCACATATTATCCATTTATTTAAAACAAAAACCAGGACTGCCCCGATGGCGCAGATGGCCACGAGTCATGGTTTCGATCCCCACCCACGATAAATATTTGAATAATGATATTTGTGTTTAGGCGATAAAAATATATTAAGGTGTTATTTGTGATTCCCCTTGTTGTCTAAATAACTTAACGCTCGCTCGCACTTCGTGCTTTAAGCGACCTACCTCGGACTCAAGTCGACATATAAAATGTAGTTTGTTATTATTATTTTAGGTTTAAATGTTTCTCTTTCGTTATTTACATTTTTAATACATTACGACTAAAAATAACGGACCTAAGCCGAGCGAACTCCAGGATTACGTCGGAGGAAGGGAGTATCGTTCTGCGGGAACTTTCGGACAACGCGGCAGGTGCTAAGAATTGCTTTCTGCGTAGTGTTACAAATGGTGTCTGGAAGTGGAGGGTTCGGTCACCTGCGCGGGGCGGCCTCAGTCGGCGCGCGCCACGTGGCGGCGCTGCAGCGCGGCGGCCAGGTCGTGCTGCAGCGCCGCGGTGCGCCGCGCCACCTCCGCCGGGACCACGGACCGCAGCCCGTTCACTATGTCCTTCGTCTTACCTGTACGGGTCAAACTACTTTTTCAACACATATGTCTAGTCAAATATAAATACTTCTTCTGGGAAGTAATATTCTTAAACAAAACAATTAAAAAGTGCTCATAATACAGTATATTTTGAATTATTATTTCATATATTAATTAAATATCCTATTATAATTACATATCTTTATGAATACAATTCTACTATACGCGTGTATGTCACTGAACTCCTCCTAAACGGCTGTCAGATTTGAATATTTTTTGTATACGTTTGGGTAACGTCTAAATGGCTTAGATTTATCGACTATCGGTTCGGCAGATAGCGCTGCAATCGGTATCTGGGTTGTTTATCTATACTGTAAACTATGGATGCATTCAAGTGGGGCCTGGAAGGTTCAGATTCCTAAAACAGCCCGGTAGGTGGCGCTGCAGTCGGTATCTAGTTTATTAATCAGGTCAATATCAAGGTCCGCTAGTAATATATATGTATATTTGAAAAAATCGGATACACTGCACATGATAATATCATCGAGTTAATATCAGTCTTCGAAACGTAGAAGGTACTATTGAATCCATACAATTATAAAAGACTTCCAACGGGAGACGAACGGATTGGTCATTAGCTTCTATTTATAATAAGAAATCAATGTTAATAAATGATCTTAAAACAGGTATGTACACACATACTAGCATACATTTTTAAGACAACGGTTTGTTAGAGCCGACGCCGGCGTTCCAATAATACCTACCATTAGGTGGTATTGGAACCCTCGTCAGTTCTTCTTGCAGGTTCTTTTAAGATTTAACTTAGTTTTAAGAGCAGTCTAGTGCCGGCAGACTAGTATTAAAGCATCAATGAGCTATTTGTTAAAATGACTTAACACCATAAAGTTGTCAAGGGACCCTGTCACTTGAGTAATATTGTAATAAGGATATCAATCCTTTTATTTTTTTTTTCTTTTGGCAATTTAAAAGTGACTATAATAGGCCTATTTAAATAAAAAAATATTTCACTTGGACTGTTTTTCGTATAAAGAAGTTATCACCACCAGAATTCATCATAACTCCTCTATCATATTATTATTACAATAAGCTGTATAAATTTAAGACTCACCAAAATAAATATCGTTTAGTGTATTCCTAATCTTATTCTCCATGTCTTCGACCATTCTTCCAATGTTAATAATGTGCGGCGTCACATCACTCACTGCGGAATCCTGCTCCGCCTGCAAAACCATGTTCACATTAACCAAGGGTCAATTGGGATTTTCCAAGGTCGTGGGTTCGACCCATTTAGAGCAAATATTTATAAGACTAATAAAGGAACTATTTGTATTTATATTTATTTAAGTATTATATTTGTTATGACTCGAGATAATTCGCCTAAAGTAAGTTTTATCTGTCTAATGTTAACGACGACATCAGACTATAAAAAAGAATCATAAATATACTATACACATACACTTAAATTCATATTCAACACCCAGACTTCGAACAAACACAAAAAAATATATATCCCGGGTGGGGTTCAATTCTAAGTCCCTTGGCGCATAAGCCACACCCAATCAAAATTTGTTATTTAGAAAATAACAAATTTCGATTAGGTGAATTTTCATTAATCGACACAAGAATTGAATTTTAGACAAATCACAGCACACGGATACTCTTCCGTTGACAAGAGTATTCTATCCTGAATCCCTTAATCGTCTAATCATAAATAATAAATATAAATTCCTATATGATGAATCTGTGATATCAGATACCAAACTCAGCCAAACCTCTTATGATAAGATAATATGATATAATCCCACAATACAAATAGAAATAATGTTATCAGCTTGTTAGTTATTCCACATTTTTGTAGATGATTGTATAATATCATAATTTATAATTGAATACACTGCTTCATTTATTATTAAAAAAAGCACACAATAATCACATGATTTGTTTTAGGTTTCACCTGTGTAGCATTCCTGTGATAAAAGTAGACTACATTACTATTTATGACATCACCTTTCTGCCAATGTAAGTGGCAGCGGCCGTTAAAATCCGCCCTGTCATTTCAGAGATTAGCCGGATCTAACAAACTAAAATTTAAATTGGCCAGAATAGGGCCAAAGGTTCAGAACGAACGCAAAAAACAGGCAAAAGAGGCATTTAAAGTGAAAACCTGTCCAAACTACATAATTCATTATCCTGGGAGCTATCCATATTTAAATTTTTATTAATTCACTCACAGTTGGTATTCATTACACACAGACAGATAACAACTTTTGCATTTATAATATTAGTATGGATTAAAGGGAGATAAAATATTGGATACGACCAAATGCTAATAACTATGAAGTATGGAAACATGGCATTATAATGAAGGTGAAGAAATATGTACAAACAAAACAACATGCCTTAGCAAGGGCTAAGGCATGTTGTTTTGACTTTGTCTTTTGACCTGGCCCTTTAATACCTCTTTGTAAGATATGTTCGCCTAGATCATCCTATACCAACTCTTCTATTCACTTTCGTTTTATATATTTGTGCAGTCATTCTACTTCCATTCAAACTATCTCAACACTATTGTTGTCACAACATCATCTTTTACACCACATGGATCTCTTATTATACTAAAGAAATATGTTAATTTATATTCTAAGCAGTAATATATTTTTTATTTTTCAACATAAAAAACTATTAAATGGATTTAAATAGCACTCTAAAATAATACAGCACAAACATCAAAATAACGCAGGCTACAATTTATAAACTGATGAAATTACAGCTAGCTGTTAGTACATAACATATTATTTCATCATGTGTGAAGCATAAAACTTTCAAATAGACAAGGATCGCCAAAGTGGGTTCTGTAAACCTATATTTTATAGTAAAGTCAAGGTTCTGCCAAAAATGATTCATTATTTATTGATAAATAATATCACAGTTTAAAATATAATTTTGAAAAAGAGCAAAATATGTACTGAGATTTTATTACTTTTATGTAAGTTGGTAGGTACTTATCGAGAATCCAGCCCAGATAATTATTGTACATGATACCACAATAATAAATGTTCTAATACAGATTAAACATACAATATGAGGTTCTATGAGATAAAAGGTGTTTGTTCGGTGTTCCATACCTTCCCTTATGGTCTAGGTTTCCTTTATAGTCTAGGAATTTTGCAAAGAGAGTACTGCTCACCTGTCTCGTTAGACTACCACCCAGATTCATAGTACCACTGCCTTCCTTGTTAGTCTGTAGCCACAGCATGGCTGTGGAGGTCAGCTTATAGTGGGCGTTCCTGCCAGAACTTTTCTCCACCACTTCAACCACATGGATCGAGTCCCAGCAACCCTTGATCTTTTGAGACCCATCTCCAGCTTTTTTAATAAGTATCACACCTGAAAAATAAGAGTGTTTTATTGTTGATTAAGATATCAGAATAGACAAATGATAATATATCCACTCCAAACAGTGGAAAATTTCTCAAATGCAACAAGGTGGGGATGTCTAGTAGCATTTTCATCATGAATCAACACTCAGCAATTACCACCATGCTTGGCCAAAAAAGCGATTATGTGCTATTCTGGGTCGGCCTATTTTGAGAAGTATCTGGAATGATGAAGATGAAAGCATTTTACTGTCGTAATTACATATAATTATCTGTTTCATACTACAGCAATATTGATTAGGTATTTGGAACAGGAAAATCCATCACAAAATCCATACATTGGATAGAACATCTTGTCTTGTATCTCACAAAACATCTACTGTGATATTTTACATATATACTACTACCTTAATGTGATTCTATCCACATATACTTTATATTCTATCCCTAGGCAATTCTTTTCATTGGATTAAATATAGTCTATATCTTTCACTGATGTCAAAATAACGCACAAAATTTCATTGACAATGATTAATGGGCAATAGTGTGGAAACTTAACAACAGACGTTCAGACATACATTCACATTTAAAGTATCACTATGGATTTGAAACAAAATATAGGAACTAATTAAATTGAAGAGGAGGCATTTTACTTATACATGCCTAGTATTCTAAAGTGTTAATATCTACAATTTTTTGGTGGCAAAAATTGGCAGCTTATGAATTTCCTACCATTTCAGCTTCCAGCTAACCTAATGTTTTGGTATAAATTTATGGAAAACATACAGATTAATTGTATTTTAATAGTATGAGACTAAATAACAAAACATGTTATAAATTATAGTAGAAATATTTTTATGTAAATATGTCATTGTAACATAATTTACATAAAAAAATTAATTAATCCTATTAGCTTATTAGATAATGTAGGACCTTTCACTCTTGCTTAAGATGTTTTTAAACAGGAAATTACAACATAGTTGGCCTCATTGCCATGATAACATTTTAAACAGTAAATCATAGCAGGTCTATATTAAAAATACCTGCAAAACCGTGATCCATGTCCCACAAATACACTGAACTCACTCCACCCTCAAAGTACATTTCTCTGTACTGGTCAAATGCATAATTTGCTTCAATTTCAAGTTTCCTGAGTTTCTCGGATGGCATTGACCCATCTTCAAGTGGCGGGTCGTAAGTGTTCGACCAAGGGGACCTGTACGAGTCTCCATCACGGTTGTAATCACAGAGAAGATAATCTTTTCCATTACTACGGTCCTGGGCAATTTTCAAGGGTTGATCTACGGACGAGAGTAGGTCTTCACATAAACTAGGCACAAGATCTATCAAATCTGTGAGGTTCTTCTCTATCTGCTGGGGAGGCAGTCTCCGCATCAAGTCTAGAGCACAATCCATTTGCTGTTCAGTCTGAAAATACCATGAAACAGTGTCATAATCTACGGGAAACTGATTATTAGTCATCACAATGGAGGCGTACTCTACTATTTACGCTGCTTACAATTTTGTTCAATTCTTACCATGTTTCTTCGGGTATGTAAAGACAATTAATAATAAGAATTAACTGAAAAACTAAACTATTTTTGTGGATATTAACGCGAACAGTAGATTATAATTTTTTATGGCTCGTCGATTTGACAATTTTGATTTGACAGCAGTATGGATGCATTCCCAAACTATAATTTGTTTTCTTTTAGAGTGAAATTAAAATCACGAAATGTTAATTTCATAAAGACAGTACGTTTTACATATTTTTATCATTTAAGTAAAAATAGTCCTCACAGTGTTGTGAAATGGTATTTGTAAATTAATACAAAAACAAGATTTAACAGTGACAAATATTTATTGCGTGTATTGAAAAGGCTATCGTTCTTCAAACACGGAAACAGCTGGCGACGTCATGTTCTCATGTCGTTACATTGGCTTACATGATAGACGCCGGTATAATCGTGCTCTTCTCTCTTGCCTAAGAATCTTGATGAATGAGTGAAAAATCCGATTCACATACAAATATTATTATTCGATTGTTTAACCTGTTTCCTGCTAAACGTCACTCGGCAGTTGACAGATTGACCAGAGTAATGTTTTGCTAAACTTTTGTTGATATTGCTTTATTACCGTTGGCATTCAGATATATTTGCTTTTACATTTTTATCAATGGGATTTTGATCTTTTATTGCGGCGTATAAACGTGGCGTTGTCGTGCCAAAGTAAACATTCCATAAGGTTCGTACTATTGTTACTATAATTCAATGATTCACTGTATGGGAATGTCTCGTAATATATACCGTGACATCTATTGTAGCGCCCAAAATAGGAAGTAATTCTCACATTAGTTACCGATACTATTATTTGATACCTTTATGTACATTTTATTTATGGTATGTTTCAGTGACTGAAGGTTATGATTTAGTAAAGATTAGGAGAAACCCTAGAAAGTGCATATTGCATGCTATTTGCAGTTAAATTGTCTTCTTTAGATAAATTGTCTCCTTCTGGTACTAGACACATATAAGTAATTAGATAAATAAGTTACCTTGACCAGAAATAATATCAATGGGTAATATAGAAAATATTAAACTTGTTTGTTTTGGCGGAATATACTAAATAGAAATTATAAAAAATTCATATTAAGAATATATACACTCTATAATCAAATATAATCTATTATAGAAATAAGAATCTTATATCTATTCCATCTTAAGCAGAATCATACTGAACAATCTTATAAGTTTAATATGATTAACTCAAAGTAATTTTGTTTAATTCTGCTTAATATTTGATCTGTTCCAGGATTTCCGACATTCCGATACCATTCCAATAACAGCAACAATTGAGACTGACATGATGCCGACACAGCTAGTGAGTCAAGACAACCATGCTAATGATATCCGTGTGAAGACGGTTTACAGTGGTGATGTGATGATCACATACATTAACCATAACATCACTCTTGATGAGTTCATACATGAGATGGTGGCTATATGCCGCTTCCCTCCGGATCAAGTAAGAAATATTGTTTAATTTAACACTCATTGAGGAGATGTAGGATTAAAGATACCTTAACCTTACTTTACCTTAACCTTTTTGACGGGCCCAATGGCAAAGATGGTAGTGATCCTGACTTGTGCATAGATCCTCATGTGTAGATCAGTTTTTGAATTTTAAATTCTTACCTTGACATGTATTTCAAGATATGCACAATTTTTATATGTTACATGCAGACATATGTATGTATACCCTGGACAATAACTTTTAACAATCTGAAAGAGATAGGAATGTGAATATAGTATTTTCTCTCCATCTCATTTTTCTGTTAAACTATAAATCACTAAAAATGTGTTTCAATTGATAAGGATCTATGTATATATATATACAAACATTCATCATACCTGTGTCCCATTGGGGTTGGCAGAGACTGGATCTCTTCTTGCTATGATCTAGGCATACACCTCTAGCTTTGCTTACTCGCATTAGTCCTTTTATGCACATTTTTTTATTCTCAGCACTTCTTACTAGCCCTTGTTTAATACATCTTCACACCTATGTGTTTGTCTATGTCTTCCTATATTTGTAGAGTCATATAGTGTATTTGTAGAGTAATATCCTGAAAATCCATATGAATGCTAAGTCAAATACAATTTTTTGTATTTTTTTTTCATAAGAACTATCTTCTTGCAATAACAAAGCCATTCACATGTGATGGCATGACCAAGGGAAATAGGGATTAAATTATATATATCACTGTAATCTATCGAAAATGAATCCAAATTTTATGTAGCAAAGTATACCTGAAATAGAAACATACATTAGATTAGGATTTCCCAACCTAGGGACCCTAGTATTTATACTAACCTTAAGAAACGAAATTTTTCAGGTGTTTACTATGAAGTGGGTGGATGAGGAAGGTGACCCTTGCACTATATCAACGCAGCTAGAACTGGACGAGGCGTTGAGGCTGTACGAGCTCAACCGGGATTCGGAGCTGACTGTTCATGGTGAGTGATAGACATTAGCTTCCAATTCATGTACTCAAGATGGCAAACAAAGCTATAGCTGTTAAATCTGTTAAGAACCGTACAGTGTTTACTGTGTACCAAAGAACTGTGAATTGGCTGCAATAATTTTTGCAAGTTGTTTTTTGATGCTCCAACCTAGTATTCATTTTAAGAATACAATTATACAGACCTCAACGTTTGTGAACTACCATTCTATATTATCTGATTTGCGGGTTTATTATTAATGTTGTGCGCACTAGCATCGTTAATTATAACATTAGTATTTAATTAAAAAAGGTGCCAATTATATGAAATTGATGTGTACAAAGTGACAGATAAATCTATACAAATGTTAATATTTCCTTACAAACTCAATTCCACTCAATTCAAAACTTACACTCTACATAACATACAGTGTGTTTTTCTTTTAAAGAATTTTAACAAATTAAAAAAATACAAATTCGTTAACAATGGAAAGATGTCATTTCATATTAGCGCTTTTTATTTAAAAATCTAGTCAAAATTAGAATTAGAAGAATTTAATTTCACAAGTTAAAAAGGGCATTAATAGCTATAAGCTAATTGCTTAAAAATATAAGATGACATATCATAAGATTTGCATATCTCTATCTCAAGTCCAATCCATCAAATCTAATTATAGCCTCGGCTGATTATAGATGAATAAAACAAACACAACTTTAAATTTAAACAAACAGAGAAATCTTATTTGCTAATTGAATTATAGATATTTTCTCTTAGTTCCGTGTCGACAATGGACATAATTCCAGCCATTGTCTAGATTACTAATAGACACTAAATTGATTTGTATATTAGATATTTTTATGTATCTAGACGCATTTTAGACAAAGATCGACTAGTATGACTGTCTGTTTGTTACGCTTTAACTGTTGAATGAATTCTGATGAAATTTGGCACCGGAATTGCCCGGACCCTGGAGGACAGAGGCTACTTGTGATCAAAGAAGTTTGTATATACTAAAGACCGAGCGGACGAATTCGCTTAAACAACCTATACACTTCATATAAACAATGATAATCTAAATTTATACTAATGTTTGGCATGAATAAACACAAAAACTACTAGACAGATCTAGATTATCATTTTACTATTAAAATGCTACATTATTCCTAAGTGACATAGGCTTTAATTTTACTAGAATTTTTTTCCATAAAATGACTCATCGCATGCGCCCATCCGGTTGGATCGTAGGTACAAGATTTTTAAGACTATGATGAGTTACAGCCAATCTTATGTTTAACTGAAATGTTTAAAACAATTGTCCACCCTTGCGAAGTTCGAGTGACTAGTAATTTAAAAATTAATACATATGTATACAGTGAAATGTATGTATGAAAAATGTTTACCTTTTTGTAAGGGAGTTCCCGGAAATATGATTTTTTTATGTAAATTGCACTACAGATAAATTATTTTTTAAAAATAACCGTATTATTGGAACCAATAATGGCGGCCAATAACAAATCTTTGTCTTCATAGTAGATGTTAGAGCATTTAAATTCAATCCCAAGCAGTTTTATCATAAATATAATCTTTCTAGGAGTAATAAGTCTAAAAAATAAGTTCATCCTTTACGCAATTCTTAAATTTAATTAAAGGTATTTTTTTAATTTTATTCTACTTGCAATTTTATTATTAATTCTTACACTATTGCCTCTAAACGAATTATTTAGTTTTAGCAATGGGCACTGCGAGTTCATACTTATTTCTAGTATTAATATTATGTATGTCACAATTTTTCGGAAAATCAGTTATATTTTTGTTAACATAAATCATATTTTCATTGTCATATTGACTGTTTACTGTCATTATTTTAGTTTCTTTGAGTTTTTCTCTATTCGAAAGAAATATATAATTAATATGAATTAATATTTGTGTTCAGTCGTAGTTTCCCACACACGAGCATACATAGCGACACGTTTTAACGATCAACAGTCCCTCGTTTAGTCACGATTGGACCACTTAGGACGAGTGAATTGATCAGAACCAATTTAAATATTTAATTTGACGCGTATCAATAAAGAGCGTTGTGCTGACTCACTCACTTCGCTTAGACCAAATATATGTATAATGTTCACCTGGCAAACTGATGTAGATACCGCCTGATGACGCTTATCATCGCATGGATATCACTAGCGTATAGCCAACGATGTGACTTTAATGCTATGTCACATAACCCATTAATATCGCCTTTCTTATTATTATTAACTAGCTTTCTGTCCTCAATGTTATCTACGAGCACTTATCGTATCCCCGGGGATCTCTAGTTATTTCGAAAATCTATGTCGTATGCTGATTGCTAAACTGTGCAAAAAGTCGTGGCGATTCCATAGAGACAAATAAAAATAGATCGTTATAGGAATAAAAGGTACCTATAGGTCACTCCAAACCATCACTAGTCTGTGCCAAATTTAATTCAGTTTTGTTCCGGCGTAAAAAGTAATAAACATACATCCATACTGAGAAACATTTATAATATTAATATAACAACCGTTTATAATATTAATATTTATTCCACTGTTTAAAAACGCGGTTTATTTTGGTTACCTTGCGTCAACCGTTTTCATTTTGATGTAGTTAAAATAAACACACCATAACCCAAGTAAAGTAAAAGTGATTGCTTAATTTTTAAATGGAAACACTTCTCAACCTGTATTCTCTATGTTGACATCAAATCTGTCAAAATTTGTCAATTCATATTGAACTCGAAGCGCAGTTCAGTAACTACACTGAATCTGAATGAATTTATCACCCTTTAAACTAGAACATAGCAATGCAAACACTGCTATTCGGTAGAAATGGATGAGAGTGAGGTACCAATGCAGACGACCATTGTATAATTCATGTAGAACTAGTCGACTATTGGTCAAAATGTCATTTACATATTTTCAAAAAAAAAACTCAATTAGTAAGCTTTAAGTTAAAATATCACTTACCTAAAATGCAAACTACAATTATGTTGCTCAAATTAATTAAATTTAAAAACCTGTTCCAGTGCCCCTGATTCCTCATTGAACCTCCTCAATGAATTCTGAACTTCCCGCACCCTCCTATCCTGAACGAAGACTAGAATATTCGTCATATGAAATGAGATTCCGAATAAATTATATTTACTTGGTATTCATTTTAATTTCTTTCTATACTAAAGAAGCAAATTAATATGATAAATAGATGCGTTTTTCCTATGATTTTAGGGAGTGAAATTCCCAGCGCAGCACATTTGTGAACTTCTTTAGTAGTATATATATAAAAGGAGAAGCCGATTAATTCACTGACTGACAAATCAACGAGCTATAAGGGTTTGAAAGTGGTAGTCGGCAGGGTACTTACAACGCAGAACCGATGGCCGATGAAGTCAAGCGGTTCCAGGACTTTAAATGGATACCACGTACGAACAGCGCAACGTCCCCTACGTTGCGCTGTTCGTGTGGCGACCCACAAGGTGGACAGACGATCTGACTTCTCTGCAGGATCGCGCTGACTCAGGACCGCATACAACCAGTCTTATTGGAGATTACTCGGGGAGGCTTATGTCCAACAGTGGACGGCTAATATGATAAAAATTCTACATCTGAGACGACATATTTCTTTCCCCTGAGGGCATTTGTATGGACGTCAGTGTAGTTCAACCAAAGAGGACAAAATAAGGCGGTTTATTTTTTTTCTTTATTATTACAAACTTATATAGTGGTACAGTGAGGAAGAGGTGAGGAAGAACTGCAGCATCCTCGCATAAAGCATGTTATATAAAAACAATCGAAATAAATAATTGTCAAAAAAACAATTATACATATTTGTCAATTATTGTTTGACAGCTGTCGATTAATGATACGCTACGTTTAAGGGACTATAAATATAGGCTGAGATAAAAAAGTAAGATCTCACTGATGATTCCAAAAGAACAATAAATATCTAAAATAAGTGTTGCGAATAATGCTCGAGAGCTCGAGAGCTCAAGAATTAGACCCCTTGTTAGAATCCTATAAGATCTAACAAGATACCAGAAAATAATAAATATTTATGAAACAATTAAAGATCCAAGTAATTTATTTTCCGCTTCAACAGTCAACGAAATTGTAACCCAAAATCCAGACCATGTCTCCGTATCATGGATTATCATAAATGAATAATTTATCCGCAAATAAATTATTTACTCGCGGATTGTGGATACCGAATGAATGAATGGTGTGCGAAGAACTGGTTTCTGAACGTTTTCATTCGTTATCTGTGTATGTTTCGATGACGCGGTACGCATCTCGTTTATCGTCCGATTACCGTCAACGATATTCGTTATACATAATACCGATGTAGCTGACTTTCTGTAATTGCAGTGAATTCTCATTATTTTTCATACATGCTTGTTATTTCACTGATGGCAATGTTGAAGTTATTTGGTAATAAATAAATAAATAATATTTATAAATTCCCGCATCATCTCATACATTGACCTGGCTGTGGTAAGTCGCTTAAAGCAGTGCTTAAAGCGTGTTACGGAAATCAAACAACAGAGGAACCACAAATATACTACTTAAATACATATATTGAATACCCAGACAAAGAACAAACACAAATATCATAATAGAAATATTTGCTCTGGGTGGGAATCGAAACCACGACCCTTGGCGTACAAGATAGGATCATTACCATCTGCGCCGCCGGGTCCGTCAATTTTATCATCACCATTATAATCATATCAGCATGAATTTTGATAACAGGACGTCCGTATTTAAAGTAGACCTATAAATTAACCTAGTGGTCTTGTGATTGCTATGTTTGCCCATACTTGTCACGCTGGGCGGGTGTGGTAATTTTAGAGTATCGTTCGCCGCTTCTGCCGATCCCCGCGTTTATTGCGTGTAATATTTTTCTGATATATTCAAATGAATCATTTACTGTTATAATGGATGAAATAATTATGAACAACACGTTCTGCGCACCTTAAACTATACCCCGTGAAAAACGTTGGAACCAAAAATATAGTAAACAAAATATTATCAACTTTTGTGCGCGGACATCAAATAGTCATTATCATCATCATACGAGCCATTAAAAGTCCACTGTTGGACATAGGCCTCCCAAGAAAGGGGGTATGCTGCCCATCATTGTTGCTTTGGGGGAAGGGTGTTGCCCATCCTCGCCCTGTACATTTGAGCTGATTTTTTTGAATGGATATACCGCCATCCATATTATGACGCCATATTATGACGGTTCTGGTGCCTTAGTTGCCTTTTACGATATCTGGTACAAGGAGAGGTACTATTCTACGCTGCCGGTACCTCACGGCTCAAACATTCTATAAGTATAGATTTGCTAATTAAAATTTTACGCAAATGACCGATGACCCTGGCAAACCTGTGCTATCCAAAAGAGTCATTTAAACAAATAGGTCATTGGGTGTAGGTCAATAGGTGATTAATACTAGTCTACCGGCACCAGACGAGTCTTATAACTACACAGGTTCATTACGCGAGTCATCTGAGAACTACCTGCAAGAAAAACTGATGGTGATATGGGTAATCGTGACTTATTCATATTTGTAATAATTTTTTTATTATCACAGATCACGCTAGCCGGGTCGTTGTTGTTTCTTAATTAAGTTTCGAGTGTCATTTGTTTCTTGTTGTCATTAATAACTCTTTGATCTTTGTTGGGTTTTATGACTATTTATTGTGAGCGATAAAACGACTTTAATTAGACCAAGTCGACAAATGAGCATACACAGATATTACTAGCTCGTTGCATCATGAATTGACGATATTATGTCACACTACCTAGTAATTTCTCTGCTTCGCTCACCCTTCAAATCGGATTATAACAGTGCGAACACTGCTATTTGCCGGTATGAATAGGCAGAGTGAGATGGAGGGACACTAAAGATGGAAAAGTTGCAAATGCAGATTAATATCTTTAATCTAATTCAGGTTTTATAGAAAATGACAATATTAGTTTTTTTTTTGTTATTGGATCCATTTTGTAACAAAAGTAATTATCAATATTCGAACATCGAACATTAATAAGCTTGAACGGTTATCCGATTTCTGAATGTTAAAATCAGTTATCGGTTTCACGGTTCCGATGACGCGGTATTACGTTCGGTTATCGCTCGATGTTGCATATGCCCGCGGTATTTGCCGAATGTTCCGTATTTTCGCTATAAAAGCCTTATCTGCCCGCATTGGGGATCCGGTCGGCCATTTCCATATTCAGATTGGCGGCGTTTCTGTTTTTCCCCTCTTTCCAAGCCGGGTCGGCGGTCGCAAATTTAAGGCTGCTTTTTTGTCATGGAGTATATAGTATTTTAAATGTTTTCATTGAATGGCTATGTGCTTTATATAGCAGCAATACCAACTACTTGTAGCAATTTTACTGATTCTACAATTATTACTAGCCGCCTGTTGTGTCTTCCTGTTCCTGTTGTATATAACTGTATGAACACAATTAATTTTTACATGGAATATTATTAAGAATTTTCATACAAAAATACAAATAATTTTCTTTAATTTATCACGTTTAATAAAATATTACAACAAATGTCAATTACCTACGCATATTGTACATTTATCATAACTGAATTTACAAAGAAACGACATTTATGTCAACAAGTTGACTTATATGGCCTCCTCAATTATGTACTCGCTATTTATGTTTTCGACATACTTTCCACGTTATTTATGTGTTCGACCGACGAATTCACATGAAGATATTAACCACGGTAAAATGGGAAACGTGCCTATGCATTTTTGCTGATGCGCAATATACGCCATATGTATGCACGTCATTAAGCGTGTTGCGGACACCAATAGCGCGTACTTTACTCTAACTAGACTGATGCCCAGCCAACTGTTCGCCTCGCGCAATATACGCTACACCTTCGTACGTCGTTACGCGTCTTGTACACCCGTAGCGTGTACATTATATTAAAAACGCAGATGCTCCGTCAACTGTTCGCATCGCGCAATTTACGCTATATTTTCGTACGTTGTTACGCGTCTCGCGTACATCCGTAGCGCGTACATGACTATGTAGATGCCCCGCCACCTCGCGCAATATACGCTTTATGTTCGTGCGTCGTCACGCACGCGTCTTGCGTACATCTCACAAGTCATACAATTGCGCCAAGAAATGTACGCGCGGTTATAAAAAGCGCGGCGCATACATTGCGTTTTGCATGTTTTGAGTGTGATACATGCAGGGATTTCCGAAGTCAATGTGCTGTAACTTCAACACGTTCGTCCCTGTTATTCTATAACGAGTATCCAAATTACTTGTGCAAGGAGAATTTGTCGTTGTTTGTTGTTTTAATTGTCCGTTTGCCTGGAACGTTGCATATGAGTTGGCAGTTTGCGCCTCGATGATTTAAGCCTTACCGTCCATGGTTGACTTTATATCGCTACTTAAAGATTTTGGTCGATACTTTTTGTTTTTTTTTTTATTTATATCGAGCAGTCGTGTCGCCCCGATAATTCATATCTCGTTTTTGATTTTAATTACACGAAAGAGAATTTAATCACTAAAACCCATAGACATTTAAGGTTTATTTTATTTAAGTATGTTTAATGTCATTTAGCCAAAGGTCGTTCGTTTGATCCCCACGGATCGGAGTCGGTTGACTGTATGAGATATGTCACATTTCACGTCGGATGTTCGCGCAATTTATCTGAAAAGAAAATATTTTTTTATATGTTAATCAAAGCGCTAAATGCTTTAATAAAAACAAAAAAAAAGATCAAGTTATAACAGTGGAAGTGAGACTTTTTTTGTAATCACGTTCAATAGTACGGTGTGTTTCAATTAAAAGACTTGGAGTTCCCCAAGATTTAATACTGGTACATTATATCCCAATTATGCATATTCTTCCAAGTCTTCCAAGTTCCAAGTTTGTTTTTGTTATATTACTAAGCCGGCAGACATATATGGTCGATCCGCGTGATGATACGCATCACCGTTACCTATACACGCTCGTGTCATCACAAAAATATCAATAGCTCGTCATTAAAGTGACCTGATAGGATGTCGCAGTGATGTCACTGCGTCTGTATACCTTCAAACTGGTACACGACTATCTGGGCACTACTGTTTTGTGTTAGAAATAGATGGGAGTGGAACAAATGCTTACAACCTGCCTGGTGGCTTCAGGGTTCATCCTACCTTCCATAGCTTCGCCTTAAGTTCACTTTGTGGTGTGCGGCAAACCTTAGTACAAATAAAGCAGGACCAAACTCGCGTGCAAATAGCGAGAAACTTCGGTTAATGCACCGCAAACACTGTGAAGTGATTTGGCGCCCAACGTGGGAGTTGCCTGTTGCCGTCTATAAAGCATGTTAGATGTAATAATTTAAATCGGCTTCAGACTTGGGAAGGCGGTGTTTGGAAATTGAATTTGAATTGATTAAAACGTTGAATAAAGATACTTAATTTTGTTATATATAATTAAAACTACGTCTAATTTATATATGACTTAAGTCGAGGACCTAGCATATTGTTTGTGTTATAATAAGCCTCACCTCAGCCCCGCACTTGTATCTTCACAAGAATATCACTAGCCCGTAGCCAACTATGTAACTTGAAAATATATATCAGTGATTACACTGCTTCTTTCACTCTTCAAACTGAAACCGCAATGCGAACACTGTTGTTTAGCGGTGCCAATAGATGGAGTGGGTACCAATGCAGATGACCCTTGGTATGAGGTCTACCTCTAGTAAATATATCTTAATTAAAATAAATATTTGTTAAAATATATTCTAAAATCAAAAGAATACGCCTTTTCAGTGATGACGTTTGATTTTGACGATTGAAATTACTTCTTGAATATGCTTAAGCATTTGTAGAGATTATTTTGATTTGGAGCAACAGCAATGGCACATGAGTTTACTATGATATTAAAATATCTACCGTATAGAATAATATTTTCACTATTGTCAGTTCCAGTACCTCAGTTGAAGAAAGTTTTCCTCTGCTACCTTAGTTTTAATTTATTCATATTAATTATATTTATAAAAACAGTAGCTTAAGTTTCTTATTACAACACCAGATATCTGCTAGTGAAAGTCCCGTTAAAGTTTATTCAACCGTTTTAGAGCCGAATGTTATTCTTATCTTTAAAAAAAACTGTAAATTTTAAATTTCAAACGGACACTGCAATTGTATTTATATGAGTAGACTTGTTTTTCAAGTACAAAAAAATAAGAATGATGCATACATCGTCGCAATTGGAAGAGACGCCTGTGCAAGTTGGTGCAAATATAACGGAAGTGTCCAAAATGTGCGCAAACATCGGCGAACTTGTTCTTGCGGCGGGCAAACACTGCGGCCCGGTTGGCGCCCAACGTGTGAGCGGGTATTGCCAAATATGTAACTAACCAGTAGGTCCGAGTTGCGGTACTTTATTTTCTTACAGGCTTGCGCACACATATAAAAAAAACTCGCTCACACGTATTTTTGTATTATTTAAATTTGGTGCTTATTAATATTAACACTTGTACATTTAAAAGTGTTATAATATGATAATAGTGTGGTGCAATACCCTGTTATAGTGTCGCAAAAACGAACTCAAAATTAATTATTGCACTAAGTTCTAGTAATTCCTCGTGCATTTTACCTATATGAGCTTTCCGTGAATCATTTTTAATTTTTACCATGAATTCGCTTACAGTGTAGTACGATTCATAATAAAATACGTTATTAATGGCTTTGCAACGTGGTTTATTGAGACTAACCCTTTAAATTGTGATATCATCATCGTACTAGCCATTAAAAATTCCCTGCTGAATATAGGTCTCTCCAAGAGAGAAGGTTTGTTGCCCATAATTGCCGCGCTTGGCGAACGTGTTGGCAATCGCGGAGCGCAGCATTCCCGACGAGAATGCTGCTGCCCATTCCCAACTTGTGCATTTGAGCTGCACTGTTCGCATGGATATACCGCCATCTGTCGGTTCTGATCCTTAGTCGCCTCTTACGATAGTGGGAGGTACTATTCTACTCTGCTGGTACCTCACGGCTAATAATTGTGATATAATCTAACTCTATCTCTTAAGTTGGTTCAAACTTCACATTAAAAGCATAAAATTATAAAAAAACAATTTAATATTTTAGGGGTTCACCTGGATACACCACGTTAGACGAACTTTTTTTTAACAAAGATTATAATTAGAATTGTAAATATTGGATACCGATGCAGAATTTACATTGTTTCGCGTTTGCCGTCGGGTATTAGATATATTTTAATTAACTTTGCGTGTTATGAACGGTAATATTGTTAATTGAACAACGTCCGGCCAATATGATCATCGGCGTTGGTTTGTCTGTGTGTTGTTTCCATAATTAACAATCAAGTGACAATATGTACCGTGCGGTTTATACATCCATACGAATATAAAAAATGGGAAACTTTGTGAGTATGTATGTTTGTTAATCTTTCACACAAACAATGTAAAATAGATTTTAATGAAACTGCAATAATATAGCTAAAATATTAGTGACCAAACAGCAGAACCAATTTTGATGAATTTGGTATGTATAAAAATAGATGGTTACCTAGGAAAAAACAGGCAACTCGTAGTACTAATGCGCAGACGAAGTCGTGGGCATCAGCTATTAAAACTAGAAATGTGCAATTACCCATTCACTTGTAATAGAAATAAAAATTTTAACGTTGAATAATAGTTATAAAAAATTGTAACATTATTGTCTCGAATGGTCCACGTTTAGGTTAAGTTTTAATTTTATAATTAATAAAATATATATAAATATACCTGTTATATATTTTAGTAGATAGTTTTTATTAGATACATATATCAAGAATGTTGTGATCACTTATAAGTGACATACGTATCAGCATATATATAATTATAATAAAAATAAATTCCCAGAACATCTCACACATTGACCTGACTCCTTGGTAAGTCGCTTAAAGCACTTTATACTACTCTACGCAACTATACTACTTACATACATATACATATATTTAACACCCAGGCACAGAACAAACACAAATATCTTCATATAAATGTTTATTATGGGTGGGAATCGAATCCACGACCCACATACATAATGAATGATACTATGTATAAATATGTATATGTATAATAAATAAATAAACTACCACCGAGGCCGCGTTATACAACTAGTTTCATTTAATTACCATCACCGCTTTATATAAACAAGTAATCATAACAAGCACGAACATAGTGACAGATTATAATTAGCATAATTCATTAACGGCGAGGCAGCGTGCCAATTAACAAGTTGAGAGCATCTTGTATGTCGGAGCGTGCGGAGATATGATAGAACCATGAATTTTATATAGGTGATGCGATGATGCGATTAATTAGAACGGCTTGAACCTTGTGATGAGCTGCTTGTGTTATTCAGGCCGCGGAGAAGGTACATCATCCGGAACCGATTGCGCTGATGGTAGTAATCCTATATACTGCCAAGGGTTGTGGGCTCGATCCCCACTAGGGTTAATATTTGCAGTTATCTGTATTTTTGGGTGTTGTATATGTTTTTATTGGAACAGGTCGATATACAAGCATACCGGTGTGATAGTAGCCGTCACCTCAGCCTATAGATGCTCGTAATATCAATTTTTTTTGTATACAAATATGTATGTTTATCTATTTTGTATGTATATTGCCTGCACCACTATATATATATTTTTTTTTCTGTTTTGTGTAATGGTTGACTGGGAGATAATGCCATCTGGCATTAAGTCCGCCATTTGTACATTTTGTGCAATAAAGTTAAATAAATAAAAAATAAAAATAAAAAAAGTATCACAAGGATATCACTAGCGCGTTGCCCACCTTGTGACTTGAAGATATTACTGTCTTACAATGCCTCCTTCACCCTTAACCGACAACTTACGATACCTAGGAAGATATTTTTAAAGTTTTTGATAAAATATGTTTGGAACTTCTAAAATCATGGAACGAGATGTAAAACTAAGTCGGTTTTTCAACAGTATTTTATTATAAGAATTTTAATAAATAATATAAAATATGTATGTTGTTTTTAGTTTATATATATTTCACGAGTCTGGGTGTTGTGGGGGACGCTGCTAGTCAATATAATTAATTAATTACTTGTTAAATTATCGACTGCCGATTTTCGCGATGACTGACCATACATGCCATATTTACAAATGAGGAAAATGTTAAACTAGAATAAAGATAAGTGCGTACTTAACATACATTTTATCTTCGGAAATATAAAAGCGCAATACTTGGGATTTGTTGATACGTTTTAAGAAACAAAAGTTGCCATAGACAACGTAATTGAGCCGGAACGCACCCTTACGCAACGTGGCAGATACCGAAACTTGAACATGTATTAGGGAACGTTTTTCGTTTTCGTACTAACTCAGATTGTGGATATTATTGGTTACTGCGACCCAGAATTAGAGTCATCATACTAGCTATTGAAAGTCCACTACTGGACATATGCCAATCCAAGAAAGGAGGTATTTTAAGCGAGAGGCAAGCGTGCTGCCAATCGCAGAACGCAACTATTGCACTGTTTCGGATATATATGTACTCTACTCCGTCGGTATCTTACGGTATAGAATTAATAAATAACAAATCATGCATATTCTAGAATTACGATATGCATAATTTATTATTTATTAATTTCAACTATTTTTATAGTATGGAATAAACTTTTTTGTTTTAATATTATGAAGTCAGCAAGCAAGCATACGGTCTGTTTAATGATAATCGAGACCGCAGCCTATAGACGCTAGTGCATCCAACTGGCGTGTCGCTATCCTTGTAAACTGAAGATACAATGTCACATTTATTCAGTAACTTCACTGCCCTCCCCCTTTAAAACGGAACAGTAATGCGAACATTTCTACTTGTCGGTAGAAATAGTTGAGAATGAGGCACCAATGCTGACGACTTTTGCAAGAGGTCTACCTCGAGTAGACCTAGATCTGTGCTACCTTATCCATGAGCTATAAGTTTTGTTCTAGGTGGTTAGTAATCATTAAATTTGAATTAGCACTAGTTTTGGCAGGTCCTCATAGCATAATTTTATTTATTGCCTCCCACATTCGCCCTCTCACCGGCTCTCCACTGTCACAAACACTTCACACCTTATCGTAGAGTAGTACACCGCGTTTGCTGGCGAACAGTGTAATTCCCAGAGTCCCACTCTGTCCTCTTTTTCACGACTTACGACCAAACGAGTTAAGACCCAAGCCTAGAGGCGTCCTCAAGTATAAGTCGTTGGTTGGTCCCTCTCCGATTCCGTGAGCTTCGCTGCTTCAATCACGCAAAGGGCTTTTCACTAATAAACGGCCTCACTTGTTCTTCCGGTGGCGCTGGAATTGACGTCTGAGTCCAGCAGATGGTAGTGACGCTATCGTGCGCGCCCAATGTCGTAGGTTCGATCCCTATCCGAGCAAATATTTATATGATGAATATTTGTGTTTCTGTTTTATATATATATGTATGTATTATATTTCTAATTCCTCTATTTTTCTGATATCCGTTACACATGTGCTGTAACCTACTTATCTCGGAGAACTTAATATGAGTGTTACGTATTATAAATTCGCTTCATACCAACGTTTCGTCTAACAAATAACGGTTGCGGTAGTCTGTGTAGTCATGAATATCATTACGCAAACATGAATACGTCCAATCTTGTGACTGCTCAGTTGGATAATATTTCCAAGAAACTATGTAATTGTATTTTCCCACCCAATTTACATGTATAAAATGTCCATACGCCCGTTTTCACTGGTTATGATAGCTTTATGAGATGCTGTTTACATAATTCGGTATTTTGGATCTGTTTTAAGTCGTAGACATATGTATTACAGACAATCGTGAATGTTTGTATTCAACAAACAAACGGATTATTGAGTATTATTATTGTATGCTGTGAGATACTAGCAGAGTAAAATAGTACCTGTCCCTGTACTTTGTGTTGAAAGAGGCGACTAAGGTACCAGAGCAGACAGATGGCGGTATATCCATCCGTGACAGGGTAGGCCAATTGCATGGGGCATCTGTAATTGCCAATACGCTTGCCCAGCGTGGCAATTACGGGTAATGAAACCTCCTTTGTTGGAGTGGCCTATGTCCAGCAGTGGACTTCCAACAACTGATATGATAATAATTATGAAATTAAATTGTAAAATTCCGTTTTTGGACTTTTGGACGTTATATTACGTAATTTTTGTATTGGTATAATGAAATAGAAAAAATCCGAATCATTAAATACGGATATTTTTTAATTATATTTGGAACGAAAGAAATTATTTGCTAATATCATTTACATTTCTCTCACGTTTTAGGCGAGACTTGAACCTGTATTTTACCCATTCCGGGAATCTGCAATACCGTAACTATGTATCTACCTAGGCAGATACAGCAAAAATTTTCTAGTGCTCTTTATGGGCGAAAAAGTCAGCTCCATTTCATCATTGCTGTATTCCTGGCCTAGATTAAATAATACTTATCGATCAAATATAACTTTCTTGATGATATCTAAATAATTACAAATAGCTCCCCCTGTGTATTAATAATTTTTATTGCATTAAATTGTTTAATTATGCGTTATGAAATAGTAATTCCATGAGGTATCAGCAGGTTAGAATAGCACCTCTGTCTGTATCAAATGTTGTAAAAGGCGGCTAAGGTACTACTAAAACCGGCAGGTGGCGGTATATCCATCCGAGGCAGTGTAACTCAAATGCACAGGGTGGGGATGGGCTGCAGCATTCCCGTCGTGATAGCTGCGCTCTGCGAATGCCAGCACGCTTGCCCAGCGCGGCAATTATGGGCAAAATTCTCCCTTTCTTCTCCCTTCTTCTCGTGGCCTATGTACAGCAGTAGACTTCCAATAGCTGTAATAATAATGATGAAATTCATAATAATTTTGAAATAATTTTAACAAAACAATTTTCGGATACCTTTTTATTGAAATAATTCAGAGGTTGATCAAATAGTAGTCAGGATTAAATTCGTTTAAAAAATAAAAATCTCTTGACATTTTTTATCAAATTTAATGGTTTATAAAAGTAAGAGGTATTAAAGAAGGATCAGGTCAGAAGTACCAAGAATAAACGAGCGTGTATGAATAGACTAATGCGAGTACGGAAAGCGAGAGAGGTTTGCCAAGATCGTAGCAAGTGGAGATCCATAGTCTCTGCCTACCCCAATGGTTACCAGTTAAAATAATATAATAGTAATAATAATACCTAATTAAACATTTAACTGAGTGTTAAATGTTTAATTAGGTACTTAGATTGAACAAACAAACAAAAATATTTTTCATATATTTTGTTTTCGGTGCTGGGTGGCCAACGAACCTATGACCCGTGGCGCACAAGATAGGATCACTACCATCTGCACCATCGGGCCCGACATATAAAGTCATAAAATGTACCTCACAGCTAATTTTACAGCTAAAATGTCCGTTTTTATGGTTAGTGAGTTTGATTTATGAGCGATACGTAACATGTTATGCCGGGGTCTATGCGGAAAGAGTAGGTGTAATTTGATCCAACATCGGACTTTTACAGCGACGCAGTTCTATTCCGTTTGATAGGTTTGATTGTATATATGAAAATAAACGGTTTGTATATGTTGTTGTTGTATGATTATACATATTAGTTTGGATTATAAAATATGTTAAACACATTAAATTAGAAGGCAAAACAGTGTATAATAAAAAATCCACTCAACATCTCATACACTGATCTGTCTCCGAGGTAAGTCGATTAAAGCACTTGTGTTACGGACATTAAATGACAGAGAAATCACAAGTTTATATATATATATATATATATTTTAAATATATATAGTGTAAAACTAAGCAAAGAAGCATAAAGTCCGCTGGAGGGTAAACGTGACCGCAGCCTGTAGATGCATATCGCAAGCATATCACTAGCTTGTCGCCAACTTTATGAATTGAAGACGCTATATCATATATACCCAGTGATTTCATTACCTCTCTCATCCTTCACGGAACACAGCAATGTGAACATATATACACACAGACACAGAAAAACACAAATGTACACCATTTAAATGTCTGTGGGGAATGTGGGTGTGGATCGAACCCACGACCCATGGGAGACAAGATTTTTATTATTTTGTTAGTTTTTGACATTAATTGGCAGCTTAATTGTGGTTTAAATAATAATTCAGTTGATAAATATTATTATTATTAGTTATTACTGTAATTGTAAAATTTCAACCAAACGTCATAACTCATTAATGCTTTAATTAGACCATTTGTTACTAATTAGTTGATTAAATTAATAATGAATTGTGATAGGAAAAGCTTGTTTTTAATGCTGATCAAACATTGAATTGCTACTGAAACTGCTTGCCGTTCTTTATTACAATTGATACATAAAAAATACATAAAATAACAAACAAATTTAAAAAAATCCTTTTCTTAGTTCACATCTAAGTATTAAAACGGACCTCAGTGCAAATTTTTATTTTAAAGAAACTATTATCGTATAATGTTGTATTTGTAATACATCTGAGCGTCTCAGAGATGAGTACGCTGAGGTATCAAGGAAAGCAGGCAAACGGTTACAAGAGGGAAAGTGGCCGCGACCGCAACCTCGCCTCGGGCAACCTTGGAACTGCTTTTACTGTGTTCATTATATATGATATTTTATATTGAAAGGAGAATCTATCAATTTGACGGGATCGGTAGTGCAGATGGTAGTGATCCTGTCTTGTGCGCGTGTCGTGGGTTCGATCCCCGCCCGTGTTATATGATATTGATATTTATGTGATGACACTTTGATGGTCAGAAATTCAATTACCGTGAGGGACATACTTACAGGCAAAAATGTTTGTGTTTATTTCTGACTTTTGTTAATATTTTCTAGCAGAAGAGGATACATATGTTAAAAACAGCTTAAACATAATTATAAATAGATTTTCAGTAATAAATTTGTAACAAAATAATTGTTTTTATTTTGTGTTTTGTGCTACTTGTAAACCTGCACTTTGTCTCATCTGACAATTAAATGTATTAAGGCAAAGATGATGTGTTGTAATTCCTTGAATGTAACGATGAAGTGGTTAAATTACAATATTGCGTATATGTATAAATGAAATTGTAGTGTCCGTATGTAGTATCAAATAAACAGCATTTTATCAAATGCATATGGTAGTATTACATTTAAAAAAATACTTTCATACTAAAAACATTTATTAAAATTTTTGTCTGTCTGTTTGTAATGGCTAATCTCTGAAACGGCTGGCCCATTTGAAATATCAATATCACTGGCAGATAGATGATTTATTTTTTTTAGAAAACGGGAACTACTCGAGCAATACCGTGGCTTTGCTGGTAGGTACCAATGCAGAACACCTTTGTTAGAGGTCTACATTTTTCGTTTGACGTTTCGATCATCTTGCAGCAACCGACTTTTACTTCGCTGGAAATCTTACCGATAGATCTTTATTAACCGTTAAAAGAGTAGTTTTGTTATAGTAAAACTCAATTGTACAGGCGTGCATATCAGTTATCGATTTATTTATTGATAGGAAAAGATAATTTTTAAATAACATGAAAGCAATACCTTAATATTTACAAATATGTGACGGTGATTTTATGCACGCATTTTATTTTTTATTTTTAAGCTCAAGTTTTTGTTGGATTTATATTTTTGATTTAGGAATAACGAATCTGGCCCAGTGTATTTAGGTCCCATTAATTGTATATTCATAATTTAATGTTTGTTATTCTTTTTAATAAATAAAACATAATAGACCCTTAGCTATGCGGCCACACTTTCAAACTATATTACTAAGATAGCTTATAAAACCAAGAGTATTAATCATGCAAGTCTTTAACGTAATCCACTTAGCGTGCGTACACGCGAGCGAAAGGATCACAAATATCGAAAGGAAACACATTTTTTACTGTACATTTGTTTGGAACAAATTGTCAATTTACCGCAAAAAACTGACGGCGACACGCCAAGGTCAGTCATTGTGCCAAGTGGACTGTAAAGAGTCAGGGCCCGGTCATAATAAGTGAGCTCGAACATGTGTGGGCTAGGGGGAACATGGTGGGTGTGGGAAGTAGACGCAATATTAATTTTCAACCTATGAAATAAATAAGAATTGTGAGTGCGTGCGTGCGTGCGTGCGTGCGTGCGTGCGTGCTTGCGTGCGTGCGTGCGTGCGCGCGTGCGTGCGTGCGTGCGTGCGTGCGTGCGTGCGTCACGCCTGCTACCGACAATTTTTTTTCTAGAAAATATGATCTTAGATACAATTCAGCATTTTTTATGCATTACCCTCTGACACCTTGGTGTTTGCGTGCGTACGGCTAGATCGACTTTTTTGTATTTGATATAAAAATAGGTTGATTTAGATTTTATTACTAGCTGTCTGAATAGACGTTGTCACGTCTTAAATTGAGACCAACTATTCTATTTCTCCACTGTTCACAGTACGTAAAAAAATATTAAATTCGGCTCACTAGTATTGAATATACATGCAAACATATATATATGCAAATATCATCAATCAATTTAATCAACATATTATCTCTACAAAATTTATTTAACATATCCTACATGGCAGTTTTTAAGTGGGGTCTGGCAACCCTAGATGTCGCTTAGGTTAACACAGCTGTGCCGAATTATCCCAGTTTAGCTTCAGCCTTGGATATTGAAATAGTTACCTGCCCTTTCCAGTTATGACGACTCAACTTCTGTCCACTCCCAAAGTTAATCGGCACCTAAATGTAACTATTTGGATTCCAACTTCCCAAGATTCATAGGATTATTAGCTTTAATACAGAGCACTTGGAATTCAAAGTTATTCGTTAAACAGACATCTTACAGTAAAAATGTTTATAAACACCGTAGACGCGAAGGTAAATCACATGAAAAGGATGCAACACATAAACAATGACGTTGCTGCCGTAAAGCGTAACACGTGCGAGTGAAATGGCATTAAATCTCCAGTTTCACTATCGATTTGTATCAGACTGAAACCAAGTGACTTAATGTCAATACTCAAGCAATAATACTGTACTCTTTTAAACAAAGATCGACTATAATGACAGATGTGAATAAAGTATCTTCGCAAGAGTTATTTATATTATCATTAATAACTTCTAAACAAGTTTTTTGTAGTTTGACAGCTGTCATTATAATCTATATTTTAGACTAGCTATATTTTAAACACTTACCGGCGAGTGCGGGCCGTCCTTACTCCGAAGCGGTAAACGCTGCGTGGTAGGCGCAGCGGTGCAGAGGGGTCTATCAGTTCTTTCAGGGTCTATCAGAGACAGCCTAAGGTCCAAGTAACTGCCAGGTCGCCGCCAGTATCGTTCAGATCTCTCTCACGTAAAAGCCCTAAAATTAAAAGTAAATACGCTAAGGTACGTGGGTTCGATCATCATTGACCATCAACGACCAAAATAAATAAAAAATAATTTATATGATGAATATATCTGTTCTGATTTGAAAATATCGCTAAGTCCGCTAAGGTCTCGGTAGAATAACGCAGTCCCCCAGTATGGGAAAGATGCGGGACTGGAACCCAATTGACAATTTTGATGCCTATTAAAATGTTACACTCCATACGATTTAACGGACAAAATCAAGCGTGTTTCTTAGAACGTATTGTACCAAATAGATCTTAATTCAGGGATATGTCATGTCTTATTAATGTCGGACTGGGCAATGGCCGCGCTCTGAAGTCTCTGACGTCATCGTCTGCCAGTTCATACTCGTAAAAAATTGGACCAATCTTCACCGTTGAAATTTCCATACAGTGTTATGACAATATAAACACCGCTTTATTTCGCCCGAGTGGGTGGGCAGATGTATGTTATTCATCTATATTAAGAGAATGATTTTTAGTCTCAACTAGTTGCGCCCCGCGGTTTCACTCGCGTTAAGTTGTAGAACTTTCATACTAACTTTGCATCTCCTTTTTACCATCTCAAGAAAATTTTCAAAAAAAAATTTTACTCTTGTTTCATTTGATAACTTTCAATGAAGAACCTTGATACTGATTTTCATTGGAATAATTTCATGAACACCAAAGTTTCTCACTCACTTTCGTTTTATCCCTTCAGAGGTCGAATTTTCAAGTCCATCCCTTTTTAGTGTTCTCCTACGTTATAAAAGGAACTCTCGTGCTAAGTTTCAAGTATCTAACCCTTATGCTTTAGGCTCTGCGTTAATGTGTCAGTCTGATTTTCCTTTTATATATATAGTTTTTGATGTATACCGAATAATTTTGCTTGCGGCTTCAATCTATACTAATATTGTAAAGAAGAAAGATTCGTTTGTTTGTTTATTTGTTCGTTTGTTTCGGTTTACCTCAAAAACTACTAGACCGATTTTTAAAATGATTTCACCATTAGATCGCTACTTCTTTACCGAGTGACATAGGTTATGTAATTTTCGAATAAAGAGATCGTTATCTAAAAACGGAACTAAGTAAACAGGATTTGTATTTTTGTACGTTTCTAACAAATAAATTCGGAAATAATTGAACTCATTTCAAAATTACATTATCAGGAAGTTAAGATGAGTGAGTGACACAGCGGAGTGTTGCTACTCGACAGTTTATTGAGTTTTGCTTAATCCTAATCTACTATTATTAAATTCCCACAGCATCTCAAACATTGACCTGACTCCATGGTTCGGCGCTTAAAGCATTTGTGTTACAGACGCCAGACAACAGCGAAATCACAAATATATTTACTTACTACTTAAATATAAATATTTAATATCCAGACACAGAACAAATACAAATATCATCATATAAATATTTGCTCTGAGTGGGAATCAAACCCACGACTCCTGGCGCACAAGATAGGATCACTACTATCTGCGCCATCGGGCCCGTCATATAATAAAATATAATATTATACTTTAAATAATCTACATCAATATGTATTGCATAGATAGACCTCTAGCGAAGGTCGTCTACATTGGTACCTCAATCTCACCTATTTCAACCGCTAAACAGCGGTGTTAGCATTGTTGTGTTCCGGTTAGAATGGAGGCAGAGGCAGTAAAATTACTGAATTTTACTGCCTTTGCCTCTAAATGCTAACACCCAGATTTTATGTCACGTTACCCATTGGTATTGTGACTTAATATCTTCAGGTTACAAGGTTGACGCTTGTGATATCCTTATAATACGAGCGTCTATAGGCTGCTGTGACGCTTACTATCACGCGGACCGTATCAAGGGTACGTTTGTTGATTTAGTAATATAATAACAAAAAACAGTAATGTTACAATTATAATATTCATGAAAGCTTATTGACCGCATGAACCTTTTGCCCGCGGTTTCGTTTAACAATGGGGATGATGATCGGAACTTTGTTACAAAATCTTAAAAACGGAAGCGAGAATACACGAGAAACCGTACAATTTTCTAGATTATAAAACCATTTATGTGATAAAATTCATCCAAATCTGTTAGGCCGTTCTGTCATTATAAAGCAACAAACATGGACCCAAAGTTTCGCAACCTGCTAATATTGCAAACTTAAAGGTTTGATTGGATGGATGTTTGGATGTTTGTTGCTGTTTCACGCTGGAACGGCTTAAAAGGTTTTGGATGTATTTTACCATAGAGATTATTGTAGGCTCCTTTCTATTCCAAAAACACGTTCATAAACCAAACTTTTTCGACCTAACAGTTTATCTGTCAAAGATCGATATCGACTTCTCACATTATGATAAGATGAATGAGATATACTGTAAAGACCTCGCGGGTGAAAATCCAGTCTATAAAACACTCATACTTCCTGTACAGAACCCACTTGTCGTTTCACACTGATCCACATTCGCATAAATAAAAAACCCCAATTGCTGTTATGTAAATTTTCGTTTCATCTCATCAGTTCATTGTTCGCCGTGAGCGACGGCCGTCCCGATGTTCGGTGGGGGCCGCGACGTGTCGGCCAATTGACGCGGCGCGCGCAGCGGGAAACAGTGGCATTGTGAAAATCGGTGCGCGCGCGCGTATTTTTCGCGGCATTACTATCATGCGCGCACGACATTTTTGCATTTCGAAACGGCCGCGCCGGCGCAATGGCCGCGCGCGTGTTGTGCCTGTGATTATGTGAACAGAATGCGCGCGACCTCGCCCCCCGGCAGAGGTACCCGTGCCGAGGTGTTGTTTGTTTTTGAGAAGCGGTGCAGCTTTTTGCGGGAGGCCGTTCGCCTCTTATGTTTTTATTCGCTTTGTTTGTTCGTCTGTTGTGACCTGGTTCGTTGCGGTTCGCGTTATCGAACCGATAAGGAACCTAAGCAGCTAAGTTAGCGATGGTATGTTTCCGGATTATCCGTTCGTATCAACCAGATGTATTCGGTGTATGTCTTCGGTGAGCAGGGATTTCTCTATGCTAGTAGGCGAGTGCGGGCGGATCGTGCGCTAGATTCTTACTCCGTTTATGAGACGAGCGCAAAAAGTGGGAAAAAAAAATTGTGACGAAGTGAGGTCGGATTAAATAAAACATGTTTCTAGCTTATTAGGAAACTGGCCGCAATACTAACCCGCGCGGCGACTAGTAAACTTATCCGCAACATAAACTTTTGAAGTATACTAATACAACAAAGACATGTAAACGGAACATATAATGAATTTGCATATTTCGTTGACGGAAAGTGAACCTTATTGTGGGCGGATAGACGTCTGTTTTGTTGTCATATTTTTTTTGCATTCTCGCTTGTTTTATGAGAACTCGCTGTGTACTCTGTTTCCTTGAAGTAGTTCTATTAATTTGGTAGGTGGCCGACCTCCTTCCCAGCCTTGATCTCGTATATTTGCTATGAGTCATAACTTGGCCTATTATTGTTATGCCTACAAATCTTTATCGGAACATAGCACAATGCTGTTTTCTTAGCTGCAACTGTCAGATAAGGAATGAAATCCTAGCGATTGTGGGTAGTCAATAAGTTCTTGTATAAACGCGAGTTGCAAAGTTTAAAAGATGATTTCAATAAATTCTTGATACGTGCGGTAACGTTCTTGTGTTATTTTTGGCGGCAAAAAGTTAGTGTGGATTAAAATCGTTGCGGTGAGACCATAAGAAAAAAAGGTTATTGTCTATGTATTTTAGCATTATTGTTAATTGCCTAATTAAATGAAACATTGCCGGATGTTTCCATTTACAAATTTGTTAATTCAATCTTATATTAGTCTTAGATATTTTATTAGAATCATAGTTATATTATAATCGACATAGTTATATATGTATGAATGGATGTTTGTTACTCTGTCGGAACGGTTTAACTGATCCGGATAAAATTTGGCACAAAGGTTACTGATAGTCTAGAATACCACATGGTTAGTTTTCAAATGGGACAGATAAGAGATTCCTATAAACTGTTAAGTTTTTAACGTTAGTATATTTTAGAATATGTATACTAATCGTGCTAACTCATCGTCATTACCATATCAACTGCAAATGCACTGCTGGACTTAGGCCTATCCCCGCCGTGTGCATTTGTGCTACACTGTATCGGATGGATACCGCCAGCTGCCGGTTCTGGTACCTCAGTCGCCTTTTACGACACCTGGTACAGGGTGAGGTACTATTCTACTCTGCCGGTACCACGCGGATAACTAACTTTATCTGGTGAATTATAAAATGGATGGTGGATGGACTTATTTATACAGGATACACCCAAGTTAAATTAAATCTGGTAGTCATTATAATAAAAAAAAAAATAAGATTTCCTTGCAGAAACATATTTCATGAAATTTTGACGTGTTGAAAAATTTATCATTAATTGGCTTCGCTTCAGTTGCGTCGTTATTTTATTAATTATTGTCGTGTTACACAGTTTTAATTAGGCTAATAATTTGATAATATGTAATCTCCATCTTACCTACTTACCTATAAACCCATCATACGACAAAAAAGAAAATACAGTCAATAAATTTTGTAAGTCTACAAATTATTTGATGAAATTTAGTATACCCGGATACTACAGGTGGCGGTATACCCACCCGAAACAGCGTAGCTTTAATACTACAGTTCGAGGATGGCCAGCAGCATTCTGGTTGCGGAGTTGCACTCTGCGCTTGCCACCACGCCTGCCCAGCGCGGCAATTATGGCCAAAAATCCTCCTTACTTGGGGTGGCCTATGTCCAACAGTAGACTTTCTATGGCTGATATGATGATGATGATGATATAAAATGTAGCAGGATGATGTGACACGCTACAGTTTATCTCAATTATCTTTCAATATCTAGAACATACTTATGTTCTGTGTCATATCCAAAAATAATAATAGATAATTTATCTAAAAGATTATATTTGCAACTTGTATAGAAAGAAACTGTCATTGATTTTCTAGTTTATGTTTATGTATGTACATACATAATTAAAAACCTATTTTAACATTGTTTTTGTATAAACAAATATATAGGCTGATAATCCCGACACGATGTTATACATATTTCTAAAAAAATTGACAGGGCAACTTTTGTTAGGTCAGTTAATATATTTTCTTATTTCGAGGTCGACAAACAAGCATACAGTCATGATAGTAAGCGTCACTGCAGCTTATAGACGTTCGCAATATCACAAGGATATCACTAACACGTAGCCAACCTTGTGACTTGAGGATATTGTGTCACATTACCCAGTCATTTCACTGCCTCTCTCGCCCTTCAAACCGGAACACAGCAATGCGAACACTGCTGTTTGTAGAAATAATTGAGAATGAGGTACTTTTGTATTAAGTCTTCCTAATATAAGTCTGTATGTATAAAGAGAGAAACTGATTGAGGGACTTACTGAAATATCAACGTACACACGTGCACTAAAGAATAATTTTAAAAATTTCACCTAAAGAGGTGAATTGCGGGTGGAAATTTAGTATACAATTTGTTTTTGTAGGTTCGAAGTCATGAAACGTTTAAAATATCTTTTCGAATATTATCTATTAATGGGGTAAAAGGGGGGTGCATAGTTAGTGTGACTCTCCTACTTGCCGCTTGTGTAAAAGAGAGTAAAGAATTAAATAAAATTTGTGTTATCAAAGGTGCAGTCAAACGAAATAAGAATCTCACGTGGCTGCACTTTCTCTGTGTACCGAAAATAACCGTTGTATCGGTTCTGCTCGACTCAACATGCATGCCGATACGTGCGTCACTTTCCCGCGACATCTGATTTATAGGCGCCAGAGTGAGACGGACGCGAGTCTAGACTCCACATCTCGGGAGAAAGTTTTCTTAATGACACTTTACGGGTGAACAGAATTACTTTGTTTCTTGGTGGCGTCGATGTTTTTTTATTGACAAATAACTGGGGTTTGTTCAAACTTGATCAATGAAGGGACTTGTACATTTAAGTCACAGTCTGCATGGTGTATCATATTTTGTTTTACGTTTCGGCTATCTTACTGCGACCGTTCTGAAGATTGATATAAATATGTGTCTTACGTTACAATAGATATCGAGTTTTATTCTAGTATAAACTCTAAGGACGTTACGGCGCAGCAGTCGATGCGTCCGGTGCGCGATCCTCGACGTTAAGTCACTTTCGCAGTGGTCGGGTACGGTATGGGTGACCTAAAAAATGTTGAAAACAAAATAATTATTCTCATATGTAAAAGACGGGCCTGATGGCGCATTCGATACTCCCTATCTTGAGTCGCGAGTTTGATCCTCAGGACAAACATTTATGCGATAATGCATGCATTAGTGTATGTTCTGTGTCATATATTAAAGTTAATATATCTGTCAAGGGATTTCAGCTACTTATCTTAGGTCAGGTCAACGTATAAATTGATCGTTGTGAGATTGTTTCTATTATTTCATTTTATTGCAAGCTAATACGAAAGATGTTGTCCTGTCTTAATAATCCCAAAATATGATTACCATTACCATTATTATAAATATATTAAAAAAGTACCATTAAAAAATATTGCGACTATAGATTTACATATGAACTATCCTATCTCTTAAGTTGGGTCAGTATGCAGCAAGCAAAACTGTTTAAAATCGGTTCAGTAGTTAAGAAGTCGATTCCGGACAAACATCGTGACACATAATTAGATAAAAAATATTATGACGTTTTGTATAGTTAAGAATTTTGAAAAAATAAACGTATGTATATTCATACACAAATTCCTGAATTTATTAAATTTGTAAGAAGTTGGATTTATCGTTTGTTATCAAGGTAGAAATGCGTGGGTTTAGAATGAATCAAGAAATTGCATGCATATTTGAGTCGCTTTATTCTCTTTTGTTTTTTTCTAACTGTTCTTATTTTAAAATGTAACAAACTATATTTATATTTATACTAACGAAATTCGACAGACGTCCTTACTATACATATGTGTTTATGATAAAAAAAAATAATAATTGAGATATCAATAATCCTATCTGTCAAGTTGGATCAAACTGTACACAGTAAGCAAAAAAAAAATATAAATACTAATTTACGCGAGATTCTGGCTGAATAGAATAGTACCTCCAACTGCACCAGGTAACTAAGGTACTAGAACCGACAGATGGCGGTATATCCATTTGAAACAGTGCAGCTTAAATGCACAGGGTGGGGATGGGCAGCAGCATCCCCGTCGCGCTAGCTGCGCTCTGCGATTGCCAACACGCTTGCCGCGCGGCAATCGTGGGCCTCTTTTATTGGAGAGTTTCATGTCTAGCGGTGGACTTCCAATGGCTGGTATGATAAAATTACCTAACTTTGATATATATGTTTCGTAAAAACGTTATGTTTAATTAATACACGAACGCAACTGCTGCATAAACTAAAACTGGTATAGTATAACTTCCTTCAATGTCTCCCTTAGAGACCTCAGTCAAACAACGATTTTACCGTCCTCGACGACAGCTGCTTGTGCTGAGGGCTGGCTTCAGAGGCGCCCTCGAATGATAGCCGTTGGTACCGCTCCTATCTCGCGATCCCCGCGCGGAACAATTGGGAATAGTGTTGACGGGAATGGGTTGAGGAAAGTAGCGACTTTCTTTATTATATTATATAGTAGGCATACTGACCGCTTAATATTAAACATGTTCCCTTGCCTTGAGAACTTAAGATACTATGTCACATTGACCCACTCATTTGACTCCTTAGTCCGTCTACGTGGACCGTTTTTTCTCATTATGAAGTCAGTAAACGAAACCAAGCAGAGAAGAAACGTGACCGCAGCTTATAGACACTCGTGTCATCACAAAGATGTCACTAGCATGTCGCCAAACCAGTAAACTGAAGATACAATGTCACATTTAGGCAGTAATTTCAATGCTTCTCTGACCTTTCAAACAGGAAATCAGCTCTGCGAACTCCGTCCGTTCTCTTTTGCTAAATTTCAAAATTAAAATCATCACCAACGATGGCAGCCCGAGCCTAGGTCGAGTCTTTAGAGGCGCCCTCGGGCGATCGCCGTCGATCCCGCTCAGAACCCGCGAGCCGTGCGGGCGCGGCCGTACAACACAAACGCGATGTTGCGGCCGCGAGGTACGCAGGATAAATACGGGCATCGGACCTCTCATCTATGAGAGGCCCCGCCCTCTTTTTTCGGTGGCGCTGGAATTAACGTCTGTGTAGTCCAGCAATAGGATCGACCGAAAAAAAGGTCTTCGAATACTTCTATTTGGCAGTAGAAATAGATACCAATGCAGACGACCTAGTAAGAGATGTCCTCTAAGCAGATAGGTAGATGTGTGAGTGTTATAGACATACAGAGTCGGTCTAAGTGTGGATTTATGATAATTGTCCGCTTGGAAACATCTAAAACGCTGCAGATTATGACAAAAGTCTGCTCCGTCCATGTGAATGTTCACATGTTTAAAATGTCTTTTGTCTTACAAACTTAATTACCTTAATAATATGTCTGAATCGCTTAAATGTTTTTACAAATGCGTCCATTTTAATATTGCCTCGTTACTTTGAAAATTTATTCGAGTGCTTCAGAACGGTTTGTTCATTTTAATGTTTTAGTGTGAACAAGGTGCCGTAATTGATTCATCAACTTTTCGTCATTACGGCCTTTGGAAATCCGCTGCTGAACATAGGCCTCCCCAAGAAAGGGGGAATTGTGCCCATAATGGCCACGCAATTATGTTGGTAATCGCAGAGTGTAGCTTTCACGACGGATTTTTACATATCATATATGAGCTACACTGTTTCGGATGGATATACCGCCATCTGTCGGTTCTGGTACTTAAGTCGATTCTCACCACACCAGTCACAGAAGAAAATACTATATACTCAACCGGTACCTACCTCACGGCAATCGTAATTGATTACCGGAACCGACAGATGGCGGTGAACCCATTCTACAATTGTTTCGATTTAAACGCATACTATCACGCGGGCCGTATGATTGATCGTAAACTTGTTTGTATAGAAAACACCGGTAGTGTACTGCACACCCATGGTGTGATTAACTGCTGTGCGATTACTGATGTTAAGCAACTTTTGCATCGGTTGGTTTTTGGATGGGTGAGCCGAAATTGACTATCTCGAACTCTATCAACTGATTTGCATTGGAAGCCGTTAAAATCCACCATTCCGCATAGTAGAATAGTACTTCTTGCTGCACCAGGTGTCGTAAGAGGTGACTAAAGTACCAGAACCGACGATGGCGGAATATCCATCCGGAACAGTGCAGCTCCAATGCACAGGGCGGGGATGGGCAGCAGCATCCTCGTCATGAAGTTGTGTTCTGCGATTGCCAACACGCTTTACCAGCGCGGCAATTATGGGCAAATAACCTCCTGTCTTGGGGAGACCTTTCTTTCTTCTCCTATGTCCAGCAGTGGACTTCCAACGGCTGATATGATGATACCGCATTGGGCCGGCTGGTGAGTGGATGTTTGCCCATGCTCCCATATTTAACATTAGTTTTAATACGGGGAAAGATTTAATTATTTGTCAAAAAATAACTCAACACAATTAAAAAATTCTTTAACGTTTAAAAAACTGAAATTTCTCTTTATAATATAGACTATGTATTGTAAAAAATAATAGAAGACGCTACCTACATATATACCCATATATATATGTATATATGTGTATATAGCGCGTGTTACTTTCTTGTTTCCACAGCAATTTTATGTGCCTAATTGTTTTATATTTTATATAATAAGTGAAGAAAAAATTCACATACGCCTTGACTCTGAAAAGTCGCTTAAATCATTCGTGTTATATATCAGACGCCGTGGGGTACCGGCTAAATATTTCCTCCCTCTGTACCAGGTATCGTAAGAGGCGACTAAAATACTGGAACCGAGAGATGGCAGCATATCTATCCGAAACAGCACAACTTAATACTAAAGGGTGAGGATGGGCAGCAGCATCCTCGTCGTGAAGTTGTGTTCTGCGATTGCCCTGAAATTGAAACACTGAAATTCCCCCTTTCTTTAGGAGGCCTATGCCCAGCACTACATTTCCAATGGCTGAAATGATGAACGACGGCTAATCGAGCCGAGGTCTGGACTCCGTGGCGTTCTCGAGTGAGAGCCCTGCTCCAGTCTGCCAACCCTGCGGGATACCATTCGGGAAATCGAGCAATGGGGTCGTTCATTAACAAACACCTCGTCCATTCTTCCGTTGGAATTGACGTCACAAAAAGACAAAATAGTCGTCATTTACTGTCAAGTCCAGTTATTATAAAGGTGAAGGATTCCGTCGACTTTTTCTTAGTTTTATAAAGTCAGCAAACATGCATACGGTCCGCATGATAATAAATGTGACCGTACCCTATAGACATTTGTGACATCACAAAGATATCACTAGCGTGTCGCCAACATTGTGAACTGAAGATACAATGTCACATTTAATCAGTAATATCAGTGCGTCTCTCACCCTTCACACCGGAACACAGCAATGTGAACACTGCTAGTTGGCGCCTAAAATAGATAAGAGAGTAAGAGGTCTCTACCAAACGATTGCAGGTTATATCGCATCCCGCGGGGCCTTGTATTTAAATAATCTAGATCCTGCCTGCCTTTCAGATAGCTTAACCTATCGACGTGTCAAGTTTCATTTGAATTGGTTGGCCGGTTGAGTGGCGAAAGCGTAACAAACGCCATGTCTGCCTGTTTACAAATAGTAAATAGGCAGACACACTTTCGTTAAGTTGTGAATTTTGCAATTTGTTTGGTTTCAATCCATACTAATGTTATTTATGCGAACATGTGTGTCTATGCGTTTGTTTAAACCGTAGCCGTCAGCCGTAGAATGTCCATTGCCATACTTAGGTATCCCCAACAAATTTTGCCCATAATTGCCACATTGAGCAGAGCGTAGAAATTCTGCTGCTCAATCCGTCCTGTTGCATTTGAACCACGATGTTACTGGTGGGCATTACTTAGCTGCTCCTTACGATATCCGGTATAGGGGGAGGCACTATTCTACTCTGCCAGTACCACATGACCAAAAAAACTGAAAGTATGAACGGATACTATTAAAATATGGGCGTGTAGTGTATCTTCATCATACCAGCCATTGGAAGTTCATTGCTGGACATACGCCTCTCCAAAAAGGGTGAATTTTGTCCATAATTGCTGCGTTGGGCAAGCGTGTTGGCAATCGCAGAGCTTTCACTACGGTTATGCTGCAGCCCAACCCCACCCGGTAGCTTCGGAATATAAATCAATTAAGATAAAAATGATTAAATTATAATGTAACATTAAACAAATGTTTCTGCTTGAGACTCTCTTCATCACAGTCTCTCGTCCGAGATGTCGTGAGATGCCGTGAGCGTGTCGTCACCAGGTCGACAAACAATCATACAGCCCGCGTGATACTCAGCGTCTCCGCAGTCTATAGACGCTAGTAATATCACAAGGATATCATTAGCGTGTCGCCAACCTTGTGAACTGATGATACTGTACCACATTTACCCAGTAATTTCAGTGCGTCTCTCACCCTTCAAATCGGAACACAGCAATGCGAACACTGCTATTTGGCGGTAGAAATAGGTGAGATTGAGGTACCAATGCAGGGGATTGTAATTGTCCTCTTGCTTGGTAGGTATATATGCTGTCTGAATGTTACAGATATACCGAGTTAGTGTAAGTATGGTTTTTTGGTAATTGTCTGCTTCATAACATCTAAAACAATGCACTTTAAGACAAAAGTCTGCTTCGTCTATGCTACCTCATGTAATGTGTGCGTTTTTGCACTTTGCATATAAATCGATTTCTGTACCTATTTGTTTTATGGTAATAGGTAGAACATAATTATGAATAAAAAGGGATAATGTATACTATTTACTATATTATAAATGCATTGCGAAACTTCTGTATTTGGCATCCGTCTCGCATTTAAACTTAGAAAATGTTAAAGCAAGCCGTCAGATGTTTCACTTCACTTAATTTGAACTTGTTCGAATTCTAAACGAGCCCAAATTGAACTTGTTCGAATTTGAAACGTCCATATGCAGTTCATTTTATTGGCTCAATTAACGGAACAGCGCTGTAAAATTATTTATATGAATTTTAATCGTTCATGACCAGTTGTGCAAATATGTTAAATGACAGTATTTAAGTTTCAAGTCGGCGTGTCCTTTTGACTTTATTAATTAACTTCTTACTATATGACTTTGCTTATAATTTCGAAATTGGTAAATTGATATTACGTAATTAGGAAACTTGTATGAAGTTAAAGTGGGATGGAGTTGTTTGTCTATGTCTGTTACCCTTTCACGGTTTAATCGGTGAACTGATTTGGGTGAAATTCAGCTTGTAGTTAACTTGAACATTAGACAAGAATATATGCGACATTTGATCTCGGTTACGTTCCTGTAGGATCTGAAATTAAGGGAAGTGCACGCGGACCGATTTGCGGATTTTATTATTACCAGTCTAGTTTTCACCTTTATATTTTATTTGAAATAGATAAGGACAGAGTAATACATAATGGCCGGCAATATCGCAGCTGGACCTACTACTACATCGAAGCCTTCCAGGAAAGGGGACTTTCTGTTCATATTATTGTGGTGGCTATCGCAGAAATAGCATTATTGCTGCTCATTTCCTTCTAGTTGCATTAGAGCTGCGCTGTTTCGAAGGGATACCGCCACGTGTCTCATACGGTACCCCAGTTGCCTCTTACAACACTTGGGGGAAGTACTTCCAGTATCTTGGGACAGTTCGGCATAACTCTATAATTGTGTTCCAACGAGCAACCGGCGGTGTTCTAAAATTAAGGAATTTCGTTCAATATGACTGGAATGTGTTACATTTTGCAATCGGCCTAGCGTGACTGCGTGATAGATAGAAATGTTTTTAAATTATATCACGTATCCATAGTTGCTTGGTTGGAATTCACGGACGATAATTTGAGTCTTATTTATGTAAAGCCGTTTTTTTTTCACTGAGCTATTATCATTCTTAATAATGCTACAGATATAGGTATTGTCTATGATATGAGCAAGGCATTAATCTTTTGCGCTGAAGGTCGTTGGTTCGATCCCAATCAAGGAAAAAAATTATATTTGTATTTGTTCTGTGTCTGGGTGTTGAATATATGTATTTAAGTGCTATATTTGTGATTCCTCGATTGTCTGGTGTGCTTTAAACGAATTGCCACCGACTCATGTATGAGATGTTGTGTAAATTTATTATTTTTATTATGAGAAGCCGTGAGGTATCGGCGGAGTAGAATAGTATCTTCCACTGTACCAGGTGTCGTAAGCAGCGACTAAGGTAATAGAACCGACAGATGGCGGTATATCTATCCGAAACAGTGCATCCTCTACCAAGAGGTGGAGGTCGACCCTTTTACAAAGGTAGCCTGCCATAATTGCCGCGCTGAACAAGCGTTGTGGAAATCGCAGAGCGCAACTTTCGCGACGGGGATGCTGCTGCCTATCCCCATCCTGTAGTATTTAAGTTGCACTCAATCTCCTCTTACGACACCTGGTACAGAGGGAGATACTATTCTACTCCGACGGTACCCCACGGCGCAATATATATAATAATAATAAATTTACACAACATCTCATACATGAGTCTGTGGCAATTCGCATTAAAGCACACCAGACAATAGAGAAATCACAATTATAACAACACTTAAATACATATATTCAACACCCAGGCACAGAACAAATACAAATATAAATATTTTCCTGGATTGGGATCGACATATAATACCCCTGTCAAATAGTATGTTATTGCCACATATCTATTGTTTCAATAATCGTGTTGTTTGCTAGTTGTTATTTTATCACTTTTGAAAGTATTACGTGCCTGTGTTACGGTGTGGCACATTCCGTGCAAGGCCGAGGTCGTCCGAACTGATCTGTCTATCTCGATACATTCTGAACTCTACGCTTCGACAATTGGGTGCAGAATTGGTTGTGGAAGAGTGAAAAGTAACTTCCTCTGTTTGGTGCCGTGAGACGCGAAAGTGATACAGGAACAGGTTGCAATGTAACCGTCGGAAATGGAAGCATCCGATGGCGCGTTGGTGTTCCTATCTTGTGCGTTTAAAGCCGTAGGTTCGATAAATACTATCATCATCATCAAGGCGGCCATTTAACGTCCACTGCTGAAGATAGACCTGACCATGAAAGGGGGAGCGTAGTTTCACAACGGGAATGCTGCTGCCCATCCCAGCCCTGTTGCATTTAAGCTACTCTGTTCTGGGTGGATATACCGCCACCTGTCGATTCCGGTGACTCGATCCTCACAACGGACAAATATTGATGTGATGTTTTTGTTTGTTTGTTCTGTATCTACAGCCAGACACAGAACAAACAAATGGTATTGTAGTATTATGTTTGTAATTACCCTGTTGATGTTCGTAATACAAGTGCTATAAGCGACTTACCACGGAGTTTTGTGAGAGAGAGAGTTGTGGGAATTTTAATTTCGAGAAATATAAGATATTTGCTAATATATATATCAACGCAGGATCTTAACTATAAGGGCTAAAAACTTGAGACTGTACACAGGGGTTCCTTTTGTAACGTAGGGGAGCACTATGAAAGGATCTTATTGGCGAACCCGATGGCGCAGATGGTAGTGAGCCTGTCTTGTGCGCCAAAGGTCGTGGGTTCGATCCCTACCCAGAACAAATATTGATATGAGAATATTTATGTTTGTTCTGTTGTTGTAAGTGTTAAATATATGTATTTAACACTTACACACAGAACTTATGTAGTATATTTCAAAATCCTCTGTTGCCTGATGTCTATAATACAAGTGCTTTAAGCGACTTATCACGGAATCAGGTCAATATATAAAATGTTGTGGGAATTTTATATATTTTTATTATTTATTTTTGAAAACTCACGTCACGAGAATTTATTCGAATAAAATTCGGTATAATGATTCTTAAATATTTTTTATATATAATCCCTTATCCCTTTAGCTAGTAATTACAATGTTGGCAGTGGTGGTAACCATAGAGTGTAGACCGGCACGTTCCCATTTGCTGTTGAATTTGAATGATATTAATTGTGTTTCGGACGCCAGGCATCACAGGATTTTCAAATATATATAATATAATTAATAACATGTATTTAACACCCAGACACAGAACAAACACAAATATAATCATATAAATATCTGCTCCGGTTGGTAACCCACGACCCCTGGCGCAAAAGATGAGTTCACTACCATCGGCGCCATCAGGCCCGTCCAGATCTATGTCCATCAGTGGATGTCCTACGGCTGATGTGATGGACGATGTTCGTCTTGTTCGTGACGAGCGCTCAAACCGCGCAGTGAGTGGTCGGCTTTAAAGCGTGCGAGATAATTGGCCACAATTGGTCGGCAACTGTGCTGATTTAGCTTCACCGCGACTTCCTTCAAAATACCCACTTGCCGGCTGACTTATTAATAATATGTGGCGACGTATTTACGCTTTATTTATGACGGTTTATTACGTTATGTCGTTCAACTGCGCTCGTTAAAGAGGTTAATGAAAGTTGAGGAAGCAAGGAATGTATGTCAGTGTAGAAGTTAATATAGAAATTGCAAATTAATAGTGTCTGTTTACTGTATAGACTTATACGGTACCCTGCAGGAACATTTGTTTCATCTTTATCATCATAGCAGCCATTTTAAGTCCACTACTGAATGTATGTCTACTTTAGTAGGTGGATTTGCTCATAATTATCGCGCTAGGCAAGTGTTGGCAATCACAGAGCGCAGCTTTTGCGACGGGGGTGCCATCTGAAGTTCGGGCCTGCCCATCCTCGCCCTGTACATTTGAACTATACTGTTTTAGATGTACATTTAAGTTACATTTGTCGGTTCCGGTACCATTTACGACACTTAGTTCTGGGGAGGTACTATTTTACTCTACCGGTACCCCATGGCAAAATTTTTCACATGAGATAAAAAGTAGGATTTCTTCTAGTTCAAGCTATACATGTGTCAAATTTCATAATACAATTGTTAAATCAAACCTTAACTTTCGCATTTATAATATTAATATTTATTGGGATTATCCATACAATACTATACATAATTGGTAATGGCCTTTATTTTCGATAAAATCATTCGAACTGTACTGTAAAAAAAAATGATCCAATTAGAAATTTTCGTATAATGTCTCCTAAAGTTGTTAAATTAAAACAAAGAGTCCTCATTAATTTGAATTCCATCGCGCCGTTGACTCGTTCGCGTGAAATCATTTTAATGTTTTTCCCCTCGCCCGTTCTCTGAGGAACATGTAAAAAAAAATGTCATTATGCAAAATTTTGAATTCAATTTGAAAATCGAACTTAAAAGGAAATTTGAGTTCGGTTCGAAAATCGCCATCAGTCTACGTTCTAAAACTGATTTAAATATGCCATTTGCATATTTGTCATAAGTAAGCAAGCATTATTCAGCTCAGATTTTTTTCTTAAATTATCTAATTTTGATCGAGTACCTAACCCATCTTTATAGAGAAACCATTCATATCAATTAAATTTAAGGTATGTATATTAGATATAAGAGATTGGTTTTAGCATTTTGGTTTCATCATCAGACCAAACAAATTTTCGGAGTATCTCATACATTGACGCGTTATCCGTGATAAGTCGCTTAAAGCACTTGTATAACAGAAGAATCACAAATATACATGTAAACATATTCATGATACATAAAAAATATATGGATACTAACATATGCGCCATCAGCATTGTCAAATTTTTTTTAAAAATTCTATAGTAAAAAATATATGCATTATCCTCTTATTTACTAAAATAAAGATTCAAAATGTATAGCCAAGTTGAATAAAAAGGCTTGTAATCAATAATAATAGATGCAGTACACCACGTAATATTCAACGCTTGCTGCGCTCAGAATACACGCCTTTGAGTCGAGGTTAATCGGGTGATTAAAAAAAGGGGAAGGCGTACTCATATCGCTGCTCCGGTAATATATCTCTAGTGTTGCCATGTGTGTTCAAATAACGAGATTGTAATTATGATAATTTGTTATCTATATACTATAAGTTGAAGGCTTTATTTTCGGAAAATTTTAGTCTAATATTAGGTCGCGTTTTGATTAATAAGATGCTTGCGAAAATGTTTATATAGACTCATCAATATAGCTGCTTTCTTACCAACATTAATGGTTTTAATTTAACTTAAGCTGCATATAAATTAATGTAAGTTTGTGTATTACAGATTTATTGAGTTATGTGTTGATTCGGACTTCGGAATTCCGGACTACATTCGAAAACATATTATTATTTTCTAAGTTTTGTAGTAGTTAGTAGAAGTTTCTACTCTGTTCTTGAGTATGCAAGCTCTAAAATACGTACCTGTGTACAAACATTTTGTATTATCCTTATAATTGCTAACACAATAAAAAATAGCCACATTTTGTCTAGAGTTTTGTTGCGTGTACAAACATATGATGATTTCGCACCACCAATACCTTTATTACCAGTTTCCACTGGTTTATGAAGCCAGTGAAATCATTTAATTAGGTACAAACGCTCGTCGTGATTAGTGATGAAACATGAAAGAAAAAACCGTGTTTAGTCACGTGGGGTCCCTACGCAGCAAGATCAAAGGGAACTTTACGATCGTCGATTTTTACCCGCCATCTGGTGGCTGTAAACGGAGACGCGCACTCTTGTCTGTCTGTTAATGCCTTTGCTGTAATTACGCCCTTGATCCATTCGGGATATATATATATATAGATATATATCCCGAATAGAGACATACAAGCAGTAGACCTCATAAAAAGGTCGTATAAACCACAAACTCACCTATTTCTACAGCCAAACAACAGTGTTCGCATTGCTGTGTTTCGGTTTGAAGGGTGGGAGAGGCAGTGAAATTACTTGGTTAAGATATCACGAGCTTGTCGCCATCTCTGTGAACTAATGATGCAATGCGAACACTGCTAATTGCTATAAATTAATGCCGACGAACTTTGTATAAGGTCTAACTCATGAAAATTAAAAAAAAAATGTAACTGTCAATTTGGATGTATACCCATCTATCAAGTTAGATCAAACTGTATGTACAGAGACCATTAATGAACAAGCAATACAAAATTTAAATCGGTTGGCTGGTTTAGAAGTCCGGGACGACAGACAACGTGACACGTAATTTTTATATATACAGATAATTATTATTATCCCAAAATATGCAAGTGATCAATGTCGTCGAATAATAAATAATCAATGCCACAGAACCTTTCGAGCGCTTGACCGACCTTCATTAATAAATCTTCGCACTGCAGTGGTGCGAACAGTTGCATCGACTAGTTTACTAGTGCACTATTCTGCACTATTCCGTGTCACTGGTTGGGGCGTGTAAATTTTGCGTCAATGCGGACAAGTTGAGTTATGTTATGAAAGGTCATGCTAGTTTTGGACATAGGTCGTTTTTTGCTTTTGTATATTCTTAGTGGTTTAATTATGTTTTCAATTTTATATAAAAAAGTTAATTAGTCAAAATAACGATAAATTTAATACATTTTATTGGTTAAGATTATATTATAATACAAAAATAAATTGCGAATAAATATTTGTTGCTATAAAAATACCAGTTAAATATATCATGTTTGTTATTAATAAATATAATAGCGAATTATTAGAGAGTGCTGTAAAAGGCCTTTATAGCCTAGTCTATCGAGAAATTCTTAGAAAATATCTTTTCGTTTAATTTGTTAAATAATTTAAACATCTTTTCGTAATTCTTCTATTTTATATCCTTATTCAAGATTGTTCTAGATAAATGCATACATGTGCTAATCGCAATTTCATCAATATTATTGTCACTCACATATCTTTTTGACATCTACTTTGATCACCTCACGTATCGCTTACAAAACAGTCTATAATAATAATTTCACATTACACGGATTAATAACCTAGCGCAATATTAACAATGAGCCAATCACATGACGTAATCGACTCGACGCACAGCGACCAGCGCGTAACCCACATCTGACCAGTGGTCCTATTGTTATTTTGATTTAGAAAGAAAGATATATCGTAAGGGATAGTTCAAAACCGCGTATGTCGTATCAGTGAATAAGGTTGAAGTTACGAGTTAAGTAATTTAATTTTAAACTTTATTTGCAACTGCTTCTTACGTAGTATTGAAGTAACACTGTTGAATTACGGGCGCTACGTATGAAGCTCAAATAGAAAGTTAAGTTTTGTTTTTGTTGTTTTAGTATGATTGTAAAAATATTTTTTAATACACCGTGCTCCGTGTTTCATCCTTCTTGTGAGAAATAGGCAATTAAATATAATGTAACTTTCAATAAATGAAAGAGTTTTTGAAATCGGTCTAGTAGATTTTGAGTTTATTTCATACAAACATACAAAAATACCAAAGTACAAAATTTGTTAATATGGTTCTAGTACTTTTTTTTTAAATATATATATTATCTATATTACTCGGTGAAGATGGAGCATTTTTAATGTTCTTCAAAAATTAAAAAAAATGGTCGAACATAATATGTATATTTTTATACGAAATCTTAATACAAACAAAATTTGGTACCTCCCTCTCACCTATTTTTACCGCCAGACAGCAGTTCGCATGGTTGTGTTCCGGTCTGAAGGGTGCGAGAGGCACTGGAATTATTGGGTAAAGTGACATAAGACCTTTAAGTAACAAAGTTGGTAACACGCTAGTGATATTCTTGTGATATTACGAGCGTCTATAGGTTGTGGTTACGTTTACCATCAAGTGCACACGCCCGATCTCGTAGACCGCGTCACGTCTTAGACGACCCTCCCGACAAAATAACCGTGAAACTCGCAGCCCTTTCTCGCCCTCTCACTGGCACAACTCAACCATTGACACTCCACATGCACTCGTATAACAGAGCAGTACACCGCGTTCGCCGGCGAACGCGTGAAGTCCCTGCCCCTACGAGCGATAACCGACAGCCCTAGGGCTGTCGGGCTCAATCTGTCCGTCCTCTCTTGTTTTTAATTTAATTCATTCATAGTAAATTCAACCCCAACGACGGCGACCGAGCCTAGGTCGAGCCTCTAGAGGCGCCCTCGGTCTCGCCGTCGGTCCCGCTCAAATCTCGCGAGCCATTGCGGGTGCGACCGCGCTAAACGCACGGTCGTGGCCGCGGGGCACGCAGGATTATTACGGGCATCGGTCCTCTCATCTATGAGAGGCCCCGCCCTCTTTTTCGGTGGCGCTGGAATTGACGTCTGAGTAGTCCAGCACTTGGTTCGTCCGAAAAAAAAAAAAAAAACCAAGTGGACCGTATGCTTGTTTGCTGACTTCATAATATAAAAAAAATAATTATCAAATCTTCCATTTTTATATTATTATATGTGTGTGCATAAAAAACGTGTGTCTGTTCAGAATGTCAGTCTTAGCTTTTAGGAAATGTGTTATGTAAAAGATATCTTTAATTGCTGTATCGAAATCTTGAATCTGCCAGCTTCTGCTTCAAGTTTCAAATAGTTCAGTAAATTCTCCTAGTCTGAGTTCGTGCATGGCTAGCCAGTAACTTTAAGGCGAAAATAGAACTGTGCGTTAACCTTTAATTAGCATTAAGAGACTAAATGACTGCTAATTTTGCAAATATTAACATAACATTTCTGGAAATAACTAATTATGAGCGGACGACACCCAGCAACTCCCTGCCCAATTATTTTTGTAGCTTTTTACTTTTAGACGGGCCCGATAGCGCAGATGGTAGTCATCCTATCTTGTGCGCCAGGGGTCGTAGGTTCGATTCCTACCCAAATCAAATATTTATATAATTATGTTTGTTCTGTGTCTGGGTGTTAAATATATGTATTTAAGTAGTATATTTGTGATTTCTCTATTGTCTGGCGTCCGTAACATAATTGACTTTCCGCGGAGTCTGGTTAATTGGAACCCTGAACCTTTGAAGCGAAGGGAAGCTCATATCTATTACACGGGGAGAATTTCATCACTATCATCATACTAGCCAATGGAAGTCCACTGCTGGACACAAGCCCCACTAACAAAGGAGATTTTTAGCCCATAATGACCGTGTTAGGCATGCGTGTTGGCAATCACGGAGCGCAGCTATTGTGACGGGGATTCTGCTGCCCATCCCCGCCCTGTGCAATTGAGCTGCACTGTTTCGGATGTGTAGACTGCCCTGTCGGTTCTGGTACCTTAGTCGCCTCTTACGACACCTCACTAGTGCGAGGTATTATTCTATTCTGACACACACATGACATTATTTAGTGGTTGATTATCTTTCATTCCGAACCTCAAGCGTTAAGCGATTTGATTGCAAATTTGTGCATTCATTGCGCGCTTTTTAGTGACGTCATATACATAACAAGGGCAAATACACAATGTAAGTGCAGATTGTAATTCGTACCGCTCACCGCCAGTTTGAGTGGTAAAGGCTTAGGGCGCGTGATTAACGCTCACCTTGACAGAGCCTTGGCGGTTTTAGAGGAGCTCTTTATCTCGATCTTTGAACAATGTGTGTGAATTCGTGTTTTTATATATAAAAAATGGTTGTTCCGTCTGTTGGCAGGGTTGCCAGTTTCTTAGCAGATTGAGGCAAGTACTGCTTCCTTGTTTTCTAGCATATTCTAAATAGAGGTGGGTTTTCAAGTCTTACGACAGGTTCGCTCACCGACAACTCCTCAAATACCAAAAATCTTGAACGAAAACGAGTTTTCATGCAACAATATTAATAATTTATACAAAAATAATAATAGTAACAATAATTTCAAGACAACAATGATTATAGAGACTACGAAATATTGTAACTAAGATGTTATAAAAGTATCCTCGCAAATTCATTCAGATTAGTCAATATGTCGACAGTCTTGTAGACAACAATATATCGAGGATTTATTTTTCTTTCCCACTACATCTCATACATCGACCTGACCCCGTGATAAGACGCTTTAAAATCTTGTGTTACGGACGTCAGACAACAGTAGAATCATAAAAATATCACATATCACAACATAATTATTTGTCTAATAAGTAAATATTGGTCCAATTATGCCAAAAAGTATATGATCGTCATCAGATCATGACGAAACAGAATTTTATACCGATTTTTTTTACAAATAGGTACATTACTTTAAATTATTTTGTAAAATTATTAACTGTACAATTAGGTACATCATATTAAATTATTTTATAATATTTGTATTAAAATATGAGAATACGCAATTAGTACTTACTTTTTGTAAGGTTGCTTGTTGTATGTACCACAGGTTGTCCTACCACGGCTTTGATTTCATTGATTTTAATATTTAATAATTTCTTAATTTATATTTCTCCACCATGTTTTAATGTTTAAATAAATAAATATATTTATTTCTATAATTTTCTTTTCCTGGGTGTGTATCGAGCCCACGGCCCCTGGAGCTCAAGATCACTACCATCTGCGCCATCGAGCACGTCAATAAAACAAATATTCTTTAATGTGCAACCCTGAACACGATAATAAGGATCCGAGCGTTTCTAACAGAGCCAGCATCCGTCACGTTCCTTCTTCGCCTTTATTAAGGTTAATTAATTCTATCTCGCATCATTTGCATTTCGGACGGTTAATTGGGGCTTTAACTACAAGTTGTAGGGTACCGTCAAAGTGGAATAGTGTCTCCCCCTGTGGCATATGTCGAGAGACGCCACTGTGGTACCGGAACCGACAGATGGCGGTATATCCTTATGAAATAGCGTAACTCAAATGCAACAGGGTGGGGATAAGCAGCAATATTTACAAGGCCACCATATCAGCGAGGCAATGATCTGCAAAATTCACCCTTCAGTGTATAAGGTCCTTTCTATAAAAGCAAGATTATTTACTTCCAGATTCACTGAATGTAATTTAAAAGAAGCCGTGGGGTACCGGCAGAGTAGAATAGTACCGATAAGTACCAGGTGTCGCAAGAGGCGGCAAAGGTTTCTAAGGCCGGAACCGATTGGTGACGGTATATTCTCCCGAAATAGAGTAGCCCAAATGCAACACAGGACGGGGATTGGCAGCAGCATCCCCGTTGCTAAGCTACGCACAGCGAGTGCCGCTACGCGTAATCAGCGCAGCAATTATGGGCAAATTCCCCCTTTCCGGGAAGGACCATGTTCAGCAGTGGGCATTTTTAAAGCTGCCATGATGATGTTGATAATGATTATCTAAAAAGGTTTACTGCTAAAAATAACACGGTATTAAGCGTGTATCACACAACGATTTTAAAACAACACCAATGTCATTGCGCGATTTTGCGAGAATTCCACTTCAAACGGAAAAAATACCTCGCGAATATTCAAAGGGCTCGCCCTCGGGAATTCCTTTTGTTCCGGATTCCGGGACGCGGAACGGGACGATAACGTGCCTAACCGCGAACGATATCAGGATACTCGGATCTCCGGCGATTGCTCAGACATCGTCTCCTCTTGAAATTGAGGAATAGAAGTGACTGACGTTCCCCTAAATAACGGCTTTGTTCTTGAGATTTGCCATTATTATTAGCTGGACATAAGCCTCCCCTAAAAAAGGAATTTGGCCCATAATTGCCGCGCTGGGTAAGCGTGTTGGCAAGTGCAGAGTGCAGCTTTCGCAACACGGATGCTGCTGCCTATCCCCGCCCTTTTCATTTGAGCTACACTGTTTCGGATGGATATAACGCCGTCTGTCGGTTCCAGTACCTTAATCGCCTTTACACTTGGTACAGGGTAAGGTACTATTCTACTCTGCCGATACTTCTCGTTTATTCTTGGCACTTATACAGGGTGGGGATGGGCAGCAGCATCTCCGCCGAAAAAGCCACCACGCTTGCTAAGCGCGGCAATTATGGGCAAAATTCCCCCTACCGTGGGACGGCCTATGTTCAACAGTGGACTTTTTATAGCTGATATGATGAATGCTCGCAATTATTAAAGGAAGCGAGAATGGAATGCCAAGGTCGTAGCAAGTGGAGATCCATCCAGATCTCTATCTACTCCGATGCGATGTCGTTGTCAAGATTTATAGATTGGATAAACAAAATCTGTTATGAAAATATATCTCTTATTTTTCTCATTGCGCGGGTGTATCTCGTGGCTTGTATGAAGAAGTTTTTTTTATCTTCCTATCTGTTAGCAAAAAATAATACGTCACGCCGTCGCACGGTTTTGACGTAATAGATGTATGGAAATAGGGCCCTCTTTTCAGCTCAGTTCTTCTGTGAACTGGCCGAGATAACATTTCAAGCCACGTAAACGCTATCAACGGCGATAGCGGGGGCTTTGTACGTCTTGTTCGTGAAATTAGGGAGATTTAGGATAGCTGTAGGTATGCTAAATACCTGAACAAGGTTTTTCAGGTTATATAACCTCGACAACAGACAGTCGGTTAGGTTTTCTAGCTATATATTTAATACTAATGGTGACAACAATAGCAAAACAAATACAATCATACATAAATAAATTCACTCGATATCTCAAATATTGATTTGGAAATCAATTTAATGCACTTGTAAATAATAATAATAATTAATTTCCACAAAATCTCATTCATTGATCTGATTCCGTGCTGTCACTTAAAGCACTTGTGCTACTGGCATTAGACCAGAGAGGAATCATAATTTTACTACCTAAATACTTTTATTTAACACCCAGACACAACACCCAGACACAGTACATACATAAATATGGTCATATAAAAATTATAAATATTTGTCTTAGGTGAATATAAGACGAACGACCTTAGGCTCACAAGTCAGGATCACTACCATCTGCGTTGTCGGGCCTATCAAAATGGGTACAAATTTAGGTCCAACCGGTACGCGCGATCGTAGGATTTATTGATTGATCATATTTGTGATTTCCTTCTTATCTGAAATCCGTAATACAATTGCTATAAGCAACTTTTCTCGGAGTTAAGTCAGTGATTTTATTTGTTTATCATTAATATATTATATATTTCAAAATAAAGATATAATCATAAGTCAATTTATATGTAAAAAGTTGTCACCATTGTGATATAGATGATGCGAATATATTTCTGTTAGCCGGATACAGCATACAGCATTTTATTAAAAATTTAAAGTGTACTTGTCTAAATTGTGTGATCAGATTTTACGAAATTAGCGTTCTTAAACTTCGTTTCAGTTTTATCTCATCGAGCTATCAAATTGGTTTAACACAGAAATCTTTTGTGGATTCATCAAAATCGTTCGCTCATTAGCGGTAAAGGAATTCCTAAGGTCCACAATATCTCAGCTAAAATAAGAATTCTTTAGATTTTAGGTCCTAATAATTCCTCTCAAATATTTGTTTTACATTTTATAAGTGTAATCAATCAATTTATATTATGTTTTCTAAACTTTGTGCTTTTCATTTGATTATTTACTGAAAGATGTACTTTGCTGGACTTAGGTTTCTCCAGGATTTGATCCTAACTTGTGCGCCAAACAAAGGTCGTAGGTTTAATCTCCACCTAGGACAAATATTCATGTGCCTCTGTGTCCATGTAGTATGTTTACGATTTTTCTGTTATCTGATGTCCGTAACACAAATTCTTTAAGCGACTTATCACAGTTTCAGGCCTTGTGGCCCCGGAAATGCGAGGATTTGTTCATATAGGTAGGTAGTTGAGCCTTTATTTATGTTTGAACATAATTGCAATGCTGGTGGAAAGTGACAATCGCTCTGCGACAGCTTCTTTCTTTGCGAAGGGGATGGTGTTGCCCTGGTGTTTGCCACTTGGGTTGACTTGACTTTCGCTGCTTCAGATGGATATATCTTCATAAGCAGTTAATGTTCTTATAGAAATCGTAGCGTGTCCTCTTTTGAATTATCGTGATTTTGTGATGCCGCCCTAGGCAGGCGTGGTAGATGCGCGGCGGGAATTCTACCGAACCCCGGCCTGTTGCATTTAAGCTGCGCTGTTTCGGGTTGATATACCGCCATCTATCGGTCACGATACCTCAATGACCTTTTGAAACATCTGGTACTATTAATAGAAATATGATATTTGGATTATTGAATAGAATCGTCAGATGTCGCGCGATAAACCCTGCTGTATTATGTTCCCGTTCACAATTTACATTCTCCCGTTCTGCCTCGCATACAGTTCCATCCCCATTTATTATGTACCATGTAAAAAAACTCAAAGCGTATATAGGCGCCGGCGTTCCTCTCGTGTTTACTTATTCAAACCTGCCGCTCTGTGTGTCCAACCCAGCGAAATATCACCGCCAAGAATATTCTAGACGCCCGAAGTCCGAATAACGCCAACATTATGTATTACATTAGCATACACCGCTGCTCTAAATTCCACACAACAAACACGAGCTATACTTAGCGCGAAGTGAAATGAAAAGGAATGCAGTGATGGAGTGTTTGACCAGTGTTAGTCCGTTGAGAACAGTGAAAATGTTAGTTTTATCAAACATGTTTCGTGCAAATCAAATAAGTCCAAGGGAATTGGACGCGGATAAGCCGATGAGCAATTTGGACTCGTTAGCCATACATGCGCAGGAATGCGTAACGCAAGAACATAGGGCGAGAGACAAGTGCTTGTCCAACAGTGTGGATGCGATCGTCAACCGCGTTGAAGGAAGAAGCAAAGTGATATGCAGTGCCAAAGGTTTGCTGGAAACGAACTTGGATGACTTGTTCGACGACTGCGAATGGGGTGTGGAGTCGAAGAGCCTGGGCGCGAGCGAGCCGACCTTGAACTTCGGCGAGAAGTTCAAGAGTTTGAGCAAGCGGGAGTCCCTGGCATCAGACGAGAGCCTGGACGAGAGTACGACAGACAGCGATGGTGTTGACGAGGTGGTGCGCGAGCAAAGGATATGCCTTGGTGCTAGGCGGTTCGGGCATATGCTGCGGAGAGTCATATCTAGAAATGGTGAGTCGGTAGACGAGGTGGCTCCAATTTTTATTTTCTTTAATCTATTCTTTTAGGAGGGGTAATATTTGATTGTGTGTTTGTTATCATTTTAGACATTTTATCACCATGAAAAAACTTAGTTTTTATTAGCAACATAGGTTAGATTATATTTCCAGAAAGAGGAATTCCTATAACCTAAAATTAAATACGTATAGAGAAACTAGATTGACGTTGTTGTGCGTTTGTAACGAATGAGCTCAAAAAATACTGAACCGATTTTAATTATTTTGTCACATTTGTTTTTTATAGGTCCAGGTTGACAAACAAGCATTAAATCCGTGTGACAGTAAGCGTCACAGCATCCTATAGACGCTCGTAATATCACTAGCGCGTTGCCATACGTGTCTTGAAAGATTTTATGTCAAATTACCCAGTAATTTCTGCCTGTTTCACCCTTGAATCCGAATACTACTATTTGGCGGTAGAAATAGGTGAAAGTGAGGTACCAATGCAGACGACCTGTGTCAGGTCTACCCTTATTAGAACTCTCTAATGGAAGCTACATTATCATTTTTGAGTAACTTGAAACTACGTGTCGGTGCCGATGGCGCTGGTGGATGCGATCCTATCTTGTGCGCCTAAGGTTCCTGGGTCCGAAACCAAGATAAATATTTATACGACGATGCTATCTATATTTGTTCTGCGCCTGGGTGTTAAATGAGTGAGTGAGTGACCTAAGTATTATAGTAGTTTGATATCCGTAACACAAGTGCATTAAGCTGAGTCTAGACAATGTATGAGATATTGTATTTGTAACGAATAAACTTGGAAACTAGAGATTCCAAGTTTAAAATGCTTACACCTATTAAAGTTAAATTATCAGCGAGAAACTTTAGCTTTATATTATGTTCGTATCTACAAAGGAACGGATAGTACGCCGGTGAAATTGCGGCGAGTTTCTAGTACTTACGTAAAGTATATTTTCAGAAGCTCCGTTGTACGCAGTCTACTTAGTGAGTGGAAAACCGAGCGTATAAAATTGAGGTAGTTGTAACTTTCAAACACTAATAGAACGTCTTTTGTCAATTTGAAATAAATAAAACCGCGTTCAAAAAGCTATTATATTCTGTGCAATAAATGTGTAGATTATATTTTCTTATATTACGCGTTGATGTACCAGCAGAGTAGAATAGTACCTCCCACTGCACCAGGTGTCGTAAGAGCCGACTATGGTATCAAAACCATAGATATCCATCAGAAACCGCGTAGCTCAAATGCACAGGGCGGGAATGGGCAGCATCCCCATCGCGAAAGCTGCGCTCTGCGATTGCCAACACGCTTGCCCACCACGGCAATTGTAGACAAAAATCCTCCTTAGAGATACTTATGTTTAGTGAACTTCCAATGGCTGGTATGATGAAATGTTATTGAGTAAGTGATTACTATAATGAAAGAAAGTTATCCTTCACCAACCGTTTAAACACAGGCAAATATTCACAAACAAGATATAATCTCATTGTTGTCGATTCTTATTGCAAACGATATTCACGATAAACTTCCAACAATACGTCAGTGTTTGTGATAAAAATCGCGAGTCAACCGATAAGATCTTTGGCCGTGATTTTACAAGCGCCATCACAATCGAGCGTGGGGGTCAATTGACACAATTGGGAGCGAATGAACGCCGGCGTCGGAATGGTCGCCCACCGGCTTTTTTAACGCGCGTAAAATGGATGCCACGATTGATTGCCATCTTGATACTGTTGTATTTATGAAATACGGGGCTTTAATGTTCCGCTTGTTTTGTTATTTAATTTTATAATATAGAGAAACTAGTTACTTTTTATAAGAATGAGTCGAAAAATAAACATTCGGTCCGCGTGATAGTGTTATTGCGGTGACGCCGCAGCCTATAGACGCTCGTGATATCACTGACGCGTTTCCAACCCTGTGTCTTGTAGTTATTATATCCCATTACTCAGTAATTTCACTGCCTCTCTCACCCTACAAAACACGCAACGCGAAATTGCTATTTTATTCTAGAAATACATGTAAATAAGGCACCAGTGCAGAGAATATGAGGCTAACTTCATTGGCCACTTTGGCCTACAGTAGATATGAAAAATGAGTACAAAGGGGTGTGTTTGTTTGAAAAATCTTTTATTATTAGAACTTTTGACCTCAAAACCATATAATATACTAAACGGACCGGATGGCGCATATGTGTTCCTGTCTTATGGGCCACAGGTCAAGGGTTCGATCCCCACCCAGGATATTTATATAATGATATATGTGTCCTGTGCCTAGGTGTTAAAAATATGTATTTAAGTATTATTGTGTGAATATTATATTTCTATTTATTATAAAATCTTTTTTAACGATTTAAAAACGCGCTTTAGCGAACTTCAGTTGCTGCCATGTATCCCATTCTTGAGAAGGGTAGTATTTATTAGTAGTTTTCTTAAAACAATTATGTAGTTATAATTTTTTGTTATTACGAAACTACCTTCAAAGTAGAAAAATAAAGGTTAAAAATTTATTAGAAACTTACCCAGTTTTCGATATTTGTAATTATCAGAACCGGGTGTGTACGGGAACAAAAGAAACGGAAAGTATTTATAAAATAAGGAATTAAGAACGACTGCCACTCCAGCCTTTATCTTAAAAAAGGCTTTTATTCCTAAGCATGTGCGGATTATCATTATGCCTTTAATAATCAATAATTTTGTATTTACATCAATTCAATACACAATACTTTACCATAATAGAGGTATTGCATTCAATGCATCAAATTTGATTTTAAATAACAGCGAACGTATGCGTTATTCGAATTTCAACCTTATCACTTAGTGATAAAAACTGGTAACATATCTTGGCGCATGCATTGCAGGCGGCAGTGGAACTAAAAGTGCATCGCGAGGTAATTTGACCTAGATCCGTGGATGGTACACACTATGGGTTATTGTGTGAGCTAGGTTTGTAGCATCATAGCAAGGCGCGGTTTGAAATTGACCCAAATATTTTAGGGTTCGTCTATTTCTGCGTACTTGATGATCTCAACATTGTTAGGTACCGAGTAGAATGTAACATTTTACCGTAAAATAGTACCAGGGGATGGGCAGCAGCTTCCTTGTCGTGACGTTGCGCTCTGCGATTGCCACCACGGCTACACAGCGCGGCAAATATGGGCAAATACTCTTATTTTGAAAAAGGCGTATGTACAACAGTACAATTTCCATGAATGATGATGAACTTGGCTTTAGACTTTTTAGCCGGACTGCCAACTAGTTTCGATATCGGCGTGTATTGTTCATTGAATTTCTCAATCTCTGTTAAGTTCTCCAAAGGTTTGGATAAAACAGTACTGCCATCCTCGATTTTCAGCCTTGTCAACCGGTTCTTTTCTATAGCCACATCCATCAAGAACACTTAGCAATATATGCTACTGTTATTGTAATGATGTTTGCAGTCCACGTGAGTGTAGCGCAGACTTAGACATAGAAATGTATAGTAGCATGCTGAAATTGTATGAACCTGATGAACTTACGGATCCATTAGTGTCAATAATGTGTTCCGGGTTGAAGAAAAAGAGAGGCTTAATATCCTCGGTTTAAACATGCGACGCGCAGCTGCTCACCGGCGGTCTATATATAGATAATTATCTCTCATGGACCCGTAAGGTCATCAAGGTCATGCAAGTTTAGGAACTATGCTCATTTGAAAAAAGCTTCACTAGAATGACACATGTGAAGGCAGTAGCATTGCACGAGTTATTTAACTTGGCATTATGGTGTTTGGCATCTTAAATTGTTATTGATATTTTTTACATAACGAAGGTTTCACACGTAAAGCATATTATACTAAATCACCTAAAAATTGAGACAAAAGGCATTAACTTAGTTCACAAACATATATGTCTGGCAGCAGTCTTTTAGTAAACTTAATATTATAGCAACACTAATGTTTTTTTTTCTTTTATTTATATACGGGCCCGATGGCGCAGATGGTAGTGATCCTGTCTTGTGCACCAGGGGTCGTGGGTTCGATTCCCACCCAGAGCAAATATTTATATGATGATATTTGTGTTTGCTCTGTGTATCGGTGTAAAATATATGTATTTAAGTAGTATATTTGTAATTCCTCTGTTGTCTGGCGTCCGTAACACAAGTGCTTTAAGCGACTTACCACAGAATCAGGTCAATGTATGAGATGTTGTGGGAATTTAATATTATTATTATTATATATTCTTTTAAGTTTTCAAAGTGCCTGGAATGCAGTTGAAATGAGAGTAAGGTAGTAATGCAAGCAGCTATTTGTGAACAATTTTTTCAACGATGCATATTAAAATTATATTATTAAGAACTCTAAGAGATTACTCTCAACATATATTGCAAGAAACAGATTTAATGTCATCTGTCCCTTACTAACGTAGATTGGAACCGATTTTTCAAAATCTGCTCCATCATGCATCCACCAGTCGGTTATTAATCCAACGATTCTCTAACCTAACTGACACCGGCGCACCGGTTAATTCGTTAATTAACGGTAACCGGATACCTAAGTAATAACTCGCTAGTGATGCCACCAAGATCAATTGAATCATTTGATAATTCTCAAAGTCAAATTTATTTTTATTTTAACAGGTCTATCATAGGCACTTTTAAATTGTCAAAATAATATCGATGTATATATATTTGCTAATTACAATTATACACAAATGACCGATGACCTTGAAAACCAGTGTTATAAGAGTAATTTAAACAAATAGCTCAATGAGTTACTATTTAGGATTACTTACCAACTTACCTACTTTAATACTAGTCTACCAGACGGCCCTTATAAATAAGTATATAGCATGTTCATTACGCAATCTATAGGAAGATTAGATTTTTGAATTCTTGTTTGGCATTTAATTTGTGTTAGTGATATAATTCTGAGTAACGTACAAATAAATGCTCGTAACAATAAAAATAGTTGCGTCACAAAAATTGTAGACATTAATCATTGAAAGCGAAACTAGCTTTCCTTCGACCTCGTCTGCGAAGGCTTCTATATCTCATCCTTGAGGAACTCTTGTTATCCCAGTACAAATTATATGTTGCTCTAAGACAGCTTTTTTGTGCCATTTAGGCACAAAAAATCGTGTCGTTTCCATCGAGAAAAATAATAAGTCAGATGTGAATCGCGGGGTCATTTTTACGGGATAAAAATGTCCTGCCCGTGTGTTATTATGGAGTATCAATAAATCGATGTGCCAAGTTCCATTTGGATCTGTTCTGATTTTACGGCGTGGAAGAGTCAAATATCAAATACATACTTTCCCGTTTATAATATAAGTCGGAATCAATTTTGTTCCTATTTTTACCAACTATTCATTACAGCCTTTTGGAAGTCCACGGCTGGAAAATAGGCTACTTCAAAAATGGAGGAACTTTGCCCATATTGCCGCGCTGGGCAAGCGTGTTGGCAATCGCAGAGCGCAGCTTTTGCGACAAAGATGCTGTTGCCCATCCCCGCCCGGTGCATTTTATCTCCATTGTTTTGGATAGATATACCGTTATCTTTCGCTTCTTACGACACCTGTTATGATGGAGGTACTATTCTACTTTGCCGGTACCACGGCTTAGACTTCTATAGTTACAATCCACTAATTTGTTGAGACCTAACCCATGCCATTCCTTAACGGTAAACAGGTGACTGATGAACCGCTAGTGATGTGACCTAGTTCAAATGGATTCCTCATATTTTTATTTGTTTGTTGGACAATTACTAGCGATATCTACATTGACTTATTGGAGCTTCAAGTGACTTATCCCAGAGTCAGTTCAGTGTATGAGATGTTGTGTGAATTATTTATTTGGTTGGTATAATTATGATTTAAAGTTGAAATAATTATTTTGTGTACGTGTGTGTGTCGCGTATAATCAGACGACGTTTCACGCCTTCGCCGGTCTACTGCGATATATGTCGCGCAACATCCATTCCCTAGTTAATCCACGACTTCACGACTTCACCTAGTTAATCACAAGCGCTAGCTAAAAATATAAGTCCTAACTAAATTAAGGTCTAGACTTTTGTCTGAGTTCGCACGAGCAATTCAAACTCAGGCTTTGCGATACGTGTTAAGAGAATCAAGTGAAGAACAATTTGATTCACTTACATGTTTTTATTTGGTATTTTAATAAGACTGACTAGTTAAGTCAGTCTTATTTAAAAAGTTGTTTTGTTGTGGTTGATGAGGCTTACTAGAGCTCGTGCTTTCACGCACACGCGCACACGCATATAAGGTAACACACAGATTACTATTAAACATTCAGCTATATAATGTTACTTAAAAAAAAACGCATCATGCAATAAAACCGTCGCTCGTACATTATTATTTCAATGCCAATGACAAAAACCGAAAATTTTTAAGGATGAATTCGATAACAAATAGTTTTAATCCTCTTTCAAGTTTAATTTGCATCGGAAGCGCATCACTAGTGTAAAATCACCGAGTAGGCCCATCACTAATCACGTTAACTCCGTTTCGGAGACTCGACTGGAAAATTACAATTTCCATTGCTTGATAAAATCATGAGACAGTTTGCCGCACCATTAATGCCTTTTTATAGTTCAAATAACGGCATTGTGTAAACAGAAAAAAATTAGGTACTATCTTCTTTATATATACACATAAACTAGTTAATTAATTAAAAAATTTATTGTCGTTGACGTTTGCATTTTAATGGCACGACACTAAAGCGGTGCTATAAAGTCGGGCGCCATTTTAAAAATTTACGTCAAAATAAAAGAAACTACGCTACATTCTGAAATATATTTTATTACTTTAATCGTCGTAAAAAAATCTGTAAAATACAATAGTTAAAATACATTTTGTATAAAACGTAAAAAATGAAAAATATTTTTTCATTTAGGGTAGTCATCGTATGTTTATCAAAACATTATTTATTTTTTTATTCTCAAAACGATGATAATTTAATAACCATGAATAACCGACTCTTTGTTGTGTAAAAATGTAACCCATAGTTTCATACATTGACTTGTGTCCGTGTTAAGTCGCTTAAAGCACTTATGTTAAGGACATCAGACAAGAGAGGAATCACAAATATAATACTTAAATACATACTTTTAACACCAAGACACAGGACAAATCTGGCGCAAAAGATAGGATTACTACTACCTACGCCATCGGTCAATTTAATTTATTGATAGATATTATTTTTATTACTGATATTATTGGATTGTCATCGGTCCGTGATATTTGTGCAAAGACTTCGAAGTTTTGAAAGGGATGAAATTTATGTTCTAAATCTCCGTTACATACGTACATAACAAGCTGAAAAATCATGTTAAAAATTTGCTATGCTATACAATCCTAGACAGGGTGTAATATGTTAAGGGTTAATCTATACATATAGATAAAAGTGTAGTATTTATTTTGAATTCTAAATTAACAATTTGTCATTGAATGCATATGAAAATGCAAACTACCGATCATGATTGTCGAAAATGACATGCCTGCATGAAATATCAAGTTGATTGAAAAAAAATCCATTCCGAACGGTTTTGTTAATACACCGTTCGGAAAGGTATTGTCGTTTCGAGATTACTGCGTTGTTCTTTTATTTTTATATTTTAATTTTAGGGTTGTACATATTTCTTAATGCCACATTATTAAAAAAAGTTTGTCGTAACGAATAAATCATAATGTTAGGTTTTGATAACCCTTATCACTTTGATTATAAATTAGAAAAATAAAATTATTGTTTTGTGCATGCTGTGTTCATCTATAAATGATTGCACATTTAGATTTAATATTTAATTTAAAACGATTATGTTTTCTAAATGTACTTAATCGTAGATGATCCATTTAAATAAAATATAATATAGCATATTTTCAGAACTTAAAAATATGCATATAAAATTTGGGTGGAACCATCACCAGCTGGTGTTATTAGGAGTAAATCAGGCTACTTTGGTTCTTAAATTGAGACTCGGGTCAAATCGAAGATTTTCGTATATAGATTCATCTGGTCTTCATATTGTTAAATTTTTTAAAGCAAGGAAAGCAAGGGAATTACTTTACTGCCTCTTGGAAGTCCACAGCTGGACAATAGGCTTCTCCAAGAAATAAGGATTATTGCCCATAATTGCCGCGCTGGGCAAGCGTGTTAGCAGTAGCAGAGCGCAGCTTCCGCGACGGGGATGTGGTTGGATATACCGCCATCTGTTGGTTCTGGTACCTTGTCGCCTCTTACGACACCTGATACAGTGGGAGGTACTATTCTACTCTGCCGGTACCTTACGTTATTTATTTCAGGAATACATTAGATATAGAATCGCTTATCATAAATTATTACGCAAGTCTTTCGATAATTCAAGTGTGCTCTTCGCGTGTGATTTCAATTCCTTTCAGATTTTTACATCCAATTTCATTTTAGCACGAAAGCTATTGGCGTGTAGGTACTCGAAAGAAGTACCAGTAATAAAATCAAATTGGAGACACCTTGTTTATTCAGATGGCTCGTTGTGCCCGATATACAAAGCTTTTAACGCCAAATCTAGAACAGACGGTTTTGATCAGTGAAATTACTGGGTAATGTGAAAAAAATGTTTCAAGCCTTTGTTGACTTCAGTCCTATCAATTGCAAAGACCGCTTTCCGTAATACTGGTCGTAAATTTGTTTTACGATACTGATTTTTGTTGAAATAATTTTAAATTTGGCGCCTTATAAGCCATAATATGAATATATAATGATATATAATCTATGGCAACACTTGCATCTCACTCACTAATATCAATAAAATATAATGATGATGCCAAATACCATAATGCCTTTTCTAATTTATTATAGGTACTTGAAAGAAGTACCAGAAGTATATTGACCTGATTAGACGTAAAGCGCTTGTGACATCAGACAACAGAGGATACACATATATTCTACTTAAGTGCATATATTTAACATCCAGACACAGAACAAACATAAATATCATTATATAAATATTTGTCCTAGTCGGGGAGCGAACCCACGACCCTTGGCGCTTAAGACACGATCACTATCATTTGCGCCATCGGGTCTGTCTTTGTTCATATATTACTTTTATTTATTTATGTTATACTAACATATAAATATCAAGACAAACACAATAGCGCTACCTAACAAGAAGAATAAGGCAATAATCTGAAATAAATAAATTATTTACACGATATCTCATATGAGTACGTCGACCTGACTCCGAGATAAATACCCGAAAGCAGTTGTATCACGAATGACAGACAACAGAGGAATTACAGTTTACAATTACATTTATAATAATTGGATACATATAAATAACTCCTAGACTCAAAAAAAAAGACAAATTCTTGTCATTTACCTAAATATATTGCTCTGAGTGGAAATCGAACCCAAGACCTTTGGCGTGCAATATATGATCACTATCATCTAAGCTATCGAGCCTGTTACAATTTGCATACACTATTTTCTTGTAAAATTTGTTCCTTAATATTGTTGTCAAAGACTGAGTTTCTTTGGCTGAAATGCTCATATTATTTCCGAAAAAGTTCGCTGGCCTTAAAACAATTTTAAACTTCAGAAACACCATAATAGCTGACTGCACATTCTGTCTGTTAATGCCATATTTGAGGCGGGAATCCCGCTTTACGCCGCCATTTTCTTTTGTGCCGCGCCACGTTTGCTGACATATGACGTCACACAAAGTATTGTCACGCTTGTCCGATGACACGACCGTTAACAACTAACGTCAGTAATGTCGGTCAATTTGTGTCACGGATTATAGTGATGAAAAAATATACCATTCAATTGCCATGACTGATGTATTATCTTTAGTTTTAATATTACGCTTGCAGTGCCTGCGACTTCGTCCGCGTGGTATAATGACTTTGGGGGGTATAGAAGTCTTTCTCGATTAATGGACTATCCAAAACTGAAATAATTTTTCAAATAGGACCAGCGGTCCCTGAGATTAGTGCGTTTAAAACAAACATACTCGTTTAAACAATCTCTTCAGCTTTTTAATATAAGTGCTAGATACAAAACAATATCCGTAGAATTAATGTTTACTTCGGTATAATTTACATCAGTTTGTATTAATTGTAGTAAGAAGTTGTTTACTATAGTTCACAATTGACTGGGCGGAGGTGAGCAGAAGTATCCATTTCGCAAGTCGTGGTCACATATAAACACCAGAGCCCCGCGTGGCAGTTATGGGTAAATAATCAGTTGGGAATAACTCTACTTTGTCCGTCTTACTTTGCTTTGCCGGGCCGCAGATGGTAGTGTTTTCAATCTTGTGCGCCGAGGGTAGTAGATTTGATTCCATCCCAGTTTAAATTCCCACATTTAAATGAAAAATGTTTGTGTAAACTTTGTATCTCGGAGTCAGGTATGTGATGTTGTGGTGACCTTAAAAGATCGGAACACTATCAAATGCGCTTTTGGGGCCGTTAATAAAAATTTAATTTCGGATATAGCTAACATTCAATTTGTAGTAGGTATGTAGGCAAATAAAAAATGTAATCGTAAAAAAAAATATAAACCAAGTTGTCACTGTAGATCCTGCTCTAAATAGTATAGAATGCATGGTCAAAAACTTACATTGAATTCATGATCATCAAATCTGTAGGACGTCCACTGATGGACGTAAGTCTCCTCAAAAGATTTCCTATAGCATCCGCCTATTTATATTAATCCAAGTCAATAATTATTAATATCTAACAAATCATCGTCAAAATTCATCGACAAAGTTTCATCGAAAATGATTAATGAATCAAAGTCAAAACAAAATTATAATTCAATTTTGAATAAAAGCGCTCTTCGTTGATTAGATTAATTCAATTTTGTTTGTATTACTGCAAGTTGTAATTGTAATTTCTGCCGTAAATAAACGAGCGTGTTGTTTTGTTTCGAATCACAATGGAGGCACTATATATAAGGATCCCAACTATACAACTTTATATAAATCTGTATATATATTTCCGTTAGGTTAGGCGTCCGTCGCACTATCACGCCTGAACTACTGACCTGATTTAAATAATGTTCGGTACACAGATAGTCTAAAGCCTAAGAAAGGACATTAACTACTTTTGAATGAAAATAAGGGTTGTAATTATTAGTTAAGGGGGGAAGAAAAGTTGTATGGAAGTATCGTCATTTTTAGAGGTAGAAGATATAAATTTAATTTTTAGGCTGTTGATTAAATATATTAAATATGACGTTTAAAAGTCATAAATCTTTAACCCTCTAAGGGGTGACATAACCATAGTGAATAGGGAAAGAAATTTTGTATGAAAATATGGCGACAAGAGATGATATCATTTTCGGAGTAATAAATAATAAATTCCCACAACATCTCATGCATCGATCTAATTCCGCAGTAAGTCGCTTTAGTCACTTGTTTAACGAACAGAGGAATCACAAATTTACTACTTAAATACATATATTTAACACCCAGACACAGAACAATCATAAATATCTCCACACATACCCCTGGCGCACAGAAATGGATTACTACCATTTGCGCCATGGGGCCTGTCAAACAATTATAAAATGTGAAAAAGAAGAACTGAGTGAGACGCACGCGGGGGTAGGGAGTTCTACGCGGATGAACTCGCGTGCCCAGTTTGATAATCTTACTAATTTATCATTATACTTATAAGATCGCTCGAGATAGGTGTCCCATCCCGACTTTTCGTCTCAGTCCAGCATCAGTTCTTCCGAAATAAAGAATAATCTGGCTTGGTGACACATTAATTTTTAAACTATTGATCATCATTATCCTCCAGGCCTCCCCAAGAAAAGGGGTATTTTGCCCATAATTGTCGCGCTGTTGGCAAAGCACAGCTTTTGCAACGAGGATGCTGCTGCCCATCTCCGCCGTGTACATTTGAGCTACACTTGCGGATGATATAGTCACCTCTCGCGACACCTGGCACAGAACTAGGTACTATTCTCCTCAGCCGGTATCTCACGGATTTTACATAGTGGCCTTTGAATATTTGATAGCAAAGTTTGAATCTTGCTCTTTTAAACAGTGACTTAGTATTTTCCGGGCACATTAGACCGTACGATACGACCGTTGTCGTGTCTGAAACGTATCGTTGATCCCCTTGAGTTGTATAAAGTTATTATTATATATTTTATATGCTATATGTATAATAACTGATCCGACAAACATTGTCCTGTCTTAACATAACATGGATCAAATAGTCCCGACACTAACAATGAAAACAATTCTTTTTTTGCAATTTTTTTTTATAATCACCTGATAATCACCTAATAATCACCTGATAAGGTGATACAATGGTTCCAACGCTTTTCAAATTTTTCAAAACCATGTTTATGAAAAAATAATTCGCGCTTCATAATAAGCTTCAGTTTCAGCGATCACCTCCTCATTTGAGCCAAATCTCTTTTCCTGGAGCATTTGTGCTACATACTCATGTATGTCATGGCGACTATACATTGAGATATAAACTATCCTATCTGTCAAGTAAGATTAAACTGTACACAGTCATAAAAGTCGGTTCAGCAGTTTAAGACTTCATCCCGGACAGAGACGGTGACACATAATTTCTATGTATAAAGATTGCTGTGCTAGCTTAAACTTGTGAGTGCTTGGACCGATTTGGTAAATTTTTAATTAAAGATATTTTTGAAAGTTTTTGGAAGTTTTAAACGATAAGGAACATGTATAATAAAGAAAGCTAAATATTAGTGACGACAATTTAATTTTCCAATACCAAATATACGTAGCTGTGAAGTGTTTGAAGTCATTTGACTTTTGGAAAAAAATTTGAAAATGTCTTGCTTTTATTTTTATAATAATAATAATAATAATGATAATGGTCTTTATTGTTCGCAAAAAAATACATAACGAGAAAGAATAAAGTTATAAAACAATTGGCGGCCTTATCGCTTGGAGCGATCTCTTCCCAGCAAACTTTGCATGGACTTGGAAAATATGATAGGCACTTAGATGTGTAGTACTATTTTATTTCTAAAAAGAAAATAAATAAAAATACTATATATGTCTTTATAACAATAAACTGACATACCAATAAATACATAAATAAAAAACCATTTTTTTTACAAAATAGAATATATATATTGAAGTTTATATATTATATATTCTATACATAAAAATTTAAAATAAGTGTATGTTTTAATGTCCAAATTAACAAATTTTTACTATAAGCATTTAAATGTACTTACGTTACTTACATAATAAAAACATGTCAGTCTGTTTTTTTGTTCCGACAAAATAACGGGTCGACCGATTTTAACGGAAATTTCATTTGCAGATAGCAGATGTAATGAGGAGTAACGTCGGCTACTTTTTTCCTCATATAAACCGCTAACACAGCTAGTATAAAATAATATTACAGCCCATTGCCACATAACTCTACATTAGGTAGACTTCATACAAAGTTTACATGCATTGGTACCACACTCATCTATTGCTGGACAAATAGCAGTGGACGTATTGTTGTATTAGGAAGGGTGAGAGAGGTAGTGAAATTACTGGGTAATATGACATAATACATTTAAGTCGTAAGGTTGGCAACGTGCTAGTGATGTCCTTAGATATTAGTATCTTGTTTGTCGACCAGAAAGTCAATTGCTAGATATATATCATTTCTCGTTTTAAAGTCTTGTCGTGTCGTAAGGACAAATGGTCTCCCTGAAACCCTCAGAGGTATCGATCCCCGGATTTGTCTCGTGATTAAATTTACTGCGTATCGCTGCCGTTTGGTTTATGCGTCGTCGGTCGGCCGGATCGCGCCGACTCGGTGCGTCGATTGTAAACGCGACGCTTTGTTCGGAATTATTACATTTTAATATGTACATTACTTGGGGATTTTACTGTGACTTGTACATAAAATACGAGGTTTGTTCTTTAAATTTATCACCAGTTTGTATAAAACAAAGTAGCTTTTGGATGTCTGTCCCTATGTATGCTAAGATTTTGAAAACTGCATAACGGATTTGATGCGGTTTGTTTTTAAAGATAGAATGATTCAAGAAGAAGGCTTACATATATAATACATGCATAATATAGTAAAATAATACTGATTTCTTTTTGGTTTTTAAAAAGTGGTGGGTTGTAAATAAACAATGATTTTTCGCTTTCATTGCAAACGCTTGAGGATTTTGACGAGATAGATCAAAATAATGTACTATGTTGTACGCTCTACATGTCTATCTTATTGATATAACCCACAATAAACATTTTTTTATCCTTAATGGATCCGTGCGAAGTCGCTAGTAATATCATGCAATCCGTGTATTTGTTATGTTTTCTAGGATTACCTGGTACACCAATTGTGATATAATGGACATGAAGATATCTTAGGTTGATAGATAGAAGTATTTGTCATGGCTGCTTTCTTTTACCGACCGTAAGAGTCACGTTGTAAAATTAAATCTGCGCGAATAAAAATATATGTAATAAAAATAAGCGCAGCGATTGGCGTCCACCCGCAAGATGGACCGACAATCTGACTAAAACCGCAGGATCGCGCTGGACACAGGCCGCATACAACCGGTCCTATTGGAGATTACTTGGGGAGGCCTATGTCCAGCAGTGGGCGTCTCATGGCTGATATCATGATAATGATGAATTTAAATCTAGGAAATAATAAATAAACAGACCAGAGCTCTTTAAAACATGGGAAATAATAATAATACACTTACATAACATCTTATACATTGACCTGACTCCGCGGTAAGTCGCTTAGAGCGGCTTGTGTTACGGACGCAATACTAAAGAGGAATTACAAATATACTAATTAAATGCATATATTTAACACCCAGATGCACAATAAAGACAAATATAATCATATAAATATTTGTTCCGGGTAAGAATCGAACCCACGACCCTTGGCGCACAAGATAGGATCACTACCATCTGCGCCATCGGACCCGTCAAAATAAGAAATAGTGCATGTTTTTTTTTTTGTTAATACAATTGCGGGATACCGGTACAGTAGAATAGTATGGGAACCGAATATGGCCGTGTATATACCGCTATATACGCCTCTATCGGCTCATATACGCCTCTAAAAATTGGTATTTAATACCTTTATATATTTAAACATTTATTTCTCAATAATACATCGTTTAGCATGTATATTAATTTGAAGCAATAGATAGTGATATCATTGTATATTACGAGTTTCAGACAAGCTTCAGTCGCCTCTCACGAATGACACCTGGGTACAGAGGGGAGGTATTTTCTCTGCCAGAATTAAATATACTATGTTATTTTCCCATTAATGTATTAAAAGTCGTCTCGAGCAGCCAACTTGAACGGTGTTATCTATATCGTCATAATTGTCGGTATAATCACGGCAGATGGCGGTAGCAGCGACAATTTCACAATACCACAGCAATTAGTCGTAGTATATCGTAATGAAGACGTGATTGTTCTTCGGGGTAATGGCCGCACAATGGAGGAAAGTGGATCGATGTTGAACGCGATGGCGGATATCCACGATTAACAATGGCTGTCGATTCTTTTATCTGTAACACTGGGTTGAACTCTAGACGTCTTAGAGGGCGCCAGAGTCGACTGACTGACTTTAGAGATGTATGTATACAAAGCGACACATCAACGTGTCGTTGTCTATTTCTACACATATATAATGCTGAAGTATCCGTTTGTAATACCAGATCAATAGCTTTTCACTGAGTGCGTTTAAAATTATAGTTATCATCATAATCATTATACCATCCAAAAAAAGGTCTTTTGCCCATAATTGCTACACTGGGTAAGCGTGTTGGCAATAACACAGCGCAGCTTTCGCGACGGGGATGTTGCTGCCTATCCCCGCCTTGTGAATTTGAGCTGCACTGTTCCGGATGGATGTACCGCTATCTGTCGGTTCTGGTACCTTAGTCGCTTCTTAAGACACCTGGTGCAGTTGAAAGTACTTTTATACTCTGCCGGTACTTCACGGCGCGGCATTATAGTTATAAGGAGGAATTACTTAATTTTTTTTATATGTTATTTGCTAGCTTTTATTACAACTCTTATCTATATTAGTTCAAAATTGATAGGGAATCTTTTATAGATTCAAGTTGATTGATCTGGACGTCTGCGACGATGCCTTTGGTACATCTCATCTAAAGATTGTCAGCATATCTTACTATTTTGTATGTCACTAAGTTCAGATACAAGCATACGGTTCGCGTGTTTAATTGGTCGTGTTATTATAAAAATATCACTAGCGCGTTATCAACCCTGTAACCTGAAGGCATTATATCACATTACCCAGTAACTTCCCTGCCTCTCACCCTTGAAGCCGGAACACATTATTGCAAGCACTGCGGCTTAAAGGTCTCAGTCATAATGGTATTGAAGTTACTAACCGTGAAGTACTGGCGGAGTAGAATAGTACCTCTCTCTTAGTAAGTGGCGACTGAGGTACCAGAACCGACAGATGACTGTATATCAATCCGAAACAGCGCAGCTTAAATACTACAGGCCGAGGATGGGCAATAGCATCCTCGTTGCGAAGTTGCACTTTACGATTGTTACACGCATGCCTACCTATATCTAACAGTGAACTTAAGATAGCTGATAAATTGATAATAAGGTTAGGTGTGGTTAGATGCTGATTGATCTAGCATTATATACTATGCCCAATAAGCCAACCCAATTTTTATATAACTTGTATTATTAATAAACTTGTTAATATTTATATATATATAATTCATAAAAAAAGTTATTATATATTGATTATTTGTTAGGGTTTAATTAAAAACTACTTGATCGATTGGTATAAATATTTTTTTTAAGAGACTGCTAACTAAAATAGAACTATGTAAACAGGATTTGTACATCTGTAACATTTAAATCAGAAATCACTGAATTAATTTCAGTAACCCTCTCATGAATATAAAATAATTAGCAGTAAGTGACATGGATAGCATTTTGTATCCCTATAGTATGACAGGACGGAATACATGAGTGAAACAGCAGAGTGCTGATTGTTAGTCTATAATGTAGATTATTCTAGATACTAGATACATTCTAGATACTTGAAAACCAATCAAGGCTATAGCTTAACCAAGAATTGTAAAAGAAAATATACGACCGAAAGCGGTTCAAGAAAGAACTCCAATTCCAAAACATACGAATCGCCAGAAAGATTCCAACAATAGGCGAGCGTTTTCAAAGATTGCCAAATATGGCGGCGATTCGTTGCAAATGGAACAATCTGCGAATGGACCAGTGGTTGCCATTGGTATCTTTTGAATTGCAGATAGGGTACCCACGTGTACAAAGCTTGATGTGAGATTACGGGCCGGCCAATAACGTCGAATATCATTTTCACAAAGAGAAAATTGTGTTCTGATATGGAGTCGAGAATGTTTAGTTTGCTTGCATGTAAAGTAAAATGAAGTATATACTCGGGTCCTATTTACTTTATTTATTAAATTTTAATATCTCTAAATAGACTCGACTTTAGTTTAACGAGTTGTTCAAAGATGTCGTGACTGCGCACATCAGCAAGCTTATCTCGATCGCAGGATTACAAACCGTAAGGCTATCGGGTTGTCGTGGAACTACTTTTTACTTTGTCATTGATCGACTAATCGATGCACTATCATCATCATCATTACAGCCATTGAAAGTTCATTGCTGGACATAGGCCTCCATGTGAAAGGGGGCATTTGAATACCCTCTGCATTTGAGCTACCCTGTTTACGATGGATATACCACCATCGGTCGGTAATCTTAATAGCATCTTACCACACACAAAGAGAGGTACTATTTAACTCTGCCATTACTTCGCGGCTTTCTGCTGATCAATAAATATTATTAGCTCGCATTATTGTATATTTTTCTTTTTCATCCATAATGTTAATTATGCATTAATAATATTGTAATTTATTACCACCCAATATATTGCAAGTCGTGGTGGCTGCCACGCAAATGTCTTGTTGGCTGAAATAAATAAATAAAAAGAGCTTTTTAAGAAAATTACGCAGACATTTTCAATTCATCAATTTTGACATAGTTAATGTGGCTGAGAAGTGCATAAAGATATAATTTTTTTGTACGAAATGCATTAGAAATTAATTAAATACTTTAAGATAAACATTAATTGTCTATATAGGCTTTGTAATTATATTCTCTTTGGTCTTATTGAATGTCGAAATTATGCTAATGAGGATAACGAAAATTGAAATAATTTACGATCTATAATTAAAAACGATTGAATTTCGACCGTCGCCATTGGATGTCGACGGTCATAATTCAATAGTCGTAAAGGACAATGTCCAAAAAAAAGAAATAAAAAGAAAGTTGTAAAGCTATTTTTAATTATGTTTAAACTGTTTTAACAGATATTATATTGAAATGGAATCCTTTTTTTGTCTTGAAACAATTAGCAAAATGCAGAGAAAAAAAAAGTTTTATGTCCCTTACGCCTATTGTATTTCAGATCATTGATATATTAAATGCGTAAGTGGATTTGGATTAAAAAAATGGCACATAGATAAATTAGTAAGTTCCTATCTTCCTCTCACGAACGTAATCTCCGTTCTTCTAATACTCTCTCGCTCTTACTCCTTCTCATCACTCTAGTTTTTTGACAAACTCTTTTACAGTGACAGCTATACGACTCTGGAACGAGCTTCCATTGAATATTAAACAATCCCCAAACAAATTTATCCTGAAACGCTGTCTCCGTACTTTATTTACTTCTACTTCTACTCCGTACTTTATATATCATATGCATTTATTGCGTTTATTTATACAAATACGTATGCCACATTTATTTATTTTGTATATATATTGCCTGCACCACTATATATATTTTTTTCTGTAAAATAAATAAGTAACGTATAAGAAACGTACGGTACGACTTTCGCAGGATTGTAATCTTTGTACAAATTTATCGTCATTCACAAGAGGTGACCACATACAAAAGTTAGTCTACATTGGCATCTCACTCTCACCTATTTGTACTGCCTAAAAGTGATTGCTGTGTTTCTGTTTGAAGGTTGAGAGAGGCAGAGAAGTTACTGGGTTCTGTAACAACATATTTACGTCACAAGGCTGGGCAACGCGCTAGTGATATCATAAGGATATAATAATACTAGTCTATAGTCTTTTTTATGTTATGATGTCAGCAAACAAGCACACGGTCTGCTTGATCATAAACGTGACCGCAGCGTATAGACTCTTGACCCTTATATACGCGTATGCTAGTTTGTCGATCTGGTGAATCAAATAAAAACGAACACATACAATATTTATGTAGCAGAGCGGGGATGGGCAGTTTATTTTTATCGGAGTACCTGTTGCTGGACTTCTCAGACTTCAATCCAGCGGTAGGGGGTAGGCAAGACCGCTCAATATTTAACGACCCTATGCCCGATTGAACTGTGCTACGTGTAGTCATCCCCGCAGCGATATTAACGGCAATTTTGGGCATTTCCCCCGTTCATGAGAAGATTTATGTCCAGCTGTGGACGTTCTATGGCTGTTATGTCGTTGATAATACATAATATACATTTATAACATATTATGAACAGCCGTGGGATACCGGTGGAGTAGAGAAACTCCGGATCCGGAACCGACAGATGGCGGTATATCCATCCGAAACAGTGTAGCTCAAACGTTGTTATTCTTGGAAACTGTCAAAAAGGTAACTAAAACTTTGAACAGAAATTATTAAATTTAAATAAACATATAATAAAATAATAATAAAATAACTATAAGTTTGATTATAGAAACGAGTGCGTTTTATTTTTTTTGACAGAGAAATTTTAAATCCGCCGAAAATATAAATGTAATGTTGGTATCAAACTTTCGGCTGATGAAAAAGTATTTAGGACACGTTTAGATAAATAATTTGTGCAGGTAAATGTTTGTGAAACACTTGGCAACCTTAATTGCGGGGTTGGGGCACCTTTTTGTGTTTCAGAATAACGTATGCTACTTATACTCGTATAGTATATGTTATTCTGAAAAATGTTATACAAATTCGTCACGGTGTTTGTCCGGAATGGGCTAACTGAACCGGTTATAAATTTATTTTTTACTGTCACAGTTTGATCGCAATATTTTTTTCATAATAAACATATATAGTCAGGCCAGTATCAAGACAGAACAACGTTTCGAGTAGTCTCGAGTCGGCTAGTACTATATATAGTACTAGTATACATGTATACATAAATAAATGTAATAATTTACTGTATATATAATATATAAATGGACCCAAAAGACGTTGTTCTGATAAATAACCTAGGTACCTACTGCGGCGCCATCATCACCATATACAATGAAAACAAATCCAAAGTTAGTATAAAAGCTGTTTTTGAAGTTATTCGAAAGAAATTCAGTGTAAAGGTTCTTCATTGAAAGTTATGAAACACGTGTAAAATATTTTTCCGATAATCATCTCCTAAGGGGGTCTTAGGGGGTGCAGAGTAAATTCGAAAGTTCTACAACTTAACGCGGGCGAAACTGCTGCCGGTTCAATACATTTTAACTTATTCATTTGTGTATTTGAAGTGTTTTAGTGATAAGTGAACATAATTTTAACTTTTATATTGTATTGTTTCAGGTAAGGCCACTTTGAGTCCCCGGAGATATCCCATTTCCCGGCTAATTTGCCGGACTTCTCGGCACGGTAGGTAATTATGTTCTTTTAATGAATTCTAGCGATCCACCCCGACTTCGCTCAGGTGCAATGAGGATAAAAAAATGGTTATTGTGGGTTAGCCTTAAGAGGTAGACATATGCCATTGTGGACTTTTTTGTAGACCTTTTTTAGGTGTACAATACTGTAGTACATTATTTTGTTCTATATCATCGCGTTCAGGCAGCGTTTGCAATGTAATCTCAAAAAATGTGTTTATTTACGACATCGTATTGGAAATTATCAGTGTTTTGCTACTATATAATGCATGTACATATTGGGATATACAAATAAAATTACTTTTATTTCATATAACATTATAATTTGAATATAGTCTGCATGCAAACCTATCCTGTATAGAATATGAGTTGGATTGTATATTGCATTTCCTTGCAAATATACACGCATACATCACGCCTGTCTCATTTTGGTAGGCATTGACTATGGATCTCCAGTTGCTACGATATAGACATACCTTTCTCGTTTCCCTTACTCGTATAAGTCCTTCCATTTATTCTTGCAAATAGAATACTATATTTATGGTTCTTTAATAGGTCGGTAAGCCATCTAGAACTATATGCACGAGGGAGCTTTAATTTTTTTTAATGAATTTCCGCATTATCTCATTCTTTGATCTGATTCCGGGATAAGTTTCTTGAAGCACTTGTGGTACGGACATCAGACAACAGAGGAATCACCATAAAATATACACCCAGACACGGAACATTTGTCCTGGGTGAGGATCGAACCCTCGAACTTCGGCGCAATAGACAGGATCACTATCATCTTCGCCATCAGGCCCAACATTATTTCCGGATCGGATTTTTTCACTCAAACCGGTCAAAATTTTCATATTGCGAGATCAGATACGGCCTTTTTACTCAGATGACGCTTATAATAGTCCAGAAATAAGTTTGTTCCAAAAATGCGCAGTAGTTAGTGGATACTCTTGGGTACATAAAATAACCCGAATAGGGTAATATTAATATTCGAAATCCATTACTGGAGTTAATGAAGTTATTTTCAGATACTTCCATCTGTTATTTTTAGTGAATAAACAAATTATAACTTCACAAAATTGACGATTGCTATTTATTTTGTCTTGAAAGTCTTGAAATGTATGGTATAATAATAAATTCAAACGATTTTTCGTACGTTGACCTGACTCAGAGGTGAACGTACCTGTGTTGCGGATATCAGACAACAGAAAAATCACAAATATAATACATAAATAACATCCAGACACAGAGAAAATAAAATATTGATAATGTAAATATTTGTCCTGCTGGAATCAAACCCTCGACTACTGACGCATAAAATAAGATAGTATATAAATATGTAGAAATTAAGTCATATAAGCTATTTAAATACACTTTAGAAACCTCTTTCATGGACTAAGAAGATTGATTGAAAATAGATTCGTTCCATAGAACGATAATACCATTCGAAATTCAAACATTTGAAATTCGATTTTCGAACGCGATTCGAACAGAATAAAAGAATGACGTAACGTTTCGCGCCAACACGTCATTATGACCATCCGACCGTCACAACGACGATAAAGCGACACCAATCACTGCGGCGGCCGATAGCGGAGGGTTAATTCCGCCCGATCATTATGCGCGCTCCGAATTGAACTGCTAACGCGCATTTCACCTGCCGTTTAGGGTTAATTAAGAGGCACTCGTAAATTAATTGCGGTGGGGTTAATTCTTTTCGATATTACGTTGGCTACTCTCTGTTACGCGCTCTTTTTTTATTGACGGTTGAAAAAGAAGTGATCGGAAACTTTTAGTCTATGCTAACGTGTCATCAATATATCGTCTTCCAAGGACCTTGAAAATCATATAATTTCAAAAAGCGGACCGCAGAATACTCTTTGGTTATCCCTGTCTTATGACTTGGTGTAATATACTTATTAATAGAAATATTAGGAAAATAACTTCAAATATCTCCTTTAGTGAACGTTTTTTTAGAATCCGATCAGTAGTAAGTAGATTTTAACTTTAATCGAAACAAACATACCAAAATTTTAATCTTTGCTTTTTATTAACAATTTAATTATTAATAAATTTAAACGTTAGGAATCTCTGTCTTTGTGATGATCTCACAGGTGATGTATGAAAGTCATCATCATCATACCAGCAATTAAAAGTCCACTGCTGGACATACACCTCTCCAATAAAGGCGTTTTGCTGTGCCCATAATTGCCGCGCTGCAAGCGTGTTGGCAATCGCAGAGAGCAGCTTTCGCGACGGGGATGCTACTTCCATCAAATACGTCCTGTGCATTTATGGTATACCGCCATCTGTTTGTTGTGGTACCTTTGTCCACTCTTACGACACCTTGTGCAGTGTGAGGTACTATTCTACTCCGCCGGTACCTCACGGCATGTACGTTGAATGAGTTTTAAATTACATGTTGTATTCAAGATATAAACAAACCTTTTTTAATACTTTCACACTTAAAAGTCAGATCACACAGAAGAAAGTTCATTAGATGGAACTTTTATCACACGAGCTGCCATCTCCGTTGGCGCCGACGGTAAAACCGCTGGATGCATTCCCGTCGTAAAAATCTCGTAAACACTCTGAGACAGAGGTTGCCAAACTATGGGCCGCGGGTGAGATATAATATTTCTGTTTTAATTTTTAAAACATTAATGCAACGGTCCCGATAGCTATGATATCCTATCCTATGCGCCATGGGTTGTAGGTTCGATCCCCATACACGACAAATATTTATATGGTGATATTTGTGTTTATTCTGTGTCTGGGTGCTAAAAATATGTTATTAAGAAGTAGATTTGTGATTCCACTATTGTCTGATGTGCGTAACGTAACACAAATGCTTTAAATAACTTACTTCGGAGTCAGGTATAGGTCAGGTCAGGTCAATGTACGAGATGTTGTGGGAATTTAGAAGTTGCTAAGCGCAACTCGAGAACGGCTTGACCGGTTTGGCTACTTTTTTTTACATATATTTAAACAAGAAATAGTGAAAAAAATAAATTTTATGAAGAGAAAAATTTTTAGTGATTAAAAATTATTATACTGTACATAGCCGTTCTTGTTTCTTTTTATATAATTTCACTTCTTTTTAAACAAAACAACATTCATATTTCTTAGATTAAATGATTTCTCTCGTTTCTGATAAAATGATTGGTTTTAATATTAGAATTTCCCATATATTTCACGCTAAAGTATTTTATTTTATTTTGTTCAAGTACTGGATTCCAACCTGAGAACCCTGCGTCTAAACCTGTGACCTTAACTATTACGCTGTTCGAGTCGTCCTCGTACATCATTGAACTTTGAAAATCATTTGATTACTGATCAAAATACTTGAACGTTTGGGAAACTCTGACTCTAAGATAAACTAGATAGTGAGTCTAGTCTTCCATCGCGTATTGGAAGTACGGACATTTTCATGAGTTAAGCGTACATAGACTGTTCTGTATGCTCGCGACGTATCATTTATGGTTCCAATGTTGCAATGGTGATATTGTTTATAAAATTCATTGTGAACTAAGTCCGGCGAATTGTTTTGCCGCGAGGGCAGCCGTCTGCTTTGACAAATTGCACGTACGCTGCATGTTTTGTGTGGGATGAAACATCTGTGTTGTAATGTAGGACGGCAATGGTTGTGTAGATAATGCGAAAGTATTCTCTTTTGTGAAAATTTATAATACTTATTACTTACTTACTTAATAAATATTCACCTCATCTCTGATAAGAGAAGTCGGTTAAAGCACTTGTGTTACGGCCATTAGACAACAGAGGAACCCCTTGTAAAATATTTAAATTCACATTTAACAGCCAGACATAGAAAAAACTCAAATTTGTCGTTTAAATATTTGTAATGGTCCGAACCTATGCCATTTGGCGCTCAAGATGGGATCAGCACCTTCTGTTTCGTACAAATCATTTAATCTTTTCTCTTTTTATATTGTTGAATAATTTGAAGTTAATTTGCGTTTGCTTTTTAATAGTTTCTGCAAGTACTAGCTACCTTTAAACCTTTTAAAATGTATATAATAAAAGGGGATTTAGTTTTGAAGTGATATCGTTAAATAAATAAAGAAAATCAAAAGTGCAGTATTTTTTGCGGTTTCGGTCTTCCTACGGCTGGTTTGATGATGAAGTATATATATACACCGTGCATTTGTTGCCTAAGATAAATTAATATATAATGTAAAAGAGTAGCTATCAAATGCCCATTGTTTGTGGGCGTTGCATAGTATTCGAAGTTGGCAAATAATAAACATTCTCAGATAATGCTAAATACAATAGAAATATCTGGACAAAGACAACTATGCGATAACAATTCGTAGCGACCAACACAAATCGAATATTTGCAGATGGTCCATCCAGTACAGTAAGGAGACTATCGCTGTCGAGGGAATTGTCGGATAAAATTATTTAATGTTCACTATATATTAAATATTCCAGTTCCAAGCCGGATATGAATTTATTCAGTCCCTACTTAAGGGATAAATTATTACATAATTATATAACCTAACAACATTTTATAGTGACCATATCATTTTTATTTATATAATGAAGTCAGATAATTAAGCGTACCGCCCGCTAATGACAACGCTAGTGTCATCACAAGGATATCACTAGAGTGTCGCCAGCCTTGTGGGCTGAAAATATTATGTCACATGTAATTTCACTGCCTCTCTCACCCTTCGAACTGGAACATAGCAATACGACTACTGCTATTTGGCAGTAAAAGTAGGTGATAATGAGGTACCAATGCAGACAACCTTTATAAGAAGTCTACCTACCTCAATATCATAATGTTTAACGTTTTAAATAAACATATTGATTTGGCCAATATTATAAGCGATTTACCTCGGAGTCGAGTAATTGTATGAGACGCAGACTCAACTCCGAAGAAAGTTGGTTAAAGTACTTGTGTTTCGGACAGCCAACAGAGGAATCATAAATATAAAACTTAAATACTGTGGGTATATATTAGTGACTAGGGGGTATAGTAACGTTCCTCGATAAATACATTTTCCAACACTGAATGATTTTTTCAAATCGGTCCAGCGATTCCTGAGATTAGCGCGTTCAAACAAACAAACAAACTCTTCAGCTTTATAATATTGGTACAGGTTAGCGCGTTAACTATTGTCATTTAGATTTACTATTTTTCATTGTATTGTGTAGGCGTCAATTTAAAATAAGAGATGTCTATTCCGACTGTTATTATTCCTTAACAAATGATTGTGAGTGCAGTATTTTGTACGTATATATGCTTGTTGTTTGTAGGTAATGGTATAGTGAAAGACAATTATTTCAGGTTTTTGTAATGAACCAGCAGAATATGTTGTTTATGTTCATTGTAAGCTTGATAGTTTTTTTTTTATTAAACTAGGTCTACAGATAATCATACAGCCCGCGTGATAGTTAGCGTCATGGAAGCCCATAGACCCTCCTAATATCACAAGGATATCTTAAATTATGGCACATTACCCAGTAATTTCACTGCTCTCACAAATCTGACCGGACCACGTTTTTGTTATTATCATCGCAGAATTTATTTATATATATATATACTGGATAATCTGTACTTTTCAATTTGTGTAACCGGCAGTTCCGACGAACACCATACAACCATACATTTATGTATGTTACTGAATATGGAATCGGAACAAAGTTTACGGGACGAAACGTTTCGTTCCACATCTGAAAACGCGATGATTTATACGGCGAACGTAACAAAAGTTCCACGGTATAAACGTTATCCGGGATCATTGTGCGCGTGTTCCCGTTCCCGTGTTCCGATTCGAGATATTGTTCAGTTTAATTTTTCATTATAAGGCAGTCAACATTATTTATGGATAAATAAAATGTAGTTTTGAAATGCATTTCGACAAAATGTGCCGTTGCATTTAACGCGTTGCAATTTCCGTTCGTGTTTCTGTTCCATTGAATAACATTTTTAACAAAAATTACAATTGTAGATAAAAATTTAACGTATTTTATATTGAAAATGACCTGCGTCCTTTTTTGTCTAAAATGTCTATAGAAATTCTTAGTACTTTATTTCATCTATTTTATTTTAAGTAGAAATGAATATAGTGTGCTGCCGTTAAAGAATACGAGTTTTCTTTATATTTGAATAGAAAGCGTTTTCGATGAAATATCTTGATTATTCGCCATGTTGAAAAATTATTATCATTATAATATTTCAACCGTTAATTTACACAAAACTTTTACAAATTTTACACATAGACCTTTATCAGAAATTACTCTGTAGATAGCTGAAATACGTTCAGTAGTAATTTTTGAGAAATGGCGGAAAATATTATTTAATAATATACTATCTTAATATATTATCGCGAAGAAGGTAGCGACATCTATTGAAATCAGAACAAACTACGTGGTTGTTATCCAATAAAGAGAACCAACATACGCGCGCAATAAAAGCCAATGAGATCTCAATCGAAGCCAATCAAGGATCGAAGATCTTATTGTATTGCTATTGGAGTAAATCAGACGGTTGGATGTAAAGAGATTACCTTTGGATAATAAAGCTGGTGGTACACTGTATGGATTTTATTGGTAACTACCCGACAGACGTCCTGTCATTTACAGCGCGCGCATTCTGTTTCACGCAAATTTGTTCAGGGGTTCCTTTTATAACGTAGAGGAGCATTAAGGAAATATTTAAGTTCATCCCCGAAAGGAGTGCAAAATTAATATGAAACTGCTGTTTTTGAAGTTATTTGGAATTGAAGTCAGTATAATAATCTTTATTGGACGTCTCAAATTATCATATAGATGCACTTCTAAGATACTTCTTATTTTATATGAAATATATATATAGTTCATCGCTTCAAATATAATATTCGCAATTAGAACTCAATCGATTAAGACAAAGCTTTTTTTTTGTTTAAAATAATTAAAATTACAGTGTGTCCCGATCTTTATACTAGGTAAGTAGCTTTTTCAGCAATGCGCGTCAGCTTTAGTTTTTCCCAGACAAAGCCGGGTGCTTTGCGGGTTACTGGTAATCCGATTATTCTGACATTACTGATGCCACTGGCTTTCTTCGTGTAATTGGGACCCGATTTGATAAAGGAGTTGTCTTCAAAAAATACTTACTGTGTTTGTTTTCTTATATTATTTTTAATAAAATGGCGCATTTACCAAATGAAGAAAGTGTTAAGAATCGATAATGTATTAAAGAAATGCTAATTTATACAAAAATATAATGCTATTGTAAATATATACTACATCTCATATTGATTTTTCTCATGTATAAGTAGCTTAAATCACTTGTGTTACCGATATCAGGCAACAGAAAAATCATAATAATAATAATTAAATAAATTCTTAACACCCAGACACTGAACAATTCCAAATGTTCATTATACAAATAGGTGTCCTGGTTGTATCGAACCTATGACCCTAAGCTATTAAAAGTCCACTGCTGTACATAGCTTTTTGGCCCAGAATTGCCGCGCTGGGCAAGGCTGTTGGTAACCGCAGAGCGCAGCTTTCTTAACAGGGAACTTTGTTCGTTTAGGGGTTAATTTTTCAAGAAACCTTTCCTAGTGTTGCTCTACGTAATAAACGGTATCTCTGTGCGGATTTTAAGTTTAGACCCTGAGTTGATATGTTAGTAGTTTTCTCCTTTTACATAGATATAGGCAAAGGCAGTGAATTCGCTTATTGAAAGATAATAATTAAACTTTTCACAAATTTAGTTCGACGATTCGGCAATCTTGAACACAGTTGCTGCAAGGTCGAACAAACAATGATACAAGTTGAATAAGCGGTGTTCTTAATCCGCCGAAAAGTAGTGATATTACGAGTGGAGAACGCGTTAATGATAGAAAATATTACTGAAGATACTATTGAAAATCAAAGGATTAATTCAAAATTAATACAAAAATATTTTATTTGTCGTAACTAACATATTGACAGTTCAGTCCAAATACCCAAAACACCTTTGTAACATACCCGAGAGATGTATGGACATCTATTGCTGGACACAGGTCTCCCTAAAGACCTTATTCAAAATGCATGTAATTTTCAATTTAAGAACAAACCAACAGTAAAAATAAACTAACATTTGAAATTCCTCCTAGTGGAATCTCAAAATACAAAGCGAAATCCAAATTACCCCGCTGTATATTTAACAGTGTCTCTATAAAATTTTAAAGTGTTTCCCGCCAACTCATTAACGCAGCGTGGACAGATAGTAACGACCAATCAGAGAGAAGCGCCCTTGATTCCGACCAATCAGGGTTAAGGGCTAATTGGCGTTCATTAGCGGAGTGATAATTGATTGGTGAACCAATTATTAGGCACACAAAATGGGAATGTCATCGATCTTCAAGACTTGCAATTTTTATCTCACGTTTTTCTATTAAATCTGACTTTTATTAATAGAAAGTGATTAATTATTTTTACGTATTAATTGAGTGAACACATTGAGTGTGTATTATAGTATACTGTATACTGGTGCTTTCTCTGATACATGATGAGTGTTGGGGTATTGCAGAAGAATTTGAAATTAGATTAAAAATAAAATATTAATTCATGTATGATAAATAGTTAGTTCTATCGAGGCAGGCAGAGACTGTGGATCGCTACTAAGATCTTGGCATATCTCTCTCGCTTCCTTTGTTCGCGTGTGTCAGTGTCTTTCATACACGCTCGATTTTACTTGGTTCTTCTGACGTAGCCTTTTAGTACCTCTTCTACCTGGTCTCCTAGGTCGTTCTATACCAAATCTTTCATTCATTTCCGCTCTATATATTTGTGCAGTCATTCTACTTACATCCATTCTTTCTACTTGTCTAAACCATTTTATACTTCACACTACGTCGAATTCTTATCACACTTCTTTAATCTATCTTTCATATTACTAAGTGCTCCCATTTATACAGCATTTATTTTACGAGCATGTTTTTTTCTGCCATACCCAACTTTTGCTGTGTTAGTGTGAACGATCCTTTTATAAGGTCCGACTTTTTTCTTCGGGTCTCTTTTTATCATTCTAATATAATAAACGCGAAAGTTTGTATGGAAGTTTGCTTCTCTTTTAAGCCGGAACAGGTAAACGGAATCGGCGGAGAGTGATTTAGTTTTCCTACTAATATAACATGAGTTCCTTAGGGAAAAGATATGTCATGTCATATGTCATATCAGGTCTACGAGTATATCAACTTGAAGGCGATAGTAGACCAACATACTGAGTACGTTTTTCCAGTCTTCCAATTAACAATCTTGGGCAATTTATGGTGTCTCGCCCTGTAACAAAGAGTCTTAAGAAGCAATTGAGGTACAGGAAACGACAGATGGCGGTGTACCTGTCTTAAGCAGCATGACCCAAATCCATCACAGCGGAGACGAGCGATAGTGTCCCCGTCTCTATCCAGCATTGGATGTCCTACGGCTGATATAATGTTATAAATGCAATTACATTTATATATAAAAATTTCTTGTAACGTTATTTGTCCGGGATAATGCCTTAACTACTATGTGCAGTTTACTCCAACTTGAAACATAGGATAGTTTATATCTTGATTTATAGTCGCATGTTTTTAGCCGGGAGGTACCAGTAGATTAGAATAGTATCTCCCCATATACCAGGTGTCGTAACAGACAACTGAGATACCAGAACCGACAGGTGCCGGTATATCCATGCGAAACAGCTTGGTTAAAATACACAGGGCAGGAATAGGCAGCAGTATACCCATCGCAAAAGCTGCGCTTGCGCAGCGCGACAATTATGGACTAAATCCTCCCTAACTCGAGGAAGCTTAAGCCAACAGTGGACCTCCAATATGGCTGATCTGTATTTTTTATTTCGAATTAGTTGTTTATCGTATGACTAAGAATTATTATAAATAAATAAATATATGGGGATCAACGGGATAGAATTTTTTTATGTATACGGGGCGGGTGGATAGTTATCTATCGCTGTATTTTATACATGCGGTGTCCGCGACTTCTTCCGCGTGGAATAGTAACTTTGGAGGGTATAGTGGCCTTCCTCGGTAAATGGACTATCAACACTGTTAGAAATTTTAAAATCAGTTCCTGATATTAGCGCGTTTAAACAAACAAACTCTTCAGCGTTATAATATTAGTGTAGATGTCTATCTGTATGTATACTTCTTAGTGATGACGAAGCCTAAATTAAAGGTTACGTAATAAGAAATAGACTAGCGTAATTAGAACATTCGGCCAGTCATTGTGCTCTGCCTGGGGCCTGGGCAATATCTAGATCATATTAATTTTGCGAGCGTGACTCTGCAAAGGTTTTATAAGCGGACTAATTTAGCAGCGCCCCGCGGTCGCACTCACGTTTAGTCCTAGAACAAACCTAGTATCATGTATGTTCCGCTGTTATTGTTCCAACCTTATATAATACAGCCTATGTATAACCTTTCTCGAGTAAAATAGCCCATGTTATTCTGATTTTTCTGACCTCACAAATAAATATATATATTCACACAACATATCTTGACCTGACTCCATGGTAAGTCGCTTAAAGCACTTGTATAACTGTCTTTGGACTATGAATCTCAAATATAATATTTAAATAATACATTTAACACCCAGACACAGAACAAACACAATCATCATATAAATATTTGTCCTGGGTCAGTATCGAAACCACGACCTTTGGCGCATAAGATAGGATCTCTACCATCTGCGCCATCGGGTCTGGAGTCAGTCATTCAGCAAGCAAACGTCTTGACAAGTAATTTCCGCCCTAAGAATTTTATATGCAAGTTATACCTTAACAGCAATTCTCAGCCCCTACCGACGATATTTCTGCAAACTTATGGTTTATGCACATAATAAAAGCATTCTCACCCGAGCAACAAATAAATCCAAAAAGTAATAAGCCGATGCAATACGTAAATTCAAAACAAGCCGTTACTTATGGCCCCATCAACATTAACGGGTCTAATATAGCCCCATTGGGCGCGAGTTATTCGAGGCTTGGGGACTGGCGCTTTATTTTTGGGTCAAAACCGGACAATAAATCGGGTGCAGCGGACGCATGCGCGTTAAATTAGACTAGTTTGTTCTGGACGAGTGCCATTAGATTAAAGGATCATTATTCCGAGCAACATAGTTGCATAACGAAGCGTGCTAGATACGAATGGCCGGTTATCATGATCTGCAATGTACGTTTTGAATTTCGAACGTTGCGCGTCGTTGCCATCTTGCGTTTTTGTTTTAACCATAGACGGTGGCGCCGCTTTGACAAATACGGAACTTAATTTAACTAAATGATGTCTAGTAAATACAAATAACGTAGCTATAGATGGTGGCACCGCTTTGATGAATACGACAGTAAAGTTAACTAAATGTTATCTGATAAATAACGTTCGGAATGCGAAAAATAAAATAGTTATTATAAACTATGGCTTCATTGATTGTTCAATACCACTGGCTTAGTCGTTTACAAATTTGCTACAAATAATCAAGGAATTTTCTGGGATCACCGCAACAAAGCGGTCAGAGAATTGGACTCTAGGATCCTAGGATATTTGATAGATTAGAACTATTTGAAACTAGATTGAAACTATTTTATTTGTCAAAATACTATCATATTACCTCTGTGAATAGTTTTGGAAAAATAATGTCAGTTTTCTTTTTATCTCTTAGGATGCATAGATAAGATTCTATTTTCGAATTTCTAATTGAATTTTCTTTTTGTTTAATTTTTGAATTATTTTATAATTCGAATTTTTTAAACAATGAACGAGCCAGTGCTTGAAAACCAAACAAACAATTACCAACCACTCCATCAATTTGCACGGTTCCAATATGGCTGCGTTTGGAGCATCGTCATTTTTGGTTTAAAACTAGACTTCAATATTTATTTGATGATGTATCATTAAAAATATATACAACCCTATATGATGAATATTTGTATTTGTTCTATGTCTGGGTGATATTAATATGTATATAAGTATTATATTTGTAATTTCTCTGTCGTCTGATATCCGTTACCACAAGTGCTTAGTTATCTCAGAGTCATGGCAACATGTGAGGTGTTGTATGAATTTATATATATAACACCCAGACACAACAAATACAAATATTCATTATATACATATTTGTCGTAGGTTGCACAAGACAGGATCACTACCATCCCCGCCATCGGGCCCGTCATTATAGCACAATTATACTACCTAGTTAAAACATAAATGTTACAGCATCATTACCAGTTATTCGATTATCATTGTCACTTGGTAAAAGAACACCGCCCGGGGGAAATACCCGGCCACGGTAAAAATGGACGAAAATATTCATAGAATACTTAAAAATACAACCTCCTAGCATATCTGCGTTATTGCATTGCGTTATTTCTTAGGGGACATGTTTGGTCGAGGATTGGTTGTCGATGAAAGTTCATCGAATTAAATGTATTTTATATTTAACTAGCAGCGCCCCACAGTTTCACCTGCGTTAAGTTGTACAACAAAATTACTAAAATTTTCATACTAACTTTTCCCAAAGGGAGGAATGATTTTCAAAAACTTATTTTGCGCGTAATTCATTACTTTTAATGAAGAACCTTCACTTTGAATTACATTCGAATAACTTTAAAAACAGCAAAGTTTCGTACTAACTTTTCACCCCCGTTTTACCCCTTTAGGGGGTGAATTTTTAAAAATTCTTAGTGCTCCCCTACTTTATAAAAGGAACACCTGTGCAAGAATTGAAGTTTCTAGCCCATAATAGTTAAGGCCTTGCATTGATATGTCAGTCGGTCAACTCCTCCTTTTATATATACATATATAACAATAATAATAACTTTAGTCAACAACAAAAGAAAACTTAAATTAAAATACATTTTGATACTTAGGTACCTAAACTAGGTCTAGTCTGTTCTTATAGGCACCTAATATATAGATTTAACTTTATATTTTATAAGAAATAAAAGTAGCCATATGGCTCAATCACCAAGTTATTCATGACGACCATCACAGCTGCCGTTGAACACCTGGACAGAAGCCTCCACAAGAAAAGCGGAGTTTTTCCCATAACAAGCAGATCTGGGAAAAATTCCCCTTTTCCTGGCCTGGTACGCTATGCTGTTCCAGTACCACTAACGACATATAGCACAGGTGGTGGTATTGTTCTTCTCTGCCGGTGCCACGGTTCACTCTCACCTATTTCTAACAGCAGTGTTCGCAATGCCGTGTACCGATTTGAATGGTGAGAGAGGCAGTAAAATTACTGGGTAAATGTGACAGTGTAATCGTAATAATACTCTTTATTGTACACAAAAAATAACAGAATGATAAAGAATAAAAAGTGCCAAGTTCTAATACAATAGGCGACCTTATCGCTCAGGGCGATCTCTTCCAGGCAACCTTTGGACGGACATACAAGAAGATAATATGATAGGACAGTTAGATTTGTACTACTAATTTATTTATAAGAAGAAAATAAAGTAAATTAAATAGTAATACTATAAATACAACTTATTTTTTTTTACAATATAAACACATATATGTTGAAAGGTTACGGTGATAGGAAATGCTCCCTTGCGATTCGCCCAAATGCGGAAACAGACCGCCCATGCCTGATATACACAGGTAGCGCATTCCACAGACGTATAGCCTGAACGGTGACGATAGTATCTTCAGTTCACAGGTTTGGCGCCACGCTAGTGATATCCTTGTGATGACACGAGTGTCTATAGACTGCGGTCACTTTCAGGCGGACCGTATGCTTGTTTGCTCACTTCATAAATAAAAAAGCAGCCAATTTGAAGGGTGAATCAGTAGAATTACTGGGTAATGTGACATAATATCCTCAAGTCATAGCGCTAGTGATAATCTCGTGATATTACAAGCGTATATAGGCTGCGATGACGCTTACTATCACGCGGAATGTATACCTATCGACCTGGTCAAATAAAATAAAATTAAACGAATTGATCTTGTTAAGTGAACCCGTTAATATTCTGAGGTTGCGGCAGATCGCGCCATTACTGTCGCAGCATGAGATACGAGCGCGAGCACACGCGGGCTTGGCGTGCCAACTCGTTCTGCTACATTATATGGCACGCCATTTTGTTAGCTAAAATGTACTAAGTACAATAATGTTTTCAAATCAAGAGGGGCCCGGCGCAGATGGCAGTGGTCCTATCTTGTAGGCATTTAAAAGTGTGTACTTATAAAAAAACATGCAAACAGTTTAAATTGCTTGTCTGACTGTTTGAAGTAAACAGCTAAACTAGTTATATGAAAATAGGCATTTAAAAGTGTGTACTTATAAAAAAAACAAGCAAACAGTTTAAATTGCTTATCTGACTGTTTGAAGTAAACAGCTAAACTAGTTATAATGAAAATTTCACTAGCACATAACTTATTCTCAGTTATTTTCCAAGGAGCAACTTAGGATAGTGCCTCATCCGATAGTAGGTATCATAAAAGGCTAAAGTTTCTATATTAAGGTACAAGAACCGACAGATGGCGGTATATCCATCCGAAACAATGTAGCACAAATGCAAAGGGTCCCCTTTCGTGAAAGCTGCGCTCTGCGATTGCTAACCCGTTAATCCAGCGCGGCAAAGTTCCTCCCCTCTTGGGGAGGTCTATTTCCAGCAGTGGACTTCAATAAAAAATATATTAAAAGTTATGTTGTAATGTGCGATAAAATGTAAACAAGATTTCAAATGAAAAAAAAAACTGCTAAATAGTATCTTATTTGTTTTTTGTATTTAGATTAAAAGAATTGCTTTTAGATTTTTTTATTGCGTTTAGGAATTTATTAATATTTTTTTCTAACATATAACTCTTATTGAAACTTTAAATCTATTTTGCATGATATTTTATTTGTAAAATATAACCTTGTTTTTCATTATAATTTGTACCATGTTTTGTGCTAATAAAAGATTTATTTATTCTTTATTTTTCCAATATTACTGATGAATATAGAGATTTGTGTGTGCGTATCTTTAGTATTCAAGTTTTCTTAACTTTCGCAAGACTTTATTTTTATACTTTGTGTTAGCCACTCATAGTTATGCAAAACATAGCATGAATAAAGACAATTCCAACACCCCGTTCGAAAAACAATAAACAGCCCGGAAGTTGATAAAACTTTTTGTCTGCACTGTGGAATCGTGGCGGAATTAAAGAAGTTTCCCTGCAGCCAACAAATAAGGTATTGATTGTGAAACTTGGCCAGTTTGAGCAAAATAGTTTTTATGTCAAGCACACAGTACATATTCTTAGCCAGTAACTTCAAAAAGCTTCGGCTTTTATTATGCGTGTTCAAGTTTTCTGATGTTCTTTGGAAAAATGTAATTTACTAGGTTTTCGCACGCGCGTTTGTCTGGCAGAAATTTATCGCTTTTCTTAGTTACTCCCTGAGAAAATCTATGTCACTCTCTTCCTGCTAACCTGTGCTCAAAATCGATTCCGTAGAGAAAAATACAATAAGCCTAATATATCAACGAATACTACGGGAGCGTTGTTTTTTAGGATGAAAAGCCTATGTTTTACTCCTGTATTTAAAAAAGTCTCAGTGCCAAATTTTAAAGATATCTCTGGTTCTGATGTTCCAGTGTGAAAGAGAGTACATATCCACACAACCGCACATACGTCTATACATACATCCATAATCCATACTTACGCGATTATAAAATAAGTAAACATAGACATAACCCCCATCAGCGCCGGCGCTTACAAAACCATTGTCTTAAAACTAAAAGCAAGATATGCCTGTGTAAACGCGTGCTCGCGCCGACCGACCAACTTGAGAACTTCATAATCTATTCTCTAAACACACCTTTCATGTCTTGTATGCTGGAACTAAGCAAACTGAACTTAATCTATCGTGTTAAACTTTTTAATATGTACCCCGTCTAAAGTGCCCCGCGGTTCCATTTTTAATTTCATTAAATTGTAGATCCTTTACACTAACTTTGCATCCCCCTTTTAGACCCTTGAGGGTTGATTGCCGGAAATATATTTTACACGTGCTTGGTGACTTTTGGTGAAAAACCTTTGTACTGAATTACATTCGAATATCTTTAATAACAGCAAAGTTATATACTAACTTTACACCCCCATTTTACCCCGCTTGCCCGCGAATATAAAAAAATCCTTTTTTAATGCTCCCCTAACTTATAAAGGGAATCCATGTTTTATGTTTATTTATTGTATTTTTAGTTCTTTTTGTATAAAAAAATAGCGCTATCCGCTTCTCCACATTAACTGTGTCATATTCCATATATGGATAAAAATATCAAATCCAAAAAAAACAATATTCTTAAAATTAGTTACAAATTTTGTAATTGTAATATCCTTATATAATACGTTAAGGACAATACATATTAAAAGAGTTCTTATATAAATGCACATATTATAATAATTATAATAACATCATATATTCACAAATCATCTCATACGTTGACCTGCCTTTATGGTTAGTCGCTTAAACCACAAATATACCTAAATATAACACCCAAAACAAACACAAATATCATCATATAAATATTTGTCCTAGCTGGGGATCGAATTCACGACCCCTGGCGCATAAGATAGGATCACTACCTCTCTTTGTGTGAGACACACATACACACACACTTATACATTTAGTTTTCAAGTTTACCTTTAAGAATGATTATAAATAACACTCCTTCATGTACCTGCAATCGGATTAACATGCTTTAGGTAATTCCCTAGTTTTAAAAGTTTAATATTTTTTACATACATTATGAAATAACACATAATAGATGGAAGACCTGGTGATCTACAATACAATTAATTCTCTGCTTACCTTAGACTCCAGTCTTCCACAACAGCTGTTATTGCACGGTGATCTGGTGCTATTTGTATTATGTTGCGGTAAGAGACTAAAGTTTATTATTATCATTACTACCATCTCCGCCATCGAGGCCGTCAAACGGCATAACAAATTAAGGATACTGAAATATCTTTTACAATGGTAAAGCTAGAAAATACTTTATAACATTCACTTTCACTACCTATAACATTATTGGAAACGGCTGTAACTAAAACGTAAAGTACCAGAACCGGCAGATGGCGGTATATCCATCCAAAACAGTGTAGCTTAAATGCACAGGACAGGGATGGGCAGCAGCATCCACGTCCCGAAAGCTGCGCTCTGCGATTGCCAAGACGCTTGCCCAGCGCGGCAATTATTGGCAAAATTCCCCCTTTATCGAAGCCTAGTCCAGCAGCGGACTTTCATTGCCTGGTATCAACTGATTCTTTATCATTTCATCCTATGCTCTGTCTTTAAACTTCCATTTGGCTTCCGCCGCATCTTGCTGCATCTTCTATCCTACACTGTTATTACAGATCCTACACTGTAATTGTATATTGGATGCTTGATCGAGGAAACTCGATCTTATCCTCAAAGACTTCGATACCCTACTCTATCATCGCCATTTTGTTTTCTTTGTCACTTTCATCGTTCATTAAAAATGTACACATACATATGTTTGCATTTCGAATCGCGTTGCATTTTTCAGTCAGGTCGGCTATAGACAATAGACCTGCCAGCTATACTAGCCTCTAATTCATTCATTCCGTTTCGCAGCCTATAACTTATTCGATAGGGGTGCTACGTCAGTGCTTTAAAATTTATTTTTGACTGGGAGGTACAATTTACTTTATTGTCGTCTGGCATCTCTAGGTCTACCGATGTCGTTTTGTAGATAATGTTGGTTGAATAAAATAAATCCATCCCTCTATAATTAAGTTGAAACACTTTTTAACAGCGTATAATTATAATCATTATAATCAAAATAGATATTGAGCAGAATTTATTTATTTATTCAAAATTTACAGTTCTTAAAAATATTTTTGAGAGTATTATATTTGTGATTCCTCTGTTGGCTGGTTTTTGTAACGCAAGAGCTTGTAGCAACTTATCTCGGAGTCAGGTCAAGAAGATGTTCTGTGGATTTATTTATTATTAAATCGAGCCGTGAGGTACCGGCAGAGTAGAACAATACCTCCCCTTATACCAGGTGCCGTAAGAGGCGACTTAGGTACCAGAACCGACATACGGCGGATATACATCCGAGACAGTGTAGCTCAAATGCACAGGTTGGGGATGGGCAGCAGCATGCCCGTTGCAAAAAAATGCGCTCTGCGATTGCCCAGAGCGGCAATTGTGGGCCCTTTCTTGGAGGGGCCTATGTCCAGTTGTGGACTTCAATGTCTGTAATGATGAAAAAAATGATGATTAAATCGATAAATGGGAATCGCCAACCCTACTGGCTACAATGCTTTTAGTTCGCCGATACACAGACACAGTGCAGTTTTTGTGCTGCAAAAACTGCGCAGTCGGAGTAAGGACGCCTTCACACTTCTCTCTTTTAAATTTTGTTACATTGAACGCAGCCTGTTCAGGGCCTTATTTTGAAGGCAATAAGGAATATATTTTTTTGTATTAATGTTTTGTGTTTGTAAATAAGTGCTTAAGAATTGGAGAATGTTAGGATTATTTTTTTTTTAGACCAAGTCAGGAAATTTGTTTGTCGACTCACGGTTTACGGTCCGCGTTATATTAAGCGTCAACGCAGTCTAAAGACGCTCGATCTGATTATCAATCGTTGTCAACCTTTTGACTTGAAGATATTATGTCACATTACCCAGTAATTTCACTGCCTCGTCATAAACATTTTACTTAAGGTAGATTCATCATTATTATCATGAAATTAGCCATTGGATTTCCACTGCTGGGCATTCCAAAGAGGGGGAATTTTGCCCGTAAGTTACACTGTTATGGTTGGATATACCGCCATCTGGCGGTTATGGTACCTTTGTCGCCTCTTATGTCACCTGGTACAGGGGGAGGTGCTATTTTACTCTGCGTCTCACGGCTTTAGGTAAATTAACACGAAGCCAAAACTATGCATGGTGGACTATAGTCAATAATATAAATCATGTGATTTCGTTGTTACCTCAACCTTCACGGTAAGTAGTAAATTTTCCAACGCAACCTTATGGCGCCATTAGTTATCCAGCCTTTTAAACATTTTTTTTTCCATTACATCTTATACCATGACCTAACTGTATAAGTCGCTAAAGCATTTGTGTTACAGACCCCAGACAACTGAGGCATCACAAATATACTACTTAAATATAATCAACACCCAGACACAGAACAAATATAATCCTATAAAAGTTTGCCCTTTGTGGGAATCGAACCCACGACCCTTGGCGCACAAGATAGGGTCATTACCATCTGCACCACCGGGCCCGTCAGTTTACTCACATTCATCGAGTGTACCAATTGCCTCGCATTGAAATTCACGAAAGTTTTCTATTAACGTATTTCTATAAACGGCTGGAAAGCCGGATCGTATATCGAATTATCGTACGGACCGTAACACGAGTAGCCAATAAAAATATGGCCGCATTCCTATTTCACGTAACTACCATAATTTTACCGGTTTTCGATAGTTACAACTACTGCACTTTGTGTGATCACATCAGCCATCGGGAGTCCACTGCTGGCCATAGGTCTCTTCATAAACAGAGGAGTTTTGCTCATAATTGCCGCGCTGGGAAAGCGTGTTGGCAATCGCAGAGCGTAGCTCCGCGACGGGGATGCTGCTGCCCATCACCGCTCTGAGTATTTTTAGCAACACTGCTTGGGATACCGCCATCTACCGGTTCTGGTAACTTAGCCGCCTCTTACGACACCTGGTACAGAGTGAGGTACTATTCTACTCCGTCGGTACCTCACGGCTGTGTATGATGGATCGGACCGGACGCAACAACTAAAAGCATGAGCACATAGATAGCGGAATGAGAAATAAATAAATTTAGGATCTCATACATTGACCTGACTCTGAGATAAGTAGCTTAAAAGATTTGTTACGAATATAAGACAACTAAGGAATGACAAATACAATACCTAAATGCATATTTAACACCCAGACACTGAACAAATAAAAATATTCAACTTATAAATATTTGTCCTGGGTGGGTACCCATGATCGTTGGCGACATGATAGGATCACTTCCTTTCCCGCCACTTTACTTTAGTCGCTTCTTACATCTGGTACAGAGGGAGCATGCTGCATCGCTTTACATCTTCAAATACCGTCACGTCACCGTCACCGGTGACGTCGCGTCCCCGTCTCGCCTCGCTGATCGTGTGCTCATACTTTAAAACTGATAGCTATGTTTTTCCTAACCGTGACCGTTCATACGATGTTGTGGTAAGAACAAATATCTTCAGATTACTTCAATGTGAACGTTTTGATATATTGTTGTAAATATATCATCTGTTGATATTTATTACCATGATATATGGGGAATAGCAATGTTGCTTAGTAAATGGAGCTGGACTGTAGCAGTCTATGTAATTCATAAGAGACGAGGTTGCATGTACAGTCAGGGTTATAAGAACACAAAGTATTTAGGTGTCAAAATAATGTCTATTGTTCTCAATATTCATCACCATACCAGCCATTCGAAGTCCACTGCTGGACATAAGCCTCCCCAAAAAAGGAGGTTTTTTGCCCATAATTACCACGCTGGGCAAGTGTGTTGGCAATCGCAGAGTGCAGCTATCGCATCGGGGATGCTGCTGCCCATCCCCGCCCTGATATACCGCTATCCGTCGGTTCTGGTACCATAGTCACCTCTTACGAAACCTGGTGCGAGGGAGGTACTGTTTATTCTGCCGGTACCTCACGACACAGTCTCAGAATTAATGGACTGTTATTTCACAATGATATATCGTCCTAACCTGTGGATAAATTATTGATAGTAGTCGTACACAAAAAAACGCTATTCAAAACAAATAAAAACACTTCTTTTTGAAAAGAAAAATAAAAATACTACATTTCACAAGCCCGATAGCGCAAATGGCAGTGATTCTGTCTTATGCGCCAAAGGTCATGGGTTCGATCCCCATCCAGGACAAATATTTATGTATTTATGTATATACTTAAGTATTATATTTGTGAATCCTCTTTTGACTGATGTGCGTAAAACAAATGCTTTTATTTATCACGAATCGGGACAATGTATGAGATGTTGTTGGTATTTTTTTATTTATTGTTGCCGTTGGGTACCGGTAGAATAGTACCTCCCTGTGTACCATGTGTTGTAAGATGCGACTGAGGTATCGGATCTCAGTAAAATTGCCAATGTTTTCATATGATGTTATATTGATATATTAATGCAATGGGATGCAACCTACGACGTTTAGCGCACAAGACAGGATCACTACCATCTGCGCCATCGGGCCCTTCAATGATTAATATAACATAGCAAGCAAAAGAAATATAAATACTAAACCATAAAACGTTCGTAAACAAAATTCCCGTACGATTTGTTAATATTTATCGTCAAATTTTACGGGTAAATTCGGGATAGCTATTTACTCGCGCGGGATGTGTCGACACTACGCTTTTCGCGTGGGTTTCCCTGTAAATATGATAATTTCCTTTTAGCGTTCTATGCAAATGTCTGTCTAGTCCAGTGTTTCCCAACCTCTCCCAAAATTTTTACCGCGAAAGATGTATAGGCGCTCGGTGTTGGTAAGTGGGAATGTTTTCAAGATTTCTGAATGTGTATAAAAAGAGCACGGGTTTGATTGCACAGATGGTAATGATCTTATCTTGTACGCCCAGGACCGTGGTTTCGATATCTACCAATATTTTATGACGAATAGTTTTGTTTGTTTTGTGTCTGGGTGTTATATATATATATATATATATATATATACAAAATTAAATGGAAAATAATAATCACAAAGTAAAATAAGTGGCCTCGTCTCAAAAAGCGATTTCTTACAGACAACCTTCGTATGGAAAGAATGAATAAAACTTAGAGGTAGTAAGAGATGTTAACAAGATATTTAGAAAGATAAAGATCGTAATGTATTAAATTCTTATTTAAAATAAATATATTTTATGCACAGATAGGTAATTAAAAATGATTATAATAAAATAAAGTTGTCCTCTGCTTATCGTTTAAACATAGGTAGCCGTGTTTATGTGATGAATATTTGTGTTTGTTCAGTGTCTGGGTGTGAAATATGTATCTAACCAATTTATTTGTGATTCCTTTGTTGGCTGATTTTTGTAACGCAAGAGCTCATAACGACTTATCTCGTAGTCAGTTCAAGGAGGTATTCTGCAGATTTATTAATTATTATTAAATCGACTATTGGGAATCGCCAACTCTACTGGCCACAATGTGTAAGGCGCATTTATATGATGAAGTTTTGTATTTGTTCAGTGTCTAGGTGTTAAATATATTAAATAGCCATTTCAAAGTATGAGAAGTTGTAATTAATAAAAAACCTTCTAATAATTTTATATTTATGTCTAAATAATATTCTTAATTTTCATATATCATATAATTTGTATACGGTTTTCATACAATTGCTGTTGATGTTGTCGTCATTGTTGATAAAAAAGAAATCAAATGGATCTTTGGTCAAAGTAAGTTTGGAAAACACAGGCCTAGTCAGTTCCCGCTTTGCGATGACGTGTCGGCTCATTGTTACAATGCTAATTTATTCGACATAATAAAGTGCTCGAGATTAATGCACGCTTTTAGCTTTCATACTATGTTGCCTTCTTTCTATTTTGTTGCTTAATCAAACTTTTGTGTCTGGTGATAGACGTTTTTCTTCTTGCATTTGCATTCGGATTCATAACTTTTCGACGGGCACGTTGGCACTGATGGTAGAGATCCTATCATGTGCGTCAAAGGTCGTGGATTTGATCCCATTTGATCCCATGAGCAAATATATATATGATGAGTATTTGTTCTGTGTCTGGGGGTTATGTATCTAAGTATTATATTTGTGATTCCTCAACTGTCTGATATCCGTAACACAAGTTTCAAGCTACTTATCCTGGAGTCAGGTCAAAGTATGAGATATCGTGTGAATTTATTGAAAAGTCTATGCACTTTTATATTTTTATGTAGCAACAATTTTTATCTTATTTCATCATCATCATCACACTTGCCATTGAAAGTCGACTGCTGGACAGAGTTGGCAATCGCAGACTGCAGCTATCGCGACAAGGATGCTGCTGCCCATCCCCACCCTGTGCACATAAGCTACAGTGTATCGGATGGATATACCGCCATCCCTCCGTGATAGCCGTGAAGTACGGGCAGTGTATAATAGTACCTTCCTTTGTACCAGGTGTCGTAAAAAGCGACTACGGTACTATAACCGATGGATGGCGGTATATCCATCTGAAACAATGCAGCTCAATTGCACAGGGCGGGGATGGACAGCATCCCCGTCGCAATATCTGCGCTCTGCTTAGACTGCTGAACTCTAGCTCAGAGCGGCAATTAAGGTCAATATTCCCTCTTACTCACCTGTGTCCAGCAGTGCACTTTCAACGGCTGATATGGCGATGTTGATAAATTAACTCACGGTAACAGGAACGACTGGATGGAATTATCTTAATACCCGGACGAAGTCACGGTGAGAGGCTAGTTAGTTATACATACACAATTTTTAAAGTCCACTAACTGAAATTATCGTCATATTTTGATGTCAAATCTTTGTAAATTATTACCGAAGATTAGGAATACAATTTAGAATTAGAAATAGGCGAGAGTGAGGTACCAATGCAGGCGACCGACATACAAAATGTGAGGTCAACGTCTACAGCTAACCACATAAAGCCACAGTGAATTCAAATCTCAATTTCAGGGACACCGCGCGACTTAACTCTGGCAAGAACTGCCTACGAGCTAGTCTATGAGCCTGCAGTACTCAATAGTTCTTACAGAGAACCTACGGTTTCTCTGTTAACCCTATTTATTCGGGTCCAGTAGATTTTTCGCAGATAGGGAGCAGAGATTTTTCTTTGTCAAAGTTTCGAAACATTTCCGCGGGGCGGCGCTCGGATCGCCGCATTATCCAATGCGTCAGGAGCGACACGCGCCACACATAAATCAAGTAATTAACCATGTTTAACTCGTAGATTAATATCGATGAGATGATGAATCCTCCATAACACCGATATGAGGCCGAGTGCATCGCCATAAATCAGTTTTGCACATAGCCCCACAAAGGGGTCGACCTATTTGGACGCGGACCAAGATAGGGCTGCGCAAAAACCACCCCCAAAAAATGGACATGCGTTGGCATGGATTTTAGTTCGGTCGGATAGGGTTTTAAGGCTCGCTTAAAGTAGATTAGGTTGTTGGAAAAAACGGGGACTTCCATTATCTTTTTTGTGATTGCTGTTTAAAAGGAGGTTAATTTTGTCTTAAAGATGCCTGAAGCGGCGATCGGGAAATTAAATACTGTTAAATACAACTATGTGAAATTTTATGACGAATTTTTTTTGGTTTACAAACAAACACACATATTATAGTCTACGTGATAGTTGATATCACAAGAATATCACTAGCGCACCTAGCGCAGTTAATTCACTGTCTGTCTCACCCTTCGAACCGGAACACAACAATGTGAACACTGTTGTTTGACGCTAGAAACAGTTGTTATACTATTTTTTGTTAAATTTTATTGTAATGAGGCATTTAAAAATACATACAACCCTAAATTTTCACACCTAGTTATTAATCATAGTTTTAGTTAGGATAAAATTGTTGGATATAAATTTGCTAATTACTATTTTACACAAATGACCGATGACCCCGACAGCCAGTGTTATAAGATTAATTTAAACAAATAGGTCATTGAGTGTCCTTTAAAACTTGTGTGTACTTTAATACTAGTCTGCCGGCACCAGACGGGTCTTATAACTAAGTTTATAACAGGTTCATTACGCGAACCACCAGAAAAAAACCTGCAAGAAAAACTGATGGTGGATGAGTTCCAATAACATCTGATGGTAGATATTATTGGAACCCGTACCATAGTCGGTGCTAACAAACCCTTGTCTTAATAGTAGATGTTAGAGCAATTCAATCAAGCAGTTTCATTATTAATATTTACATTATTGGATACTAAATGTTTAAGTGTTTCTACCGTGCCGTGAGGTACCGGTAAAGTACATCCCGCTGTAAGCGACTAAGGTACCAGAACCGACAGATGGCGGTATATCCATGCAAAAAAGTCAGCTCAAATGTACAGGGCCGGGATGGGCAGCAGCTTTCTCTTCGTAAAAGCTGCGCTCTACGAATGCCAGCACGCTTGCCCGGAGCGGCAATTATGGGCAACATGCCCCCTTTCTTGGGGAGGCCTATGTCCAACAGTGGACTTTTAATGGGTGGTATCATGAAATGTTTAAGTGTAATATGCAGGTGACATGGATAATCAGAAATGTAGGCTACAGACACAAATTTAAGTGCACAGTTATAAAATTCGTTTCATTATCAAAAGTACTGGTGTTTTGTGCAATAACTGGACGTTCTGCAAATTACCCTGCAGTGTGTAAATAATTGCAGTTCCTCGTACTTTTACTGCAACGTTTTGGAGTGAATGCTATTACGATTTGCTTAAACTTAGTTATTTTATGATAGTAACGTGTATTTTTATTAGTAGAATTAAATTACGGGCCCAATGGCGCCGATGGTTGTGATCTTGTGCGCGAAATGTCGTAGTTTCGATTACCGTTCTGGATAAATATTTGTGTGTATGGTTTAGATTGGATTTATGTATTTAAGTATAATACATATCCACAAATAAATAATAATAAGGCAACACACGCTTTTAATGAACTTTTATGACTTTTGTGTTATTTTTGTAAAAAAATCGATTTGAAATCTCACACTCCTAGTGCCTTATTTTACTAATTATCGTAATTAACGTTTATTTCCTTTGAAACCGGTGAAATTAAGTAGTAATTATTTTGATTTAATTTAGTTATTTTAAGGCAATGTGATGTGTTCCTGAAGACCAAAAAAATATTTTTTAAAAGTTCATTGAAAAAATCAACCTTTTTTTTTGTGTCCCCCTAAATGTGTTGGTGTGTATATTTTTGATTCCTCTGTTATCTGATGTCCGCCACACATGTCCTTTAAGCGACTTTACTCGGAGACAGGTCAATATATAAGATGTAGTGTGAATTTGTTATTAATAATCTTAATATTTAGAAAATTTTATATCACGTTGTTGGTCTGGGATAAACTTCTAAACCAATTTTAATACAGTCTTGCTTACTGCGTCTTCTTAATTTATAGTCCTTGCCATCGGTCTCGTCTAGAAATTATCTTTAAACCTTCATCGTCATCATCAAATCAGCCATATTGAAAGTCCACTGCTGGACGTATGCCTCCCCGTGATAAAGAGAATTTTGCCCATAGTTGCCGCGCTGGGCAAGCGTGTTGGCAATCGCAGAGCGCAGCTTTCGCGACGGGTATACTACTACCTATCCCCACCCTATGCATTTGAACAACGTTGTTTCGGATAGTTATACCGCCAACTGTCGTTTTTGGTACCTATTTAAACATAATCTAATTACTTATTTATGATTTTTATAAACTTGTTTGGTCAACAAGCATGCATATTTGTAGAAGTGTACACAAATAAAAATTACAAATTGTATTGTAATAATGATAGCAATATATTGCTTGCATATACAATTGCACCTTCGAAGTATTATTATTCAATCTCCATCTGTCCCGCATCTCTATCTGGTCAAGGCTCGAAGTAACGAGATTACGAAGGCGACATGTCAGAGCTTCATTTCAAAGCCGTCGCAAGGAATGCAATAAACCAATTATGTCGCAATATGTCACTGAGCGTCACCATACATTTACATAATACCGATTGTTATCATATCAGCCTTAGTACATTCACTGCTGGATACAGGCCTCCTGAATATAGAGGACATTCTGCATATAATTAGCGCGCTAGGCGGGCGTGGACGCAATAGCAGAGTGTAGCTTAGAGACTCGAATGCGCTGTTACATACGCTACAGCTACGCTGTTTTTGATGGATATCATTATCATCATTATATCAGACTTAGTACGTCCTCTACCGGACATAGACCTCAATCACATCGATATCTTATTACACAATTCAAGTGTATATTTCATTATATTTATAATTTGGTTTAAATAATTCCCTTAAATTTTTTCCTAGCCTTTTCTGGCCGACCGTTGCGTGCGAGAAGGGACAAAGTGATACGATTTCAAGTTATTAGTGAAAATATTTGCTTCTCTATAAAACAGTTCGCAACAAAAGTAATATCGAACAAGCAAATTCCGAGATGTTTGAGTGCAGCCGGCGCCAGCCCCGCAATATGGAAGATATTGTCAAGTTTAAACTTCTGTAAACGTCTGAATCTTTTTATTCTGGAAAAACATCAGACATTTAAAGTTTCTGTTTTTCGGCCAGAAATGTGTTGTTAGTTTTTTGAAGTCCATTTGCTTTTTGGTATTCTGACATTTTTCATGATGAAAACTACTTCTTTACTGCTTTGAGATGCGGTTTGTTTAATCATCTTCATCATATCTGCAATTGGAAGTCCACGTTTAGACATGGGCCTCCCCAAGAAAGGGGGAGTTTTGCTCCTAATTGTTGGCAATCGTAGAGCGCAGCTTTCGCTATGTAGATGCAGCTACCCATCCCCGTCCTATGCGTTTAAGGTATACTCATTCTAATGGATCGAATAGAGAATGGATCTGTCAGTTCTTGTACCTCTGTCGCCTCTTACGACATCTGGTAGGGAGAGTGGTGCTATCTTCTCTGCTGGTACCTAACGGTATATTTAAGCTTATTTAGGGAAACCTTTGAAAGAATGAATTGTCATGGGCTCAATTCCCCCCTAGGACAAATATTTATGTGATAAATATTTGTAATCTTTGTATCTGGGTAACAACTTTAAATTTATTTTTTTTTTTCATAATGTTTATCTCTTTATTTCTCATAATAAAACTTTACATTCAACTCCTGGTCCTTAATAAAAATTGTAAGAATCTTGATCTTGATTTTTATTCGAATTTGGGGATGGAACGATAAATAAAAATACTGTATTACTCAACGGACGCTTTGCAAAGAACTGAAATTATTTCATTCATACAGTGTTGTATAAAATGAAAATGACCGAAGGATTTTCATATGATGTCTATAGACAATAATTTTAACAATTTTTATGAATTCGACCTGTTTGACAAATATGCTTACAGCCCGCATGTTTGTGAACGTCACTTTAGCCTCTTAATATTTCAAAGTTCGTCGCCAACCTTTTGACTTGAAGATGCTATGTCACATTACCCAGTTATTTCATTGCCACTCTCATCTTTTAAACCGGTACACAACAAGGCGAACACTTTTGGTGAGAGTGAGGTACCAAAGCAGACGAAGTTTGTACGAGATCTATCTAATGTAATTAAATTAGAAACATCTAACAAACAACGTTAAAAGTTAAATGAACCGCGTTTTAAAGCCGTCAATAAGTTTAACATTGATAAGCGGTTTTGTAACTTTGCCAAATGTAGCACTTCACGTAAAATAATAACAATAAAAACTCTTTATTCTACACAGAAAATTACATAAAGAAAAATAAAAAACTTATACATTATAATACAATTGACAACCTTATCGCTCAGAGCGATCTCTTCCAGGCAACCTTTGGATGGATATAAGCGAAGGAAGTATGCGTATTTGTTGGTTTAAAATGCGGGTTCTCTTGTCCAATAATGTCTTTAGAAATGCTTAAGCATCTTTAATCATAGCCTTTAGTTTTTATATAAATAAATAGCACTAAAAGTAATTTAATGTTTTCTATGATTCGTTGTTAAGATTTTCACGTGTAATATTATAAAAAAAAAACAAAAAAAATACTATTCTCTTGTGTCATTTAAAATTATTGTATTACTAGCAGTGCCCGCGACTTTAACCGCGATATGACTTTTGAGGATATAGTAGCCTTCTTCGATAAATGGACTATCCAACACTAAAAGAATTTTCCAAATCAGACCAGCGGTTCCTGAGATTAGCGCGTTCAAACAAACATCTTCAGCTTTATAATATTAGTATAGATTTAAAAATTTCCAAGAAATTTTTTTTAGGGCACTGAACTTTGCGTTTTAACCGATAAATAGTAGCCGTGCAGATTGATTCATCGAGAAAATATCAATTAATACCAACATTTCGCCACGCAAACCCAGCTTTAACACCACTACGCTAAATAATTCAGCTGCTATTCCAGAGCATAGGAAAATCTGTCCCGAATTCGCATCACGGATAACCGGCGCGGATTATTCCTCAGTCCCTAGAAGGTAATATCATCTCCACAAAGGTGGTGTTCTTGTGGGCTTAGCTCGACCTTTGTTGTGGCCATAACGGGTTTCGAGGAGGCTTTTCTGACCTCCGGAATTCGAATTTAGAACACTGTTCATGACGTACACGGCAAAGGTATATTGTCTTTGCAGCCTTCAGTCGAATGTATGGTGTGATTTGGCTGTTATTATAAACTAAAATTAAATTATCGGATATGCCATTTATTTTGCATGAATTAATAATTTTAGTAATTTTTTAATTCGGTGTTAAATTATTTTTTATGAGCATATCTAGTACACTAAAATGTTGTGTCTACTTGGTATGTATAGGTTAAGTATATTTCTTTAAAGCCATGGGAGTGTTTGGCGGAATATAAATGATTGCGTACGCTTTTTCCTTTTCTTTAACAGTTGTGTTAAACGCCTTATAACATTAGAAAAGTTAATAATATTTTCTTGTATATTCTTATTTTTCGCGTAACTTTCTAAATGTTTCATAAGAGCCTTCTCTTGTTTATGGCAAACAATAAAAAAAATTATATTCATCATAATTGTATGACGTACTGACTGATGGAATGGTATGGTAACTTGGACTTGTGCTTTCTAATCTGCTGTCTGTGTTATTGTCTTAAATTAAAAAAAAAAACTAAACAATTTGGAAAAGGAGGTAAACATTGTAGTACTGATATATCGAACAAACGTTCAGAAACAGTCGGCTGTCCTCTTCAAAGTATGTACGTACCAAGCTTGCCAACGAGGTAAATACAGGTGAGCCTGCCTCCCTCTGCCTATTCCGTGCACATGTACTGAATATGTATTGGAGCAAGGCGGAGAAAATGTTTCTTATTTTCGCGGTGGGATGTTAAGGCACTTAGTGTTCTATGGGGAGTGATGTTGGTATACCAAGTCTGTATGATGTATTACAATTTTGGAAGTGACTAGCGACTCGCCCCGGCTTCACGCGGGTTTGATGTAGATATTAATATATGTCTGTGTGGGCTGAATATAAAAATTTTGTGATAAGTCTAATCTTCATGATAACATTCGTTTTGTTTACTGCGAATTATACTGAGGAGATAAATGTATTGTATCGTTGACTTATTACAATGCAACCGCGCTTGTGCATTGGTACTTCAATTTTATCATATTTCTACCGCCAAATAACAGTGTTCGCATTGTCGCGTTCCAGTTTAAATGGTGTAAGAGGTAGTGAAATTACTGGGTAATGTGACAGAACATTTTTAAGTCATGAGGTTGTCAACGCGCTAGTGATATCCTTGAGATATTACGAGCGTGTATAGGCTGCGGCGACGCGTTCTATGACGCGGACTATATGCTTGTTAAAAATTTAATTTTTTTCTATGTAATAAAAATGAAGAAATTGGTAAAACTTTAAAAGTGCGTCCGTCTTTATAACCAATAACCTCTACAGCACAAGAAGAGTAATAGCTTCTGAATATCTAACTGGATACAGTCGGGAGCGTTTACTTGTATAAATCTCTTGAACTTTATATTAGAGGCGTAAGGTATGTATTCGAGTGCCACGGATAAATAAATGAGTTCGTTCAGATGCCACGCTCGCAAGTACCATTTTTCTTGTCGACGGAAAATATACGCTTTCATAATGTGATGGTGATTTGTACCAGGGTCAGAGTAAACGTCGCTGGCGGTATTATTGCCATGATTTTGATATTATGAGTCCTGCCGTGCGGTACCGGTCTCTACCGATACAAGAGGAGTTACTATTCTATTTTTAGAATAGTACCTCCTTTTGTATAAGGTATTGGTAGAGTCGACTGAGGTACCGGAACAGCGTAGCGATATTTCGACCTGGTTCAGCTCGATTGCGGCAATGGGTATGGACAGCATTGTTGCCGCCGCGAACTTGCAAATTGCGGTTTCTTCCACGCCTGTCCAGTACTGCAGTTATGAGTAAATTTTCACCCTACTTGTCCTATGTCTGACAGTGGAAGTTCTTCGGCTGCTGTGATGGACCGGTTGCATAATTCATAATCATACCAGACATTAAAAACCCACTACTGGACAATAGGCCTCTTCAAGAAAAAATGTTGGCCTATAATTGCCGCGCTGGGAAGGCGTGTTAGCAATCGCAGAGCAAAGCTTTCGCGACGGGGATGCAGCTGATGCGACGCCCACCCCCGCCCTGTGCATTTGCGCTGTTCCGGGTGGATTTACCGCCATCTGTCGATTTTAGTATCGCAGTTTACGACACCTGGAACGGGGGAGGTACTATTCTACTCTGCCGGTACCTCACGGCTAAAATAATAAATAGTTAATTAACCCTGAATATTCCGGTAAATTGAATGCATCTGTTTAGTATAGTTTAGTTTATTATATTGACTTGACTTAGGTAAGTCAAGTCAATATAATATTTTTCTTGAAAACTGTCTAGAATTTTCTATAGTCAAGTTCTCTTTGTTGTGTAATTGAGTCGGTATATTTGACCATTATATTGTACCTGAGCGAGCGACTTACGCCTGCAGCAGATAAATATGTGATTCCGTTTTTCTTTCGCACAATTTATTGCCCACTAAGCGGCAGACTAGTTTCTTGTTAAGTTATGGTCGGAATACACTAGTAATGCATATATAAAATTGGTGTGTCTGTTTGTAATATTAAAATAACCGCTTTCTACTACTTACTATATGATTGTATATACAGAACACATACCAAAATATATTTTTTTTCAATTTTTGTCTGTCTGTTGTTTTATATATATATATATTCAGACCTCTTATTTCGTTCGGTTTTTTGTATGTTTAGCAGTGGACTTTTCACAGCTGATATGATGATATTGACGATGCCTTCTATTTATAAAATACTGTACTCTGTCTTCGCCTGAGTTCCTACATAGTATTTTTTTTCTTGTTAACCTCTTTGCTATTGGTATTTAAATTCTTAGATATCATCATCTCAGCCATTGGAAGTCCACTGCTGGACATAGGCATCCCCAAGAAAGAGGGAATATTGCATGTATTTGTCGCGCTGGACATGCGTGTTGCAACTTTCGCGACAGGCTTGCTGCTGCCTACCCCGGGCCTGTTCATATGAGCTACACTATTGCGGACAGATACGTCGCTATATGTGGGTTCTGGTGCCCTAGTCGCCTTTTACGACACCTGGTTTAGGGGGAGGTAATATTCTAATCTGCCGGTACCTCACAGCGTAATTTTTTTGGTGTCCCCTGTATACTTTCTGTTGTATTATTTTGTGCTCAAATTTTCTAATTCCGTTTATACATATAAAATATAAAATAAATTAATATTGTAGGTTAGTGATCAGATAAGTGACTAAGAAGTATGTATCACGAAATGATCTATTCACCGCACTTAAGTAACTGGTTTAATCCAGTATTACCACGGTGCGTGATTCGCTGACAGCAATTATGCCAGTGTGACTTATTATTAATCACGCCGAGTATTTATGCCACTGCAGGTGTGGGGCATTTCTCTTTTATGGCCACATTTCTCGGATGTGTTTGTATTTACGTACTTATTATCCAAGATGATATTAACTAGAAAAGAATAGACTTGTCTCAGGTCAGACGGGACTTGAACCTGCTACCGAGGCAACGGTTAGTGCAGTCCGCCGGCATGGGAAAGATTTTTCAGCAGATAGGTTCGAGTATCATCTGACACCTGAGAAAAGTTGATTTTTTTCGTAGAAAATATTGTCTTAAATATAAATTATTTTAGTATTTGCTTTGCGTAAAACCTCTTAACGTTTTTAAGGAAATCTTATTTTTTAATATCATTACCGCCCCGCCAGAAGTATTTCCGGGTACATGGTAAAATGTTATCCCATTGGATCAATGGCTACTAGTTACCGCGTGATTTTATCCCGTTTTTAGGTCTCACGCCTAAATAAACATATATTTTTTATCGACCTAATCCCGTTGATCTGGAACGGTCAATCACAAAGAACTAAACATTTATCTTACAAACAAAAGATTTCTCCTAATTGGTCAAATAGTTCTAGACACATTGTAGACTTAACAATAAGTGTAATAATAAGATTGACTTATTTTACTTCCCTTAATATAGAATTAAGCTCCAAATACATTAATTAAACTAAGATTAAATAAGTTATAAATTATATCAATAAGAAAGGTTTAATGTTGTACACTTAGTTTTAAGTTTTGGCTTTTGTATACATGTGATCAAGATGTTATAACAATTACTGGTTTACCAATAAATAAATAAATGAATAAATAGAGTGAAGTTTTATATTCATTAGATTAGATTAGACGGGCTTGATGGCGCAGATGGTAGTGGTCTTAAGCACCAAGGGTCGTGGGCTTGATCTCCACCCTAACAAATATTTGTTTGATGAAATGTATGTTTGTCCTGTGTCTGGGTGTTAAATCTATGCATTTAAGCATCATATTTGTAATTACTCTATTATCTGATGTCCGTCACATAAAGACTTTATGTAACTGACCACGGAGTCACGTCATAAAAATTGCTTAGATTATTAAACAAATATTAGTTTGATGAAATTTATATTTGTCCTGTATCTGGGTGTTAAAACTATGCATTTAGGTATTATATTTGTGATATCGTGGGATCGGAAATCGTGTTTATTTCTTTCTTTTTCTTGTTTACTTTTTAGTTAGTGTGTCCTCTCCTCAACAACAAGAACCCCCGCTCCCCGCGGTTATGGGTAACTGGTTTAATTCAGTATTTGCGAGCGGTGTGATTTGTTGACAGCAATTATGGCTCGGCCTGACCTGGTATCAGGCCGCTTATTTATGTCTCTGCAGGTGTGCCCGCGCCACGCTGCCAAAACTTCTACAAACTACAATATGCGGTCATTATCTCTTGTTTTATTAAAAAAATAATTAATTATTAATGTTTATAGCTTATAATTCCTTGCATGTACGCAGAGCGAATCCATATCGTGTCGATATTTTTCGTCAAGGGTGACAAAGATATGTAAGAATGATTTTGAACGGCCCGATGGCGCAGATGGCAGATGCTATTATGAGTTCAAAGGGTCGTGGATTCAATTCCCAACCTAGGCAAAAATTTGTTATGAATAAAGATAACTTTTGAAAAGTCTGTTTGTAACCCAAGTGCTTCAAGCGATTCATCTTAGAGATAGGTCAAATTAATTATGAGATGTTATGTGAATTTATAAAAAATGCCTCGCGGTTTCACTCCCGTCAGTTGTAGAATATTCATACCATCATTGCACCCCCCTTTTACCCTTAGGGATACATCCCTTAGGGATGATTTTCAAAAAAATATTTTACACTTGTTGCATTACTTTTAATGAAGAACTTTCATACTGAAATTCATTCGAATAACTTCAAATATAGCAAAGTTTGAAATAACTATCACACCCGCTTGCCCTTTTAGGGTTTTTAGTTTAGGGTTTAGGCCTTTTAGTTTTTAAAATCATTACTTAGTGCTCCCTGCTTCATAAAATTAACCCCTGAGCAAGATTTCAAATTTTTAACCCTTTTAGTTGAGGCCCTGTGTTGATATGTTATTCTTATCTTATCCTTATATATATACATATATGTACATAGATGCATTAAGCGATAATAATAATTGATAAATACTTTATTGTACACCAAACATAAAAGTACATGAAAAGAGAGTAATTATAAAGTACAACGGGCAGCCTTATCGCAAATAGCGATTTCTTCCAGGCTACCTTTGGATGGAAAGAGCGAATGAAACAAAGAGGTAGTAAAAGGTGTTAATGAGATCGATAGAAAAATATATTAAATATACATAATACAAATAGATTCTATTCAAGAAAATATATAATTAGATATAACTATAATGAAAGAAAGTGATCCTTCACCAACCGTTTAAACGCAGGCAGGGACTGCGTGCATCTAATATTAAGCTGTCATGCATTCCACAAACGAAAAGCTTTGATGACCACAGATTCAACTAATGATATTAATTTCTAAAAATAGTATAATTTGGCATCGTTCAGTATACAGTCCATAAGCATGAAAAATAACACGTATCACTTCAAAAATATAGCTCGCCTTACTCGTTCGTCACTATTATGTCCAAAATGGCCGCCTGTTTTTACCATACCATTGTATGTAGGAACGTTATATAGCCGGATATAGCTTCAGATATAGGTGCCGTAAATATAAAGAATGCTTTATCTGTGACTGAAGACCAGGTATTTTGGATATATTGCCTCTTGTGCCGATTGAGCCACTACTATTTTATGTTTCCCTTATTGTGAAATGGTGGGCCAGGTGGTACCGGCTGTGTAGAATAGAACTCCCCGCTCCATGTATCAGTTGTCGTAAGAGGTGGCTGAGGTACCGGAACCGACAGGTTCAAGTATATCTATATGAAGCAGTGCAGGTCAAATGCAACAGGGCGTGGATGGGCAGCAGCATTCCCGTCGTGAAGCTACGCTCTGCGATTGCCTCTACGCTTGCCCAGTGCGGCAATTATGGGTATATTGCCCCGTTTTGGGGAGGTCTAACAGAGGACGTTTAATGGCTGCTTTGATGATAATTGTGGATTTTATCAATAATTTCCCGATTATTTGTACATACATATTAATAAAATTGAAGTCATCACCATCATCAACATGATACTAGCCATTGGAAGTCCATTGCTGGTCATGTCCATTGCCGGCATAATCGCCGTGCTGGGCAAGCGTGTTGGCAATCGCGAAGCGCAGCTATCGGGACTGGGATGTTCTGCCCATCCCCGCCCTGAGCATATCAGCTACACAGTTTTGGATGGTATACCGCAATCGGTCGGTTCTGTTACCTTAGTGGCCTCTTTCGACACCTGGTACATGGGGAGTACCTGGTACCCCACGAGTATATGTATTTAATTCTAACTACCTTTCTGTTGTATCATATATGCGGTGATAGAACGGGCCTAATGGCGCAGATGGTAAGGACGGAAGTCTCGGGTGCGATCCCCACCTAGGATACAGTTTTACGTGATGATATTTGTGTTTGTTCTGTGTCTGGGTGTTGAATGTATGTATTGAACACAAGCGCTTTAGGTGACTTATCACTGGGCCAGATCAATTTATTAGGTGTTGTGGGAATTTATTATTATTGTTATAGCGAATCGGAATGAATTCATTTCTCACGAAACAAGGGCTACAATATAGCGAATGAAAAGAAGGAATTGAGTACTTCATTTCTGACCCTCACTGCGGATATTCATCAAACCAAATCGTCTCATCAAGCTAACCGGAGTAAGTTGCCACGCGATAACCGACCATACTGCCTTGCAATAACAACGCGCCTACATAGGATAATTGGTGTTTTTCTGTATGTATGTTGCGTTTGTGCTAATGAATGGGCCAGGATTGATTAATACGACTTCTTTTTCCATTTAAAGGACGTGTCAATAATTGGTTTTAATTAGGGTGAGAGTTGTAGCTTTGTTTGCATTTTTATTGCTCTTCAAAATCTCTACGTATTGTGACGAAATTATACTATCATCATCGCCTGCCTTCTTTTTATGTTAAACTACGTTTATAAATTAGAAAAATAAAATTCTTGTTTAGTGCATGCTGTATTCATCTATAAATGATTGTACGTTTAGATTTAATATTTAGTTATAAACGAGTATGTTTTGTTATAGGTACTTAATCGTAGATGGTCAATTTAAATAAAATAAAATAAAAATAAAATCATCATATCAGCGTTTGACAGTCCACTGGTGGACATAGGCCTCCCCAAGAAAGGGGGAATTTTGCCCATAATTGCCGCGCTGGGAAAGCGTGTTGGCAATCGCAGAGCGCAGCTTTTGCAACGGGGATGCCCATCCCCGCCCTGTGCATTTGAGCTGCGCTGTTTTGGATGGATATACCGCCATCTGTTAGTTCTGGCACCTTAGTTGCGTCTTACGACAGCTGGTACATGGGGAGGTACTATTCTACTCTGCCGGTATCTCGCGGCTCTCTTATACTAAGTATAGTAATAATATTTATATTAAGTAATGTACATATTAGTATCGTTATAATTATACTATAGTTACACAAAATATTTTTTGTTTGTTCGCGTCTTTATCTATCGCCATCCATAGCGTCTCTCCATTGGAGCTGACAGTGCTGTAACATTAGCTTCGGTTCTGGATCAAATATATGACAGGATCCCAGTTGGGTGGTATTTTCCAACTATCTTCTCTTGTAATAACACTAGAAAAAGTATTAAAGAAGGGCCAGTGCACAAATACCAAGGATAAAAGAGCGTGTATGAAAGGACTAATGCGAATAAGGGAAGCGAGAGAGGTATGCCAAGGTCTAAACAAGTGGAGATATAAAGTCTCTGCCTACCCCGATGGGACGCAGGCGTGATTAATGTATGTTTTTATTAAAACCTAACTGTATAAAAATGTATGTTTTAGACGTATTTTTTTATCTCGTATTTATATTTAAATTAGACGTTTTCGAACACTTTGCACCTTCATTTCATTTTCATAGGTGTAAACTCCAATATTCCAAATTTTAATTTTGAACTTTTTGAAGTATATATCATCATAATTTTTTTTGTCCTGACGATATTATGTGACCTGACCCAGTAATTTCACTGCCTTTCTCTCCCTTTAAACCGGGACATAGCCATGCGAACACAGCTGTTTGGCGGTAGAAATAAGTAGAATAGACAGTCAGGTACCAATGCAGACGACCTTTAAAAGAAGAAGAACTTATGTATATATCATAATTATTATTGATTTACTCAATAGTTTTATTTTAGCCGTGAAATCCCAGAAAACTTGACTAGTACCAAAGTAGGTATTAGAGAAGCGATTGTGAAAAAAAATGTGGATAGCGTCACATATCCAATCACAGGCAACTTGCACATAAGCGATCCCAGGCCCATAGGCCATCTAATTGCCAGATGTTCGCCACCGTCACACTAACTAAACTTGGAACATTAATCTAGATATCCAGGACAGCTACCAAATTGGCCTAGATTATCCAGAATGGCCGTTGTCTGGATAGTTAACGACGGTGTAAACGCCGCCCTTGTTATTTCGGTGCGGTAAGAAAGGGACGCATTATTATGAAAAACACAATTTGAAAAATCACTTGGAATATGCGTTGAAGTACAAACATATTTGACTGACTACATAATATATCTTAGTATATAGACATTGGGGCCGTGGGGTAGCGGCAAAGTGGAATAGTACCTCTCTCTGTACCAGGTATCGTAAGAGGTGACTGAGGTACCGGATCCGATAGACGGCGGTATATCCATTCGAAACAGCGCAGCTTAAATACTAAAGGGTGAGGATGGGCAGCAGCATCCTTGTCGCGAAGTTGTGCTCTATAATTGTCACCACGGCAATTAATGGTAAAAATCCTATGTCGAGGCCTTTGTTCAACAGTGGACTTTCTACTCTATTTTCTTCTTTTACTCTTTCTTTCTTTGACCGTGAGAAACTTGTGCTATCATGTTAATTGTGCCGATGTTCATTATTTTTTGCTTACTGTTTACTTCATCCCACTTGAGAGATTGAATAGTTAATATCTCAATTGATAGTGATATACATGATAAACAAATTTATTTAGAAGACAGTACAACGTCTGTCGATTCCGTTAGTCTATATACATAAAACAATACTTGTTCATGAGTGTTTGGCTCGTGTGAACTTTTAAAATACTAAATTGATTTGAATGTTGTTTGCTCATTGCATACAGTTTGATCGAACTTGAGAGATAAAATAGTTTATATCTCGATTTCCTTACTTCTACCGCCAAATAGCAGTTCTCGCATTGCTGTGTTCCGGGTATACCGGGTATATTAATACTGGGTAATGTGGCATAATATCTTTAAGTCACAACGTGTTGGTGATATCCTTGCGATATTACGAGCGTTTATGGACTGATAAGACGCTATCTGTCTAATTGATTAAAAACAAAGAAAAAATAGTAATTGATGGAACATTTCGTATGTTGATTTGCCCTGACTTCGCGACAAATGATACTTTAACACTTATTTAACACCGAAACTGAATAAACATAATTATTTATCACATAAATGTGAAGCCTTGAACCCACGAGCCTCACTTGGTAGAAACACTACACAATGTGCCATCATGCTCTGTCGACTTTTTGTTACAGATCCAATAAACCATGTGGAAAGGCGTAATTTCTTAATTTCAGCTATTGTAAGTCAACTGCTGGACATATGCCTCCTCAAAAAAGGGGAAATCTTGCCCATCCCCGGCCCTATGTTTTTAAGTAACACTCATTCGGATGGATATACCGCTAATGATCAGTTCTAGTATCTTAGTCGCCTTTTACGACACCTGATGCAGAGGTTACTATTCTTCTCTGCCGGTACCACGCGGCTTCACCGCATTAGACTCGACAAACTCACGACCACATGGGAATACTACTGACTGAATCATCATTGTTACGGATCCGATAAATCAAGTGGAAAATCGCAATTTCTTGACTTCATCGCATTAGACTCGACGAACTCCAAACATATGGGAACACTTCCGACTGGGTCATCAAGATTCTTTGACTTCTTGTTGCGGATGCGATAAATCAATTGGAAAGGCGCAATTTCTTGACTTCATCGCATTAGACTGGACGAACTCCAAACACATGGGAACACTAGCGACTGGCATCAGGATCCTTCGACTTCTTGTTGCGAATCCAACAAATCAAGTGGAAAGGTGCGATTTCTTGACTTTATCGCATTAGACACGACACACCCACGATGTGGATTGGAACACTACCGACGGAGTCGTCAGGATCCTTCATCTTCTTGTTGCGGATCCGATAAATCAAGTGGAAAGGCGCAATTTCTTGACTTCATCGCATTAGGCTCGTTGATGTGTGACTTGTGTAATTAGGTGACTGCGCTCGTTCCCTGTGAGCGGAGCCGGCGCGCGCTGCTAGTTGTGGCGCTAATAGTGTTAGCTCGCGTGCCAGCACTTCCATTCACCGCATCCATAAGGTACCCATTCAAAATCACTTCAATTATACCTCGCAGGGTTGTCACTCGCCCTCCATTACTTTAATATTTTATTACTAACAGAGTTAATCGTGTCTAGATGTATGATGATCTTCCACACCGTTTAACTGATTTAGCTTAGAGATAAAGTCTGATGGGAGATTTTATTTTTACTTTTAAGAATTAAATGTTTGCAATTTTGTAGTTTTCCATCGGGCATGGGTCTACCCAAGAAAGCGGAATTTCTCCTATAACTGTCGCGGATGTACCGCCATCTGTTGGTTCCGGTACCTTAGTCGCTTCAGTCCTCAAAGTCTAAACAGCCAAAGTCAAGGCGGCAAATTACCATAAACTAGTACCTCCCGATGTTCCAGGTGTATCTATCGCGATTGACGACTGAAGTGCCGGAATTGTAGATGTCGAGATATCATGAAATCTGATATTATATGAATGCCTTATGCCTATAAATTTAAATTTATATTATATTGACGCAAAAACCTGGATTTTAATATAAATTTACCTAAACGTAAATAAATATTAAAAAGATAAATTAGACAACTTTGCCCTGAGGTACCGGTAGAGTAGAAACGTACCACCCCTTGTACCAGGTATTGCAAGAGGCGACTGGCGTAACGGGACCGACAGATGGCGTTATATTTATCCGAAACAGTGATGGCTTCACTGCAATAGGGTGGGGATGAGCAGCAGCATTTCTAGCTAAGGTACACTCTGCGATTGACACTACGCCTGCTAAGTGCGGGGATTATGGGCAAATTCCCCCTTTTTTGAGGAGGCCTTTGTCGAGCAGTTGGTTTTTATGGCTGCTACGATGACTATCTCTACTGAGGAGCTGGAATTAAAGTCTAAGTATTCCAGCATGAGATTCTCGAATCCTGCAATTTCAAAGAAAGAACTATCATTTATACGTCAACATAACATATCGTTAAGGTTTTTTAAGTAATCATCAATGTAAGTTTCAAGATCGTTTCACTATTTATTTTTAATTCAGACTATATATCATACCTGACTCTGAGATAGATTTTTCTTGTTCTAATTCAAATTCTAATTGTTATTTAGACAGAGTTCTAATTGTTATTTAAACAAAGTTCTAATTATTAAATAGACAGAATTCCAATTGTTATTTAGACAGACAAAACAAATGCAACCATCATATCAATAATTGCTCTACGTGGGAATCAAATCCATGACCTTTGGCGCTCAAGTCAGAATCACTACCGTCTGCGCCATCGGACCCAGACTCATTATTTTTCAACGATGACATTCGCTATGCATAGATTACAAAAGGCATCGGGCACTGAATCTTCGCTATTCGACACAATAGTGAATTATGCCCAGAGTGCGCCCCTATTCAGGACGCGTCTTAAGGAGCTCATTGAAAGCACCTAATTATAATACTAGGGTTGAACCACCTTTCATATTTCTGGAAGCGTTTTGATATTTTACTTAATTAGTGGAGTCGTAGAGTCGTTGACGTACCTAGGATTAATTGTCAAAGGGCGCTGGGCCCTGACATGTCATGACCAATGCGATGACGCACTCACGCAGTCGACACTCGATGTACTGCTTTTCGAGTCGGTAGCCCCACATCTTGGGGTGGGCACGGCTCATCTAACCCTCGTGCAGATACGCACATATTACTTTTCTCTGTACCAGGTGTAGTAAGAGGCTGAGGTACCGGAAACGATGGTTGGCAGCTGTTGCCATTGTTACCATGCCTGCTTACCGCAACAATTAAAAATTTTTATTGTGAAGGCGTATGCCCAGCAATGGGTGTCTTAAGGCTTTTATAATCATGATTAAATGGTGAAGAGTTAAGGCGTAGTGAAAAAAATAAATAAATTCCCACAACATCCCATACATTGATTGATTCAGTGAGTCTTTGAGAGTGAGAAGTCTTTTAAAGCACTTGTTTTGCGGATATCAGACGACAGAGGAATCATAAATGTACTATATAAATACATATATTTAACACCCAGGCACAAAACAAACATAAATATCATATATCAATACCGTTGGCGCACAAGACAAGACCACTACCATCTGCGCCATCGGGCTTAACAAGTTACGCCTATGTAATTAATTTTATTTTGTATTGTATAATTGGTTTATATATTGCGACAGCCCTATGTCTAAATTGTTCTCATTTCCCTGGGCAGCTTGCTAATGTATCGTTGTTCTTTCCAGGTAAGTGCCGGAATCGGCAGCCGGTGATTGGCAGGTAATTTGTATGTTCGATCTTTGGGCGGACAACTGGTTAACACCGGTTCAAACTGGTTTCACATTTTGGACATGTGACGTGACGTAACACTTTTTTAAAGCTAGTGTTGTCCGCTCGGATTGTGTGTATGTATATAATAATTTATTTATCTACTCCAAAAGTTTTTGAGAAATTAAAATAAATTATAAAAGTAAAAACAAAATAGATTACACTGACAAGTTAAAACGGCATGCGTACTAGTATAAACTGTTACAGCTTCCTGCGTCTTCCACTTTAATACATATACTATTCAATACTAAGCTTATAGATAATAATTACAATAAAAAAGAAAGGAACAACAATATTCAAAAAAGGCAACAATTAAAAGAGGTAAAGGAAACTATCCTTCACAGGTACAATACGTCGTGCTTTTGTGCGTGCGCGCTCGAATGAACGGAGCACATTTATTCTAACCTTTAGTAATTTTTTCTGTGTCGTTGAAGTAAAATTGCTGGAACCAAGTTTCAACCGCATTTGACATCTTGCTTTTGAGTCTTTAGATAGATATAAATATAGTATAATAATATGAATATAATTTTGTGTAGTCTTAAATTTATTCAAATATAATAGTTTTCTTAATTTTAAAATCAGTAGGATTTTAAAATTACATATACAATAGAAAAAAATCATCAAAATCAGCCTAGCCGTTCACGCGTGATATCGTGACCAAGGGAAATTAGGATGAAGTTTCTTGAGGTAGACTTTAGGCATTGGACATCTGCATTGGCACTTTACTTACCTATGTCTATCGCTAAACTGCCGTGTCCGCATTGCTGTGTTCCGGTCTGAAAGGTTGAGAAAGGCAGTAAATTTACTGGGTAATATGCCATAATATTCTCAAGTCACAAGGTTGTGGTGACGGTTAAACTTAACACACTTATGATAACATTCCCGGCCTGAAAGAGTAGCAATCATTCATCGATCGATACAAATGTTCACGTTTATCATAAAGCCGGATGGAGTTCTTAGAAACCTGAAAGAAAGAAAGAACCTAGGCCACAACATATCGAGCGAGGTTGGAAGGATGACGTAGATAAAGGGAACGAGGAGGCAGTCGTTTGTTTTATGAGTTTATTTACCGTTATCGCACACACATTTGAGTTTTTTTTAAATAAGCAGCGTCACGCGGTTTCACTCGTGTTGTGACTGTTCCCGGACTAATAATAATAAATACTAAAAGCTGCCTAAGTTACTCCTTGCCACTAAACCGTAAACTGAACCCTTAGGCATTGAATTCACAAAAAGGGATGTTAGCCATTATCATTATACCCCCATCCCTTAATTCATGGCTTTCGATGAAGAATTTCATTGGAATAATTTTGAAAACGGCAAATTTTAATATTAAACTTATATGCCTGTTTTAGTCCCTTTGGGGATGAATTTTTTAGAAACCCTTTCTTGTGCTCTCCTATGTTATAAAAGGAACCTTTGTGCATAATTTCAAGTTTCTAACCCTTACAGTTTAGACACTGCGTTGATGTCAGTAAGTCAGCATCTCCCATTACATATGAGTTGAAAGATTGGTTTTAAAAAAAATTCGAACTAATATGAATTATTGTATAATTGATTTATAATTTGGTTTCGTTAAAAAAGCGTCGTGCTGTCTGTCTATTTTGGCAATAAAATATATGAGATTAATAAATGTGTGCTACATTCGTAATTAGACTCTATTTCAATATAGCAAGGCTTAATATGATATGCGCTAGTTAAAAAAGTATTTTGCTTATACTACGATTCCGAGATATTATTTCTATACGGTTCTAGCCTTGATAAAGCTTTCCTAGAACTTAAAACAAAACTATAAATCTCCTTCAAACTTCCACATTATGGATTTATCAAAGATTCTTTTGTCTTTCAAACTAAACCGACTAGTTTTATAGTCTATAATTTATTCGGAATGAAGAAAAAAAAACAGAAGGCTCATCTTGAAAGTTCACGAACTGAAAAGTTTCACAACTTCATCCCCAAATGGATTTAGAGGCCCCCAGAGAGCTTTCGTGTCTACGTGGAACGGTAAAAAGCTCGGCAAAAATATCCCCCCAGTTTTCGTGATTTCATTTAGTTTTTGTAGGGAAAGTTTAAGGGAGGCAGGTAGTGATTAATTTTAAAGTACCTGCGTTACCGTTTTTTAGGTTAAAAATGTTTAATTTAAAACGGTAGGCAACTGAATTAGTGTTTCGTTATTTATGTTGTAAGCTAAATTTATAAATATGTTTACATCATTATACATTCTTCTCGTTAAAAATTAATGGCTTTTCTTTTTTAAGGAAATCAGGCAATTCGAAAGTACCACAAACAGATATTTAATCCAAATAAATCCGTATTGTTTATCGTCGACCAAAAAGCAAATATAGCAAGATATGTCACAATCGAAGAGATCAAACGAATCTAAATCAAAGAGGCTTTCAAAAAATTCCCGATTGGAAATAAGCAAGACTTGATGTGTATAAGATATTTTTATGTCTCTGCTGGACATAGGCCTCCCCAAGAAAGGGGGAATTTTACCCATAGTTGCCGTTCTAGGCAAACGTGTTGGTAATCGCTGAGCGCAGCTTTCGCGGCGAAGATGCTGCTGCCCATCCACACCCTATACCGCCATCTGTCAATTCTAGTTCCTAAGTCGACTCTTACGACACCAGTTAAAGGGAGGTACTTATTAGTTTCATTGAAAATCTCTTGGATAGTAGACCTATGTCCAGCAGTAGACGTACGAGTTATGACGATCAATTGAAAAGTTATTTATGTACGGAGTGTGAACGTTGTTAGCAAACGTTAACAACCAAATTCCGATGATTCCATTAATGATGCATGATATCACATCTCATTATTCTCCGCCTCTGTTATTACAAGTGCCATTCAACTTTGAGCCGTGTACTCTGGCAATACAGTCGACACCTTCGGAAACTAATGAAGAAGTTTTAATGAATGCCGTGCGCTTCACTAATTGCAACCGAGACGGCTCTCTTGCACCTTCAGAATTGCATTTGGAGCCTCATTATTCGTGTTATCGATGATGTTGATGTGATGTTTGGTGTTTGCTGGGCGATGTTTGTTGACGTCGTTAGGAGTATCTAGACACTTTGGAAAGACTGCCTTTATTAGTTGGAGAAACAAACCTGTGATCGTTTTTTCGCTTTCCATAAGAACATTGAAACTGTTTGTTAGTCATATTTACGTGTCTGTCTTCTCCAATTAAGCTCTGCATCGGTATTATTTGTTCGACATTTTTGATTAGTTGTTTTATACAGAACTAGCAGGTCGCCGTGGTTACAGCCACGTAGTCCCCGTTAAATTTCAGGAAGCAGGGATAACATATAGCTTATGGTATTGATTATAATTTAGCTTTGCGTAAGGAAAATATTCTTTGAACGAACAAAAATATAAATCTTGCGTTGTTACATGCCATTATGGGATGTCTTGTTCACTAAATTTTTTTGCATTTTATTTTCAATTTAATCGCGTTCAGTATCTGCTTTAATCTTTAGCATGACAGTGTACCGCGGTGAACCGGCAGAGAAGAATAGTATATAAATTTGTAGCTCAAATGTATTTGGGCGGAGATGGGTAGAATTCTCGTCGCGATGCTAACCTGTGTGGTTGCCCGGCGCGGTTATTTCGGGCTTAATTCTCTTACTCGGGGCGTTTATGTGTTTCTTCTATTATATTTTACTAGCTTTTTGCCTGCGAATTTTTTCGCGAGATCTTTATCGCAACTTTGAGGAACTCTTGGTGTACGAAAAAGAATTCTACGTCGCTCCATGGCAGCTAAATCTTTTCCACGGAAACATGGTCTCTAGATAAAAAGTAGCCTATGTGTTAATCTAGACTTGATTCCATGCGCTTAATTTCGTCCTAATCTGTCCAAGTCTGTAGCCGCTCCATTACCTTGTGAAAAAGTAACAATCATACAAGTGTACACACAAACATTTCCTTTTATAATGTTAGTAAGGATATAAATGTTTTATTTTATTTTTTTTTATATCAAACTAACTGTGTCCGTGATTTCTTCCGCGTGGAAAATATTTTTTGGGCACCATACCTATTTACCTTGACTTATATACAATTTGTCATTTTTATTTATATCGAATCAATGGCTTGAAAAATAAGTTTCAAGTTTCTAGCTTTAAAAAGCGATACTTCCATACAACTTTTGTTCCCCCCTTTCGACCCCTTGCAACCTTTATTTCGAATAAAAAAAATAGCCTATGTTAATTCTCAGAGTCTAAAGATTTTCTGTGCCAATTTTCATCAAAATCGGTTGAGAGGTTTAATCGGGAAAGCGTAACAGACAGACACACAGTTTTACTTTCGCATTTATAATATTAGTAGGGATTATTAACAATATCGGTACTGCTACTAAACAAACTGGCCAAAACCAAAGATTAACATGTCACAACGAGGTAGAACGAACGAGTCGCCTTTATAAGCTGCCGTAGTACCAGATCACGTTGGCAGGTGGCTGCAACGTGTTGGCTCAGTTATTTCACAGTTGGGCGCCGGTAAGTTGGTCGTGTCGTAGGCAGATTTGTAAACTGCCGTCGTTTGTTGAACATCTGAAATCGTGGTGGTAGAATTAAGATTTAATAATGTACAAGGCATCTTTAAAGTTGGTTCTTAGCTTCTACACTAATAGAATCTTATTGTCATTAATACGTACATATACGTACACGCCTGTGTCCCATCGGAGTAGGCAGAGACTAAGGATCTCCACTTGTTACGATCTTGGCATACCTCTCTTGCCTACCTTACTACCAACCCTGCTATTTTTGGTACTTCTGACCTAGCCCTTCTTTAATACCTCTCCCAACTGGGTCTGATATTCTCGCCTCGGTAGTCCTATACCAACCCTTCCAGTCACTTCCGTTCTATATATTTTTGCAGTCATTCTACTTTCATCCGACCTTTCTACATCTCCTAACCATCTTAACATTTCTTATTACTATTTCTTATTACAACCATCTCTTATTACTATTTATTTATTTATTGAACTTTATTGCACGAAATATTACAAAATGTAACAATGGCGGACTTAATGCCAGTTGGCATTATTTCCCAGTCAACCAATACACGAAACAAAAAAAAATATAGTCGTGTTGACAATATATATATATTGTCTGCACGACTATATATTTTTTTATATGCAAAATAGATAAAAATTACATACATATTTGTAGAAATAAATGCAATAAATACATATGATATAAAAAACAACGTACATCAGAAATAGACTTATAAATTTAGAGAAGCATCATCAGTACATAAAGTACGGAGAAAGCGTTTCAGGATTTTTTTTTGGGGATTGCTTAATTAATATTCAACGAACTCAAAACATAATTAATATATAAATAATATTCTTTCAAGTTTAAACACAGAGAACTACTATTGTGTATTATAATTGTCATTAGTTTCTAGAAAAGTGTAGTTCTGATTGTGAACAGGTTTATCGATCCGCCAGTCATTTCGTTAAATATCTAATGGACTTAGCCGCAACGTAAAGTGTACTTGCTAAACCTCAGATTATATTTTGCCTGACCTCCTCATATCTTATTCGATCACGCTAAGAGGCTACGATCGTTGCCCTCTCCATAGACCATTGGCTAACTTCGAGTTAGCTAATAAGACTTAAGTGGAAGACCACGGTTTTGTGCGTCAATCGTCTCTCACATTTTGTGTCTTCGATGTGTCTCCCAGTTTGAATTGAGAAAGGCAGTGAAATCACAATTGAAATTACAATCATCATCATCATGCCAGCCGTCTGAAATCCACTGCTGGACACATGCCTCCCTACAGTCGCAACGGAAATGCTGCTGCTCATCCCCGATCTGTGAATTTGAGTTTCACTGTTTCTGATAGATATACTGCCATCGGTCGGCTCCTCAGACTCTCCTTACGACACCTAATACAAATTTGGCAACGCGGTAATGATATCATTATGATATCACGAGCGTCTATAGTTTTCTGTGATGTTTACAATCACGGACTGTATGCTTATTTGTCGACTTGTTTTATTAATAAAACAAATTGTTCCCTAAGGGGAATCCAGTAAAAGATCATAATCGTAAATGTAATTGAAATCTATCCACACATTTCCGCAATTATTATTTCTGCTAATTGAAAATAAATTTTGTCGAGTTAATGAATACATAATGACTGGTCCTTATATATAATAATAGAATTGACTAAAATATGATAAATTAATCACTGTATATTATTTAAAATTATTAATTAAGGTGATAAACTCACAGACGAACAAAATATCATTTCGCAAACACATTACTGTAAAAATAATAAATTGACATACCAGTAACACCGATTAAATAATGTCCTTCTCTGAGCGGTCAATAATGGAAACCAGGGGTAAAACTCCAACTCCGAATCCGTTGTAGTTTCACGTCTAGTTTTTCTTCAGTAGGTAAAGGCAACCAGACAGAGAGCCGACTTATTATTATATTTAAATTCACCAACAAAATTGTTATACATCATGTTAGTCTTAGACGTCCACTGGTGGATATACACAAGAGATGAAACATTTTGGTAGATTTGTTCTCACAATCGCTAAGCTGGGCAGGATATTATATATATAATACTCACTACAATTTTGTTGTACCTCAGATAGCTTTGTATGTTATTTTAATGCATGTTCCGCCATCTCTAATATTTGGTAGCATCTAGATACTGGCACATGTTTTACTTAGGATATATTTCAAATTGTTAATATCTTATTATTGCCGCTGCCGGCGCATGCTCGCTTCGCTCGCTCGGCTCGAGCCTTGTGGTTGCAGTTCTATGCTAGCTTAACCACCAGTTTGTTAGGTTTAATTTAAATTCAACTAAAACGGGGAAATGCGGGGCCGTGCAAGTGTTGAATTAATAACTTAATCCGGAATTAAGTTATTAATTCAAGACATGCCTAAAATACTTGACTGTGCCAAATTCACTAGTGGTAAAAATCAAGTAATCGATTTGCGATTATTTATCAATTTGATTTCTAAACATAACGCCGACGTTAGTGCAAAAGTTAAAAAAAAAACAATTGTCGCGGTTTTCATGTTAATGAGACTACGTACCACCTATGTACCATTTTATTAGATAAATGATTTTATTCTTTTAATCACTGTTTTTAATTAAAATTCTTGCGGATGTTGTTTGTTATGTATTTGAGCGGCAATCCACGACTACCATGTGAACTTTCCCGAAAGTTGACAAATAAATAAAAAATATCTTTTTATTTAAAGGAGGTCGGCTGGGCAGCGTTCGGAAAACTGCAACATCTTCTCGTCAGACATACCTACCTCAGTGTCACAAGTCGAAAGTCTTCGACTTATGGCAGCAAAACGTGGTCACTATCTATTGGCCTTGTTACCAACTGAAAATAGCCATCTTACATCATCATGGGGGGGGGGGGGTCTCTGTCATCTAAACTGTGTTGTTTAGGCTAATTAATTAGGCTTCTTTGTTGGTGAGAATCATTGGTTGTTCGATGCACTCGCTAGTTGTCAACCAGCTCGGAACTCAGATTAAGTAACTTCCCTAAATACATAACTCGTTTAAGTTTTCGTTCACCAGTTCTGTGTTAAGTCGTCTTGCTCCGCGCGGAAATGTCTTCATTGTAACTCCTACAGAATTGTAATTCAGCTCCGGTAGGATTTATAAACGAGTGCAGTCATTTGTTCTGTGAATTACTTCTAAAACGAGTGTTTACGGCTGCCCATAAGTAAGATGTCGCGGGGAGAAATGCGCGCGAACTTTTCACCGCATTAGTGTTAATCCTAGTATCTGTTAGTGTTGGTTGAAATTGAGCGGGGACAGTCGACTTGGTCGCCTCAACCTTCACAGGTGGATAAGAAAAAGACGCGGTTTATAGAGCGACTAACAATTTCGGATTCATCTGCGTTTAATTGTAGAGTTTGGTGTAAGTAGGGTGCAAAAGTCTGTATGTTGAAGTATTATATTTGTGATTCCTCTGTATTCGCTATGTGACTTATCTCGGAGTCAGGTCAATATATGATATGTTGCGTGAATATCATTTTCGAGAATAGTCAACACGTAAATGTTAGAATAAATGACAAATAGTGACTCTACTGATTTTAAAAATATATGGTTGGCGCATTTGAAACTTTAAATTGGGCTGACGTATATTTACGTTAGCGTAATTGAGTGGAAAGTTTGTTAACCTAACATCACGTGTGCGCAGTATTGCAGTACCTCAAAGTGGTAGCGGTGGCAAAGTTGCAGTGTGCCGCGCCTCGGTCAGTCGCAGCTCATTTAACACGCGTCGTAACGGCGGTATCTTAACTCCGCCGGAATAGAGATGCTCTACTGGGCTCCGGCCAAGTTTGTTGAACAATTTGGAATTTAATTTCGTGTTGCAGTTTACTATCTACTAGAATGAAGACCGTGACTATGTCTGCGTCGAATCTATTGTACGTATATTATTATTATCATCATACCAGTCATTGGAAGTTCACTGCTGGAAGTTTACCTTCTTCAGAAAGCGGGAATTTGTCCATAATTATGAAGCTGGGCAAGCGGGTTGCCATTGCAGAACATAGCTGTCGCGACGGGGATAGACTCTTGCCCCGTGCATTAGAGCTGCACTGTTTCGCATGGATATACCTCTGTCTGTCGGTTCTTGTACCTTAATCGTTGCTTACGATCGTGTATTCGATACACGTAACATTTTCTAGGGTCACATTGTATCTTATACCTTTTTCTAAGGCTCAAGATCAACTCCACAAGCAAAATTATCGATAAATGTATAGCGAGTGTAGTCGCGCGTCAGCATTAGTGAGCATAAATAAAAAAATTGACGAAATATATTTATGCACTATAACTCCGCGGTACCATATTGTTATGACCAGATTTGTAATTAATAAGATTTATGAAGTTTGTTAAATAAATGTTTATATGTTAGATTTTATTTTGTTACGCAAAAGGTCGACAAGCAAACATACACTCACGAGATAGTAAACGTCACATACAGCAGCCTACGCTCGTAATATCACAAAGATATCATCACTAACATGTTGCTAACCTTGTGACTTGAAGAAATTATATCACATCACCCAGTAATTTCTCTGCCCTTCTCAACCATAAACTGAAACACACAACACTGTTATTTGACGGTAAAAATAGTTAAGACGACGGTACTAATGCAAATCGTCGCTTAAGTTCTAACACCGCGTATGTCAAAGTTGACAACTTAATAGTTAAGCCCAATGATAACACGATATTACATTCCTACCGCTGCAGTAAACGTTTTATACCATGTATTGTTTAAACGAAATCTATTTTGCACCAACTAAATGCACAAGCAATTAGTTTTAAAATGATTTTATGAAACGTGAGTTATGTTTTCCCAATTGTTACAAAGTGTCAACATTTTGACTTACGCGATGTTAGAACTTAAACGTCGAAATGACCTTTGCATGAGGTCTTCCTAATACGTGAATAAAAGTCACAGTGAAAGGGTCGATAGGTTCAAATTTTGTTATGTTCCCGAGCGAAAACGGGGCGGCTCGCTAGTTTTGATACACAGAGATGATATACATGTTTTGGAGTATAACATTTACTGTAAACTTCTCGTCATTGAAGGAAGCTAGAGTCCGGTCCGTAGAAACTCCGGTGTAATTTGGGAGTTCCACTCTGATGTATTGAATTAATTATGTTTATGATTCTTGATGTTCCGCTTCAATAATGTATCATTTAACTAACTTACCCCTTTTGAAGATGATTAATGATTAAATTCCAACACGAAATTTCAAATCATCATCATTATATCAGCCATTGGTAGTCCACTGTTGGATATAGGCCTACCCAAGAAAGGGACAATTTTGCCCATAATTGCCGCGTTGAGCAAGCGTACTGACAATCGCAAAGCGCAGTTTGCACGACGGGAATCCTGCTGCCCATTTCCGCCCTTTGAACTACACTGCTTCAGAAGGATATACCGCCGCCGGATCCGGTAACTCAGTCGCCTCTTACGACATTACCAGGGCCCGTCACTGCGTCGGAGTTCTCCCTTAAACCACTCTGTTAGAATAGGTATCTTCTATTGTGTTATACGGTTTTTGTTCTACTTACTACTACATTGCGGTACAGATTTCTGACTGGATTTCCATGCCCTCTGTGTCAGGAGCTCATTTATCGTATCCCTGAGGAATTCTTGTTATTTTTTTAAATTGTCTAATATCTATATACCGCATACAGCTATATATGAGGTAGATACAGAGGATCGTCTGCATTGGTACCCCACTTACCTATATCCTCCGCCAAATAGCAGTGTTCGCATTAATGTGTTTCGGTCTGAAGGTTAAGAGGTACAGTGAACCTGCTGGGTAATTTGTTATAAAATCCTTAAGTCACAAGGTTGGCAATGTTTTAGTGATATCCTTGTGATATTACGATAGTACACCGACGCACTATCACGCGGACTGTATGTTTGTTTGTCGACCTGGTCTGATATATAAAAAAAAACAAGATAAAAACTGCGTCAACTAAAAATAAAATAATATATTTCTCACTAGTTTACAAATGATATGTCCGTTTTTTTTCAGGAAGATTTGACAACATGTTCAAAGATGAGTTTTCTTTCAGATTAAGTATACGTTTCATGGTCCTTAATACGATGATTTAAATCACAGAAATTTACAGTCTCAAGTTTACGCAGTTTTCATGTAGAGGTGCGATATTGATAATCCGGATTGATAATATTGGTAGGTTGTATAAAATTCCACAATTTGTTAGGAAACTAAAACGTTATCAAAGGCGTTAGCATCTTGATTGCAATCATGTTTGCTATGTGTTATGCATGTACATAATGAAAAGCAATAGGAATGTCTTTGTCTCTGTATCGATCATCTGCACCTGCGTGTTATTATTAAAGTGCAGGTGTTTGATTGTGTATAGTTGACACACGCATCACGCAATGGAATTTTTTAATAATGCTTTACTCGGATAGTGAAGTCCGCGACTTCACTATATAACGTATCAAAATATATATTTTAATTTTTTTATACATTTTAATATTTCTGCAAGCCTAATTCCGTCAAGATTGATTCACCGGTTAAGCCATGAAAGCGTTTCAGATTAATGTGTGTAATATTATTTTATTTATATAGAATAATGGTGGGTTTGTTCTCTGTCTAGGCGTTGAATATGTTTTTAAGCATTGTATTTGTGATTTCCGTGTTGTCTGAATTCCGAAACAAATGTTCTTTTAGCACAGCTACAATATATATATATATATATATATATATATATAATATCATATCTCTGTTGTTATTAGATTTATAGATCTACAATCGTGTTAAATTAATTTCATTGTAGACATATTAGTTAACTACCGCAAAATTAACAGCTATTACACGGTCGATTTCACACAGTCATCGAAATTCACATTTTGTACTCTCACCGGTCAATTCCCGTGGCTTGGCTTGCATTGTGACTCCTATTTTTTAACATTTTCATATTTATAAATTTTATGATGTGTTTCTACATTGTAATGTGTTTATAAAAAAAACAGTTTACTTTAGCTGTACTTTTTAGATTTTTGTACCTTTAGAACGTATTTTAGTAATTAGTAAAAATTTATGTAGTTTGATAGGCAATAAATGGTAGTTTTTTAATTAACACTTCTGATTAATATCATTATTATCTAATGTGTAGTTTTTTAAAGCAGTTTTTTAATAGAAGTAGGCACTTTATGTCCTTTATTTCTTATATTTCCTTACAATCGAAATAGAAATCTTGGGAGTAAATCACCGATCGCCTCGCGTCTGAAATTAAAAGTGAATAAAAGCGGAAATATTTTTGAATAGTATCAACAATGATGGATATGCGCAGATGTATATCCTACATATCGGCAGTATAATGACAGGCAGTTTTTAGCCGTGAGGCTGGGCAGGCGTGGTGTTGGTCACAAAGTGTAGCTTCTTCTTTTCTTTGTTAATATAAGAAGTTAATTTAAGTTGTAGAACTTTCACACTTACTTCGCTCCTTTATTTTACTCCCTTAAAGGATGATTTACGTAAAAATATTGTGCTCGTGTTTTTTTTTAATGGATCCGAAAAGTTTCACATCCTTCATACCAAATTTGCCTCTTAGTTTTACCATTTAGGGGGTGAATTTTTAGAAATCGATTCTTAGTACTCTCCAATTTATTAAAAGGTCCTCCTATCTATTCGAAATAGTGCAGCTCAAATGCACAGGGTGGGGATAGGCAGTAGAATCCCCATCGTGAAAGCTGCGCTCTGCGCGGCAACTATGGGCAAAAAACCTCCTTTCTTGAAAATGGTGATCAGTTAGTGTAAGAAGTAAACATTTACGAAGTTATTCACAAATCAGATTTATGTTATTTCAATAATACTTATTTTATGCGGGTGAAGTCGCGGGCTCATCTAGATTTCATATAAACGATTGTACTTAGCGGCGAGTTAGCCCGTAGCAGTCGTTGCTACGACGTAGCACGTACCTCGTAGCATGCGACGCACGTTTCACTACGCTTAGAAACCATCCTTACACGATCCGCAACGAATTCCCCTTAATATTTATTTGTTTCACTCATATATTTGATATAAGTATTCACTGATATAGACTTTATTTGTAAGAGGATAGAGCCGGGGATTAGACAGCGATAGCTCGGGGAAAATTGATTTTTTACGGCGTACAATCAAGCTGAAAGTTAGGGGAAAAGTTTTATAAGAGATAGTGAGTTTAGTTGTACTAAAATGTTCCCTTATTTTAAGTAAGAACAAATTTGCGAAAGAGGACGTTTTTCTTGTCAACAAGTAGTTTTAGTTGGGACTCTTTCTTACATATTCTATTATAAATTGATCAAAATAAGTAAGTAGCAAAATTTATATAAATGTTGAAAAAGTTACGGCCTTGATGGCGCATGCGGTAGTTTCTTTTGTCTTTTACGCCAAGTCGTAGTTTTGACCCTAAGACAAACATTTATGTGATGACCATTTGTATATAACCGAAAACAGAAACTGAATGGAAGAGTTTGTAATCTACGACCTAGGAGGAAATACCTATTTACTAGGTAAAAGAGGCATTAAGGCTAGGTCAGACGAACCAAGATACGAGCGTGTATATAGCGTGTGAAGAAGGACATACATACATCACGCCTATGTGTCAGGCGTGATGTATGTATGTAGTGTGAACGAAGCGTCGCTTTACATTTGCCCAGCTTGAAAATTATGACGAAAATAGCTCTATGATTAGGATCACTGAAGAGAGGTCAATGTCCAGCGGTGGACGTCCTACGGAGGGGATAATGATGAATATTTTATGATGTTAATATACATCAGAGGAATTGCCATTTCGTATTGTTTCATCTCCCATAATGAAAGAGAGCGGCTCGAGTTTCAGGCGTTCAGCTTTAATAATCCGTGGCGAGATTAAAGCGAAAATTTTTAATAATTAGACGAAGTAATAACCCCCGGTATAATGGCGGACTAAAGTTTCCCGCTGAAAAACTGTAAGTTCCCGAACTTTTTTCATTTTCCTTATGAGTTTGTGTATTGTATTTTTAAGTGAAGATTTTTGAAAGTTCCTTTGAACATATTAAAAAAATGTCTTGTAAAAATGAATTTTATGAAAATTTTGTGCTTATATTTTATATAAACCGTTTTCTTTTGAATGAGCTTTTAAATTTCGTCTTACCTAAATGAGGTAAATAGGAGTTATGTGTTGTCTTGAGTGGGAGTGGTCATATAATGTCTTGACATTCCACATCTATTGAAACAGTATAAGACGTATACCTCATTCAATGGTAGTCTGCATTGATACCTCACAATCACCTATTTCTACCGCCAAACATTTGTGTTCCTTTTCGAAGGGGGAGAGAAGCAGTGATATTACTATGTTTTGTGATATAGTATCTTGAAGTCAGAATGTTGGCAACGCGTTAGTGATATCCTTGTGATGATACGAGCCTCTATAGTGCAGTGATACTAATTATCAAGCGAGCTGTATTTAGTCGTAGAAAGTGTTAGTTGACTTGGTCAAAAAAAAAAACAGAGCAAATTGCATTCAGAAACGTGGAAAGTTCTTAATTAAAATGAAAAGTGGAGAAACAACCAATTGGACTAATTCCACTCAGATTGACCTCGGCGCAGACGGCTTAAAGTTCCAACATGCCTGGCGTTATTTTAAGTCAATTTGTTTGCTGTGATTAGCTTTGATTTTTTGCTTGACTTAAAACTTTTTACTCGCACATTTTCATCATAATCATATTAACGTAGTAAGTTCACTGTTTAATACTTTCTAACATTTACGCGTTCATTATTTCTAATAAAACGACTTAAAAACGCGGTTAATTTAATTACTTTTGCTCATAATTGCGTCGATTGCGGCGACCAAGCGTGGTGGATATTGCAGAGCGTAGCTTCGCAACGGGAATGCCGCTGTCCATCCACGCCCTGTTACATTGGAGTTACATTGCTTCGAGTGGATGTACCGCCATCTTACCTACCATCTGTTACCTTATACGCTTTTTTCGACTCCTGGTATAAGGGGAGGCACTATTCTATTTTACCGTTACCACACGGCTGTCCTAGATTTCTACGAAATTATACTTTATTATCTAGCAGCTAGCACTTTGCTTGACATCACACCTTGGCACTAGAAAACGGTGCTAAAGGATAGTCAAAGTATGCACTAATAAGAACGAAACGGCTTTTAAAAGCCGTTAAAAATTTGTTCTATTGTTCCAAAAAAAAAAAGAATTCAAACGAAATTCTGCATTTAAAATCACGAATAACCCGTCACCGCCCCGGGACGATCACAACCGAGCAAAACCTAAAGTAGCTGCAGTTTTTGCCCAACTATTTAATATTAAATTAGCACTGTCGAGCTGTCCGCGCGGCTTAACCCTCCGCGCGTCCATTTTAACACTACGTAAGCCACTTTTCAGCGACATGTGTTATGATTTTAGTTCTTGTATACTAACTTCGTTGGGCACTATTTATGGATGTCGCTATGGTGCTGTGTAGGGTTTGGCGTGTTGCCTAGGTTTTAGTTAGACTTTTTTTTCTAAGTGTGTTTTTGTAGTTACGAAGTTGTTTTTGGTATTTTTTTGTTTAGACTTATCATAGATTCACCGTTGTTTTGTTTGTGATGATGGTAGTGTGAGATTAATGGGACACGTTGTGATAATACAAATTTATAACTTTAAAATTATCTTATTGAATAAATAATAGGTGTTGCATCATTTAAGTTCAATACATTTATCATTATTGACATTGTTTTCAAATTACCAACACATCTTCGCTGCCAGACATGCAATAGAGATATCACGATCCTTCTATCCCTTTAACGTCACTCGTCACAACGCTACCCTCCTCAACAGCACTGACACACAGCAATCGGAATCAGAGCGAGAGGAACAAAAGTCCAATCGTGTAACTGCATGCCGCCTATCGCAGCGCTAACTTACCGCAACCAATTTCCACTCGGCCCCGCCGCCAAATCGAATAGGAAACGTCATAATCATGTGATAGGTGCGGCGCAGTGCGCCCACCTGTCGTGCGCGCTTGCGTCACGTGACGTCACCGCGCGGTCTCGCCCGAGCGCGCCAGACTGCGCCCGAACGCGCCCGAGCCCGCCACGAGCCGCAGCGGATTGATCCGAGCGAGCCTCCTTGCGCTATCAAATGAACCAATCTCTTATTGTCAATTTTAATCCAAGAGCAAGAATTATTCAAGTGTTTTTTTTCTGTATTTCATCTCACATGCCACGTTAAGGATCGGTAGCAGACCAAGCATGCGTTGGGCTGTGCGGCGAGAGATCGCCGCGTGTCTCGGCTGCTCCTTATCTAGTTCTTAATCCAAGATAAATATTACATCAATGGGGAGGAGAAGGGGCGGAACACGCAGGCGCGGCGGGAGCCGGCCCAGTCCCGCTCTGGCCGCGTCGCCCGCCACACGCCACGCGGGCTCGGCGGTGACTCGCCCGCTGTCTCGTCGACCCCCTATCAGTGTACAAACCGACCCCACCCGCGACCGGCGCCGGACCCCACGTGACCGCCCGTTGCGTAAGTCGGGACCCACGCGAAAACGACCTCCTCTCCTTTGACACGCAAGAAAAACAAACGTACCTCGGTATCGATTAAAGCATGTTTATTATTGCGTGCCTACGTATGCCAGCCTTCAAAGTGTTAGGTTAGAAACGGCTTAATAGTGATCCCACTGCGGGCGCGGTCTTTTAACCCTGTAGTACTCTAGTTGACCTTAAAACTGCGGGCGAGAGGTAACCCTGCGACAGCTTGTTTGTTTATGAAGCTGTACGGTATTTGTGTTAGTTCACGTCGGCACACAGATATCGAATATGCTCGTCGGAGTGCGAGCCGAGTTTATTTAGGAGCGTTATATTATCCGAGGGCCGTGTATGTGATCTTTGCATTAATATTCAGCGGATACATCTAGCAGAAACGGAAAATTTTGTGAACAGCGAAACGAGCTGGTGCCGTCGGCAATGTAATAATGACTTAATTTCTAACACTAACACGGTAATAGTTTCAATCATAGCTACACGGTGGAACGCATTTATTAAAATGATTCTTCGTTATTTCAGGTAGGTACCCTTAATGGGATAACTTTGACGTTTTTTATTGACCTAACAAGCGGCGATTCTGATAAGAATTAGCCGCAAAGCAGTTTTTTAAGCGTGCATTTAGTACGCGGGCACCTTTCTGCGATCTGTCGCTCCGTCCCGGCGTATTTATATTCGGAGGCAGTGCTTGAAGTTTTTTTAATCGCTCCTAATGACTCCTTCCCCTAATTAATGACGCTTGGCAGTAAGGAATGGGAATTTCCCGCCGAATTTCGTTTGCCCCTTGTGCCTGTACATGTTTTAATGGGCACCACCTTTTTTCAACGGCACATTTGCCGCATGACAAATGAAAGGTGATGTAAACAAATGTCGCGCGTAATGACTTGCTTTTGTGGAAAATGCTAAGCATGCTTCTTGTAAGTCAGTGTAATCAGCCATTGCATGGGTGAGGAATCTTCAATATTTTTTTTCTTTTACTGCCAAGTCAATAAGCATACAGCCCTTGTCGATATCACGCTTGTATCCATCACAAGGATATCACTAGCGCGTTGCCAACCTTGTGACTTGAAGATATTATGTCACATTACCCAATCATTTCACTGCCATTCTCGTCGTTCAAACCGGACACACATTTCACAGGATTTCGAACACAGCTGTTTGTCGGTAGAGAAGTGAGAGTGATGTACGAATGCAGACGACCTTTGCAAGAGGTCTACCTCTATGTCTCAATGTCTAGACTAAATTATTTATTGATTGATTTAGTAATTAACCTTACAGTTGTTTTTTCTGTGTTCGATTTTGTTTCTACATATCACTTACATTTTTAAAAAGGTACCTTATGTGTCCTTTTTTATGCCATATGTGATGTTGTTATCTCCCTATATGAAACTTGTTATTTTTCTATTTATAGAAAATCTTATGTATTCCTTTTTATACGCAATTTGTTAATATAGCGGTGTAATATACAAGTCTGAATGCAAAAAAAATTGTTTCAAAGAAGTTGTGCACTGAATGTTTCCTCTGTTTAATAGAATTATCTGCTAGAATAGTCAATTAGCACCTGCATGATGGTAAACGTCACCTATGACTTAGGCAAATTATGTCACATTTTCTAGTAATTTCTGCCTGTCTTAATTTAACTGAATAAAGCAATGTCTATACAGTTGTTTGCGTTTGTGTGTTTGTTGTGAATGAGGGGCTGATGTAGGGCTAACATTGTGAACTGTAAGTTTTTTTTTGTAATAAGCAAACAATAATTAGATTGATTAACTTTTATTGTAGATTAGGAAGTTGTAATAGGATATTTGAAAATCTCCTTAAAAACACTTGGTAGAGAAAGGCATGCTATTTTTCTCTGCCGGTACCACACAGCTAATTTTATTTAAGTTAGCCCTTTCATTACGAGCAATTTCTAACTATTCGTTAAAATACTTTATTTCTCATAAGAATCTACAATTTTCTTACTCAACACCAAGTATCGTATTCTTAACGCGACATTAACGGGCGCGGGGTTAAAAGCGATCAAACACTTAGGTATATACACTTATATAAAAGTTATAAATAGCGGATACTACGCTCGTACATGTATTTGTTAATCTCTTAGGTATTTGTGAAAAAAGTGTGAGGGAAAAAAGTTTGTGTCTAGTTAAATAAAACTTGTCTGAAACCTTGTCTTGAAAAGAGATGAACACATTATTATATCAGCCGTTCATTATAAGACATAAGCCTCCCGATGTGATTTATATTTATCTTAAGGATTTGGCCAATATGTGCGACGAAGATGTCGCTGCCCATCCCCGCCTGTTGGGCTACTCCAGTAAGGATATCCCCCCCATATGTCGGTATTGGTACCTCAGTCGCCTTTTACGACAACTGATAAGAGAGATACAATTCTACTATGCCGGTACCGAAATGTAGATTAAAAATTCTTGTCTTATTGTCAGTTTATTTGTTTTACAATTTGTCTGATTATTAGACACTAGCAGCGCCCCGCGGTTTTACCCGCGTTAAGTTGTAGAACTTTTATACCAAATTTCCACCCGCCTTTTACCGCTTGATGGGATGATTTTTGCAAAAATATTTTATACTAGTTTAAAGAATTTTAATGCAGATCCTCTGTACTGAATTTTATTAGAGTAGCCTTAAAAAACAGCAGTTTGTTACTAACTTTGCACCACCGTTTTACCCCTTTCGGGGGTAAATTTTTAGAAGTCCTTTCTTAATGCAGGGAGCATCGAGCATTCGTTTTATAAGGTGCAAAATTTAAGTTCCTGACCCTTTTTAGGCCCTGCATTTATATGTCAGTCAATCAGCTTCTTTTATATAGATATATATTGATCAGACATTTTTTCTTTATAAATTACTAAATTACAGTTTGATCGAAAAATAATGAAAGTACAATGGAATTCCGATCCAAAGAAATTACTTATTTCTAACTCAAGCGAACTGTATTTATTCAGAATGTCCTCCAAGTAGAGCCTTAACTGTATTTCCTGTAACGCTCTTGCGTGACTTGGCCCACTGAAGTCCTACTTCCTAGGCTCGGAGCACGGTCAGTTAACCCTAACAGCCTTGTTGGTTTCTTGTTGTAGAAATAGTTTTCTAACTTCGTGGTGCCATTTCCTTCCAATACAGTTAGTTTGGAACGGTATAATGTGTTTTATATTTAGTCTCGATGGGTAGGTATTTGTTTTTGGTTTGAAAAACTCTGTCGTTTTATATGTAATCTAATATTTTAATTATGATAGTTGATTTTCGACAGATAATTTTAAATGTTGACGCATTCGGCAAACATTTTGAGTTAAGTTTTGTGTTTGTTCTGTGTCTGGTGTTGAATGTATCTTTAAGCTTTCAGTTAGTAATTTTTGTATTGTATCGTAACAGTAACAGAAGTGATTTTATTATCTCTATCTATTTATCTCGTGGTCTAGATAACATGTTAATGTTGTGCGAGTAAAGTTGTGTGTGTTTATATCGCTTTCACAGTCTCACTCGTAAATTGATTTCAATGAAATTTTGTATTGAGGTAGCTTGATTCTTAAGGAAGGACATAGTTTCATGCTAAGAAAAATTTCGTACGTAATGTTCAATGAAGGTCTCGCGCGAGGTGAATATCCCCTTATATCCCCCTTATTTATTATAACCATATAGTTAGAAAACTAATGTTTGTAATCATCATCTAACCAGCCGTAAAAAGACCACTACTAACATAAACCTCCAAAAGAAGTGGAAATTTGCCCACAATTACGCGCTGGGTAGGTGTGGTGGCAGAGCTAGCTTTGCGACAGGGATGCTACTGCCTATCCCCACCCTGTTGTATTTAAACTGAAATCTGTCGGTTCCGGTCCTAAGTCGCCTCTAACGACAACCGATACAGAGGGAAGTACTATTTTACTCCGCCGGTACTCCACGGCATATTTGTCTGTTAGTTTGTTCAATTTGCTGAACGGGCCCTAATGATAGTTAGCATTAAGATTAAGAAATAAGCGTAGGTAATTAATTCTATGTCGATAGGCCCGGTGGCGCATTGATAACCAAAGGACAAATATTTATATGATGATGTTTCTGTTTGTTCTGTGTCTGGGTGTCAAAATGTTTGCTTAATAAGTGCGTTTGTAATTCCTCTATTGTCTGTCGTTCGTAGCACAAGTGCTTTAAGCAAATCGGGTCAATGTATGAGATTTTGTAGGAATTTATTATAATAATTAGTAAAAATGTATTTATAGGGGAAGAGGAAGAAACAGTACATATAATTTTTGTCAGGATTGCAAAACAATCTTACTAAAAATTTGCTTCATTAATTTGATACGTTCTACATTGTACTTTGTAGATAAAGAGTAAGAAAATATTAAAATTAATTGCGCGTATAGAAAGGAATATAAAATTTGGTACTTCTATAATCTACTTAACCCTACATTAACGGTTCAAACGACTCTTGCTGCTCGACTCATAACAAAATGGAAGCCACTTCGGCTGCGTATAAAAGCGGCTGTATTTAATTAACCGAAATTATGACACTCAAAAATGGCGCGTCTCCAAAATTCCCGGCTCCAATCCCCTGGAAACTTGGTGCTATTAATTTTCTGCATGATTCTGTACCCGGACTAGATGTTTATTGGAGCGGGAGCGGTGTATCGTCGCGTCTCAACTTAGATACCGCATAGATTGTTAGGGTTGCCACAGCTTGTGCATTATCGTTTAGAAATTATGTTATTTTAATTACAGATAATTTTAACTGGGATAAAAACAACACTAAAAAAATATTTGATGAGTCTGCTAAGACAGCGCAATGGTAGTGCTGGCACAGGAAAGATGCAGGTTTGAATCCCACCTAAAGTTTGAGTCAACTTTATTTTTTTCCTCCTAAATATTGTTACGGATTTCAGACAACAGAGTAATCACAAATATAATCTTATTATTAGTTGTTCTGAGTGGGAATCGTACCCAGAACCCTTGATGCAAAAGATAGGGTCACTATATATTGGGCCCGTATTGTATTGTATTAAGTGTATTAAGTGTATTGTATTGTATATTGTGTGTAGTAATTGTATTAGTGTTTTGTGAAACACTAATATTAAATTAAAAATTATGGTTCATATATCCGTATGTTTGTTTTGCTGTAAGTTGCAAATTGAGTTGTGATCGTGTACATTTTATGGTGAGCGTGATCTAGATGTCCGCTCTCTAAATCGAATGCAAAGCCTGTTCATCCCGGTGTCTAGCGGTCTGAGCGGACAGGTCGCGCGTCAGTCCCGCGAGCTGGCAGCTTCGCCCGATCGACATGTCACTGTCGCGGTGACAGCCCTGTTGTGTTAGGGTTGCCGCTTAAGATATTAATGTATAATAGTAATAATATTCACACAACATCGTATACATTAATCTAACTCAGAAATAATTCAGACAATAGAGTAATCACATATATAATACTTATTTTTTTTTACCCAGGCTCTGAGCAAACACATATATATCTTATAAATATTTGGGTGGGGATCGAGCGCACGACCCTTGGTGCATGAGATAGAATCTATACCGTCTCCGCCATGGACCCGTCATACTTTGAAGTAATTAATAATACTAGTGGTAGCCCGGTGGAATTTGACCATATAGTTATTTTCTTGACTTTTTAAATATATTCTTTTTTCATTAAAGTATGTCTATGTGTGATTCAAAGATTTGTTTGTACTAGTTAGCTTAATTAATTTAATGTATTTCAATACATTTTGTATTTAAATAATAGCTAATTTCACGTATGTCCGTTTGCGCAATTTACTTCGAAAGATGGTATTACATAATTGCTTTACTTATTGCTTAAAAAAAATCTGAGCTACTTTTCTAAACTAATATTATAACGAGGATAACTTTTAATTGTTTGTTTGTTTCGGTTTATCACAAAAACTATAAGACCAATTGTAAAATTCTTTTACCATTCAAGAGCTACTAACTTTCGTAATAACATAAGCCATGTTTTATTTTCGAAAAAAAAAAGTATTTGTTACCTAAATCGGAACTGTATACACAATATTCGAAATTCGTATGATTACGGGAAGGGGAATCGCTTAACCCTGAATATTGGGGAATTTCAGACTTCCAGATAATACTCATTTCAACTTGAATCGAGCAAAAGGGTAGCCATGCCTGAGCACTTGGCAAATGATCGCTCATTAATAAGCAACCTGGCCTATTTGACCGGGAGCGCTTCAATTAACATTTTCGAAACCAGCCAGGGATCGTTTCAACCATCCGCTAAACCTGATCAATATGTCAGTGGAGAGATGACAACCCTATAGTGTCATAGTGACGCCATTGTTCAACGCGTAATAGTATTGACTCTAGGTCGCTCTTTAATAAGATTGCTGCCCCTCGGAATTAGCAAACCGGATTAATACACGTTGTCCTATAAACGGTACAGTTGTATTGAACGACAGTTGTGTCATTATACCAGGCATTGGATGTCATGTTGGATATAAGCCTACCTAAGAAAGAGAGAATTTTGCATATAATTGCCGCGCTGGGCCAGCGTGTTGGCAATAGCAGAGCGCAGATTTGGCAACGGGGATGCTGCATGCCCATCCCCGCCCTGTGCATTTGAACTGCACTTTATCGGATGGATATACCGCCACCTGTTGGTTCCTAAGTAGCTTCTTACGACTCCCGGTACAGGGGGAGTTACTATTCTACTCTGCCGGTACCTCACGACTTGACAGCTGTTTAGATATTTTTAAATTATTTTTATTATGCCAGGTCGTTAAAAAAGCGTTACAGCAACTCGTAATATCAAAAGGATTTGATATTGGCATAATGCATTGGCAACCTTGTGACTTGGAGATATTATGTCACATTACCCAGTAATTTCACTCATTCTTCACTTTCACTTCTTTCTCACCCTTCGGAACACAGCAATGCTAACACTGCTATTAAGCGGTAGAAATGGGTGGGAGTAAAGTACCAATGCAGACGACCTTTACCTTAACATGAGGTCTATCTACCTCATGTTATTGGTTCTCGCGTAATGTTATATATACAATCTTCTCTAAAAGAGGAGATTTTTTTGCCTATAATTGCAGCGCGGGGCAAGCGTGTTGGCCATCTGTCGGTTCTGGTACCTTAGTCGCCTCTTACAGTACCTTTTACAGAAAGTACTGTTCTATTCTGCCGGTACCTCACGGCAGTGGGTTATGTAATACTGCATTTTTCTGACCTTGTAGTTTAGGCCCTGTCAGTCAGTCAGTCGGCTAAACTATATAGTCTTAGTCTATAGCGGAATCAGGTTAATGTATGAGATGTTGTAGGAATTTATTTATTTATTTACAATACTTAAATATAGAAGTTAAACAACCTTTCACATCACATACATATTTTTAATGAGTGGGAATCGAACCTTTGGCGACCAAAATAGGACAACAAACATCGGGCCATATCCCGTTTACATATTTAAATTTTAGGTATGGACCTTATTTTTTTTTAATTAAAATACAATATAGCCTGTCTCTCCTGAAGAATGAACTCAGTGAAAGAATTTCCTAAATCAGTTATTGAGCTTATTCGTTACAAACATAATTACAAATCTTTTATTTTTATAATGTAGATGTATGAAGATGTACGAATCTGGTCTCCTTGATCTGTTCTGTCTCCAATTACAGCTTAAAGCTTCTTCGCTATGAAGCCGTTAATGGCCACTGCCTGCTTGTATTTTTTTTACATTTTACGGAGCCGATTGGTTGACTCCGGCGCCATTTTTATGAAAATAAAGTTGTCACTGCACTGTCAGGAAATTGAAAACGTGAATTGGAGATTGGGAAGGCGACAGGCATGCTATGAACAACAGTCAATTTTATTTCTTTCATGAGATTAAATTAAATACGTTTGGCACGAACTTTAAATTCTTGTTGTCTTTACAAGGAGTGAAGAGGTAAATTAAATAAATAAAAAAAATTAGCAAAGGAGGCCGGAGGCCATTCTTTATCATCAAATCAACCATTCCAAGTTTACTGCTACTATTCAATAATTTTAAATAATTTGTATAGCAGAAAAAGATTTGCCGGCTCAGCTAGTATCCTCATTACAGTCATTAGAAGTCTACTGCTAGACATAGGCCTGCCCAAGAAAGCGGGAATTTGGCCTGTAATTGCCGCGCTGGGCATGCGTGTTTTCAATCGCAGAGCGGAGCTTTCACGACGGGGTTGCTGCTACCCATCCCCGCTCTGTGCATTTGAGCTGCTCTGGTTCGGATGGATATTTTGCTATCTGTCAGTTCTGGTACCTTAGTTGCCTCTTACGACACCTGATTCAGTAGAGGAACTGTCTAATCTGGCGGTACCCCAAGGTAAAGTAGGATTTATTTTTTTTATCATCATAGTAGTTATAAAATGTCTACAGCTGGACATAAGCCTCCCCAAAGAGGGACTTCCCTATTATAGCCACGCTGGGCAAGAGTCTGCTGCCCATCCCCGCCCAGTTGTGTTCGTCCCCATCTAGTTTAAGCTTTTAATGGCTGTTTATATTTCCATCTAATTAATTCCTTAGTACCTAGTTAAAGCACTAAGATAATTATCTCCGACGTTAATCATTCGGTGAGCCGCAATCACATTAGCAGCTCCTGAAACAATCCCTGTGGTAATATGTGGACCCCTGGTCCCCTTTCACTGGGTCGTGGAATTGGGTATCGCGATATCCCGGCGCGCAGGCCTACCGCAGGATCCCACTTTGCAACAATTCGATATGCGGTTTCAAAAATAGAGATACCAAATTGACTGTATTCGTTGCTTCGTGTTACAGGCGTCAGACTACAGAGAAATCACAAATATACTACTTAAATACATATGTTTAACACACAGACACAGAACAAACACAAATACGAATGCATTATAAAACATTGCCCCCGCGGTGCCACCCACGTTAAGTTGTAAAACTCTCATACCAACTTTGCAACCCCTTGAGGAATGATTTTTGAGAATAAATTATATGTGTTTCTTAATTTGCAATGAAAAACCTTTATACTGAATTTCATTTGAATAACTTTCAATACAGCAAAGTTTCATAATTAACTGCACCTCCGTTTTACTTCTTTAGAGGGTGTATTCTCAATAAATCTTTTTCAGGGCTCCTCTTGTTAAAAAAGGAACCCTTGTGCATAATTTGAAGTTTCTAACCCTTTTAGTTTAAGCCCTGCGTTGTTATTTCAGTTAGTACTATCTCCTTCTGTATATACAGACATCGACAAGCAAATACAACATCAATATTTGCTGTAACACAAACAATTTTGCAACGAAAAAAACTTTATCGCATTCCCGTTTAAAATGAGATATTTCCAACATATTTGGGTTCGGTGTTAAATCAAGCTTATCGTGTTGTTTTTATTTTGTATTTAAAAAACGCGCCGCTGTAAACTAGAGGGCTCCCAGTAGCTATTGATTGAATTGAGAGCTTTTGTCCGTAGTGCGTGCGCTTTATCAACCAAAATTGGATGCAACGGGACAGTAATGGAACGTTTTCAGTTGTTATTTAATTATTTTTAGTTTAACTGTCTGTTGCTTTACTGTGATTGGAAAATTTGTCATATTTTTGTGTTATTCAGATTTATTTAACATTCGACAGGTCCTATGTTGCATTATTGTCCTGGGTGGAGTTCGAATCCACGACTCTAGCGTATAAGATAGGATCACTATCATCAGCACCAACGGGCCCGTCAAAATTATACATTCATTGATCGTGGGTTCGACTCCCACCCAGAAAAAATATTTATATGATGATATTTGTGTTTGCTCTGTGTCTGGGTATTAAATGTATTTCAGTTGTATATTTGTGATTCCTGTGTTTTATGGCGTCTGTAACACAAGTGCTTTATGCGACTTACCTCAGAGTCAGGTCAATGTTTGAGATGTTTGAGATGTTTTGAGAGTTTATTAGCATTATTATTGTTAATTTTTTGACGATTTAAAAGTGAACAATTGGTAAATTGAAAAGTGAATTATCTTTCTATTAGAACCGAAGTGCGACTGTTACTGCTTGTTTTATATATTACAATGAATACAATTTAAAAAAATTACAATTATATGAGTACATGTTTATGCTGTATACACAATGCAGGAAAGGTAACAATTAGAAGCCTCCGTAGTCGTGTTCACAACGGGAGGTTCTGATAGTGAATGAATGATCACTATAATAATTCATCCCTGCAAGGTTAAGCCTGTTTTCACCGTAACTTCTTTTGTTATGCTTTTTTTTTTAAAAAAATTAGCTTTTGCATCCCTGACAAACTCTAGTTATTCCAGGAAAACTTCTATGTCGCTCTCTGACATTTAATTTTTTTTAACATTTAATTTTAACTTTGTAAATCGTCGTGCCGATTCCTAAGAAAAGAAGAAGAAAATAAAAGGCCAGATCGTTCCCACAGGAATGTTTTCGAGATAAAAAGTAGCTTATATATCACTCTAAACTATCAATGATATCTCTGCAGAATTGCATTTAGATTTGTTCTGGCGTAAAATACTGATAGTCATACATATCACACAAAGACATATCACACAAAATACATATCACACAAACTTTCGAGTTAATGATATTGTCATCGGCGATAGTTAAAAAGTAAAGATATTGTTTACCTATTTTTGATTTATTACGAGATATATCATAAAGCAACTGTTATATTTACTATTAAAATAAAGAATAATGATTTATATATATGTATAAAAAGAAAACTTTAAAACTATTAGACTGATTTCAAATATTCACTATTTAAAGTTCTATCCGTTCGAAGTAACACAAGCCATGTTATATTTAAAAAATCCCCGCCATGTACATTTGGGACAGAAAATTTTAAAAGCCAACGTTCAAACGATTGTGGTAAAAAGCTGAAATTTCAGTATTACTTAAATTTTATTTTATATATTAAATTGTCCTTTTTTATTTTTATTTAAAAAAATCTGAAACTAAATACGACAAATATATGAATGGAATTTAATTTTGTGGTGGCTTTGTGTTCACTTTTTATAACTCTGAAAATCTTAAAGCCAACATATTTTGTTGGCATATCTTGAGCAATCCTCGTTCTTATGTCGCTCACAATAAAGTATGTATTCCGACAGAACGAAATAGGATAAAGACTTAATTCTCCTCAGCCTTGTTAAAAACACGCCAAGATTTCTGAATTTATGATGTGTGCCTCCTCGAGTATTAAATAATCCGGCCCATTTGTGTGATGTATGAGAATGTATGACGCGAAGAGAAATCCTAGGGACTTTCCATTTAGTAGCATTATGCTGTGCTTTTAGTATTCTAGATTTGCTTATAGAAATGCCTAAACGCAATCTCCAACTGCTTTGAGATGTTATTACTGTTTCAATTTGTGGTGTGTGATTTTTATTAGACTAACGTTTTCCCGCTGCTCTTGCTGCATGGATCTATTGTTATTGTCCCGCTGATCGTGTGTTTTTTCAGATATATTATATACCGCAGCTATGAACACACCTAAATTTGTATTTAGGATATTCTTGGTATTTTTTCCTAGGAGAATCTTAATGCTCTACGATCAAGCCTGGATGTCAATTAGTTAAAACTATATTTGTATGAATTAATAATTAAATACTTAAAGACGTGTCACGTTGTTTATCCGGTATTAGAATTTGTAAACCACTGACCCAATTCTCATAATTGTTTGCTTACTGTGCACAGTTTGATCTAACTTGAGAGATATAATAGGTTATATCTCAACTTATATTCGCAATATTCTTTTTTAATGAACATCTTTTTTTTTAATGACAAAAAGTTGTAATCATCAGCCGTAAGACGCCTACTGCTGGATATATTCCTGTCACAAAAATAGGGGGAATTGGCCTATTATTGCCGCGCTGGGCAAGCGTGGTGGCAATTGTAGAACGTAGCTTAGCTACTGGAAAGGTGCTGCCCATTCTAGCCTTGCTACATTTAAGCTGCACTATTTCGGATACCCCCTTCTCTCTGTCAGAGGGAGGTACTATTCTATTCCGCCGATATATTGTAGTTACAATAATTGACCTATTTTCAGAATTAATTTAAAACATTACAAATGTAAAATTATTTTTTATTTAATCATTGTTTAGACACATAGCCTTAAGCAAAACTTTGCAATCTCTCTCTAGTCAATAAGATAGCGGTAAAACACATTAAGCACTGAAAATTTGTGTAACTTGTAGGTTCTGGAAGTTGTTTATCGTTGTTTCAATGTCATTTAGCCGGCTGGGAGCCGGCACATCGTTCCCGACGCCGGCAATGGGATATTGAATAGAACTCACTGGACAATATAGATTAGATTACAATTATTGTCCAAACTGGATGACTTGATGCTATTACAACCAATTGTTTTTGTATCAATTGAGCTACCTTTAATTATATAATTTTAAGTTACCAATTGTGATACCAGGTGATCTTCCAAGGTTAAATATAGCCTGAATCCTTGTCTAGAAATCTAGCTATCTACGTTTCAGATTTCAACGACATCTGTTTGTCGTTTAAGCCGTAATAGTGTTACAAACAGACAGATATCTTAAACAAATCTTCACTACAACATTAACCGAGTTAAATTATTATGGTAGGTAATTAATATTATGACTTATAAACACCGTTTGTAGTATATTAATTTCAACAGACAGATACAAACTTATTACATTACGGTTCCTGTCTTATGCGCCAAGATAAGAAAGATCACAACGATTTGCACATCAGGCCCGTCGATGTGATTATATTTGTCTTTGATCTGTGAGTATTTAAAATATGTGATATTTAAGTATTTATTTGTGATTTCTCTGTTATCTGATGTCTGTAACACAAGTGCTTTAAGTGACATACCTCGGAGTCACTTCAATGTTTGAGATGTGATTATATTTTTATCATTTAATTAGTTGTTTGATTTTTTCAAAAACATTTCGTAATCGATGTTTTTGTTACTTGCGGCAACTGTTTACAAAATTGACAGCAATTGTAGCAATATATTATGTGTTAAATCGCAACATGTCTAAAAAGTTTAATTTTATATATGTTAATGGTTATCCTCCCCACTTCGGAGTTATAAGCTTACTGTAACCTATAATTTAGGTGACGCCAAGAAATGCACAGCCCTGTCCGTGTATTTTTGTAGCTTATGAGGTGTGTGACCTAGTTGGTTGTCCTAATAAATAAGTAAATAAACATGTTTGTCCAAGTTTAACCGCATTTTAAAGCCCGCAAAATAGTTTCAATATGAATAGTGAATGCGTAATGTTAGAAAAATCAGCCATGAGGTACCGGCAGAGTAGAATAATATTATAGTCAAGATATCCCTTTTCTTGGGGAGGCCTATGACCTGCAGTGGACTTCCAATGGCTGATATGATAAATTTTATTAATCCATGCATCCACCTAAAGCCTTTTCATCAAAAATATACATCATGGTTCGTCTTGAGTATAGGCCGCTTCCAGTGTTGGCCATTTGTTTTTCAATCGTCAGCTGTTTTAAAAACATCCTTTTCTGATACTTTAAAAATGTGATCTACCCAGTGCACCAGTATTTGGTGCACCTTTTTATCTTTTGCTCTCAGAACCATTCTATTTTGTCACTCATTTTGGCTATCTGTCATCAGAGAAGCATGCGATGTCCTGCCCATTTCTACTTCAGGCGCTGTGCGTGTTTCAGTGTGTGTATTGAATTTTGTCTGATGCTTGGGCTGTTTGTCCATGATTGATGCCAATAATGCATCTCTCCATATTAGAAAACATTCAACAGATAATAAAAAGATATTACTTACAATGTGTATAAATATTGCTCGTAATTTTCGCGGGATTCTGAAATTGTTGTAGCTTTCTGCCGGGACTCCGTTCGCATTTTCAGTTCAAAGACTTCTCCTAAGGCTTTGAGCTATTCACATGCCTAATTTCTATTCGACCATGAAAGCGTAACAGACCGACAAATTCGTGTTATTATATATCAAAGAGTTCACTTATGGCATTCCTCTGAATGGATCCTATTAGGTTTCAAGAGAGGGGTCATTACAGAATCGTAGCCCTAATCTTATCATATGCTTTCTGTGGTTTCAGTATGGGGTTCTTATATGGGGATCAAATAGGTTTTAAGGGTTCTCAACGAGCATGTGATACCCGTTGTGGTTCAAGCATTAATGTACATTCGGACCATCATTTGACATCTTGTATAATAAAATAGTTTATAGGATGTTAAAAAGAAATATATTTGTTAATAATGTTAATAAATAATAGTCAGTACATTATTGTTGAAAATTACGATTCTTAAGGCAGAACTCATACAAAAGTCGTCTATATTTGTATATCACTTTTACCTACTTCTACCGCTAAAGATTCTCTTGCTGTGTTCCGGTGACAGAGACATTGAAATTACTGGGTAACGTTACGTAATATCTGCAGATATACAGGTTGGCATTGGTGATATACTTGTGATGTTTCGAGCGCCCATAGGCTGCGGTGAGGCTTACTAACCCGCGGATTATTTGCTTGTTGGCCGACCTGGTCTAATAAAAAGAAACCGCTCGGTGATCGAACTGGGAGCGTCTATACGAAGCGTACTGCGTGAGCGTCAAGAAGGATATTCAATCGTTGAGCGCATAGTTGACTTATAATTTTATACTTCTTTATTATATTAAATTTGCCGCGTAGTTTGTGACATGATGTCTTAGAATACAGGTTTTGATTATTGTCATAAGTTGATTTGGAGGTATTCTTTCTAAATATGGTAGGAATCTTCAACTAAATAACAACCAGAGTTAGGTTACATGAAATGTAAAATTAAATACAAAATAGTGGATTGAAACAGTAATTATAATCGAACACAAAAGCATAACAATGATAGGCTTCTGATACAGAGTCGTATTTTACTTTCAATAGAGAATTTAGTTTATAGGTCGAGTGGCAGTTACGAACTTAATATGATGTATGTCTACAGACATTGCCACAAGTTGACACACAAGGCAGTGTCTGGTTTACAATGTCACAACAATTCTCGTAATTCCGACATAGTTGCGAAGCCTCTCGCCCGACGTCAAAGGAGATTAGGTTCGTTACGACTATCCCTGTCCCGCACCGCCGCCAACCTCTCACTCTCACCCTCCACAGGTTAAGTCTTCCGGTGTGTATGGTTAGTAGTAGTCAGTGATTGTACAGTGAGTTTGAAAGCTGCAAAAATGGCGTGGGGATATTGGTCGGCGTCGTCCGTGATGCCGGATCGCGGCAGGAGTCCGAGGAAAGCTGGCATGGCCGCAGTTCACGTGCACTCGAACCCTCCGACTGCTAGAGAAGTGATGGAGTCACACGATGAGAGCATCATTCATACTGCGTTGACGTCTCGGGACAGCCGAGATCATTCCGCCTCTCCCCACTCTTCGTCCAACGGGGGGCATTCTCATCATCACGAAGTGAGACACGCAGTGCCTGCGAGCGCGCTGTTCGGAGAAAGCTACGGGGAGCTATCCCGACGTCCATCCCTCGACCTGGGCTCGGTTCGGAGCGCGCTAGCCTCGTGTTCAGGCGGCGGAACCCTGAGTGCGGGCTCGACGTTAACCCGCGGGGGCACGCTGGCGGACTACCTGCCCTCCACGCCGTGCCCCCACCACCACAGAGTATACGTCGACCACCATAAACATTACGAGCAGCCGATACAACCAGTTCACGTGGGGGTGGCGCATTCCCACTCCCACTCCCACTCCCACGCTTCGAGCAGACATCATACTGACGACGAAGACGACCTTGAGCCAGCGTACGCGACAGGTATGGTCTTGATAAAAATTATCAGTGTCTCTGTCGCACCCCTGAATTATAATAGAGACAGCAATACCGCATTTAACGTATGATTAAATTTATCCTGATTCTCACTGACATTGACAGATGTCAAATTTGTCAAAATGCTAAATCAATTTGGTTCAGTATTAAATTTTGAATGAACCAGGTTAAGTGTTTTCCCTCGAAAACAATTCGCCCCACCGAATTGAATCATTAAACAATGTACCGAAGCGAACCTTCAAATTCAGCGTAACTTTTATTATAATTAACATCGGCAAAACAGTTTATTAGTTCGTCAACTTTCCGCTAAATCACCGTGAGCGACCACTCCGCCGTCCGGCCGGGCTTATAGCCAGCCATAACTCACTAGCGAATATATAGTAGATGAAAGATGCGGGGTCTATTAAAGTAATTGCTTTTGTTCCGTTACTTTTTTGTTTGCATTGATAAGCATCATCATCTAGCTAGTGGAAGTCCACTGCTGAGCATCGACTTTCCCAAGAAAGAGGGAATTTTGGCCATAATTGCCGCACTGTGCGAGCGTGTTGGCATTGAGATGCGGATGCCCATCTCCGCCCTGTGCATTTGAAATACGCTCTTTTGAATAGGTATGCCGCCATCTGTCGGTTATGGTACTTTAATTCGCCTCTAACGACACTTCGCACAGGACGAGTACTATTCTACATTGCGGATACCTCGCGGCAATAATAATGCAGTATTGCAATTGAGTATACAGTAACATTTTGCAAAAATGCATTACCAATTATGCAATATATCCCTAAAATACGAAGAATGACAGCTGTCAAACGTTGCTTTAACGTGTGTTTTTGTCTTTGATTTTATGTAGTTTGCTTCAAATGTGAAACTTTTGTCATTAAAATAGTATGAATAATAAAATGTAATGCCAAATACAATAATACCAATATAAATAGCTAATAATAGCATTTTAAATGTTTTCTATGCATTTAAATTGCTAGATTTCAATAATTGTTTGTTATGCTAATTCTGATTTCGTCTGAAAATTTAAACAAGTTTATTGAAGATTGTTAACAAGTAAAAATTTGCTTCAAAATAATTAATTTCAAAATTAATATTGCATTTAATATTTAAACGAGCACTCCGAAGATTCTGTCAACAGTCGTAACTCGATGGCAAGTTGGAAATGCAAAAGTTGGCGGCGACCGCGCATCAGGCGTTGGAGTTAGTGGTTAATTCTAGCTGAACAAGTATTGTATTACATTAATTGCAAAAGTTCAGTATTATTCCTTTACCTATTTGCCAAAACCTATTTTACTTTTGCGTTGAACTCTGATGAAAAATAAGTTTTGTTTGATCGTGCAGTCACGTGATACCAACTTATCGGCCATTTTGATTTTCACATTGAATTTTACTTTTAAATAGCTGACTATTTATAGTGTTAATAGCGCTATGATATTAATATCACTTATAGTACCTAAATAAATGTATATTTGTTTATTTAGAAAAGTAACAGCGTTTTATACAAATTGATTTGATACATTTAAAATACAAAAAAGAGCCAGATAATAGATCTCCCTCATTTATCAAACGGTATAAATATAGAGACGAGAAGTTTCTTCTTTTATAATTAGTAATTACATTAAAAGGGTAGCTAAATAAGATCAGAACGTTTGGATTATTTTTTGTTTGGTTAGTATTTGTTAACACTGTTTCGTCGGCTTTGCTCAGGTTACTGACTGACCTGACTGACAAATCAAGCAGGGCCTAAACTGTATGGGTCGGAAACTTAAAATTTTGTATAGGGATCCTTTTATAACGTAGGCATTTAGCGAACACTACAAAAAGAATATTTTGAAAATTTGTAAGATTAGTATAAAACGCTGTTTTTAATGAAATTCTGTATGAAGTTTCTTCATTTAATGTCATGCAACAGGTGTAAAATATTGTTAGATACACAGCCTGACAATAGCTTCACCAAGAAAGGGGAAGTTTTGCCTATAATTGCCGCGCTGAGCAAGCATATTAGCGATCGCTGATCGCAGCTTTTGCGACGGGGATCCGCCCATCCCTGCCCAGTGCATTCGAGATACACTCTATCGGAAGGATATACTAGCATCTGTTGGTTTTGGTCACTAATCGCTTGTTACGACCCCTGATATAGGGGAAGGAACTATTCTACTCAGCTGGTCACGGATGAACCAGTATATCACGCTCAAGAGTATGGTAGTAATTGTAAAATGGGACTGTTCATTTTACAATTACATTTCGGGAATGAAACCGAATATTATTGCCTTCAGTGTCTCATCATAGCAGCTGTAGAACGTCCACTGCTGGACATAGTCCTTCCCAATGTGCCCATAATTGCCGCGCTGAACAAGCGTGGTGGCAATTGCAAAGCAACGGTAATGCTGCTGCCCATCTCCACCCAGTTACATTTAAGCTTTTTTTTCATTAGACCAAGTAATATCACAAGAATAAAAATAACGCGTTGCCAACTTTGTTGGTTAAAGATATTATGCCATTACCCAGTAATTTCTCTGCTCTTCTCACCCTTCAGACTAGCAACACAAACACTGCTATTTGCCGGTAGAAATTTGTGAGAGTGAAGTACCAATGATGACGACCTTTATATGAAGTCTAACTCATATGATCTACACTATTTCCACTGGTACCAGAGTCGCGTCTTACGACACCTGGTACAGGGGAAGGTACTATTCTACTCCACTGGTACCACACAGCCCCATACCCCGTATTCGAGGCCAGCTATATAACACACATCAATTCGTGAGACTCAACTGAACATTATTACGTAACAAGTCAGTTTTATCCGGCTAATGTGTTTGAAGGGCGCGTCCCAGTTTGATTCAGAGTTCTTCCACTTGGCGCCTAATGTTCCGTGTGCCCTAGTGACATATCTAGCATTCGCCGCTTTCGCGTTGTGTTATTTCATCTCTGATTAATCTTTTACAGCCGCCCGCGACGGTTCCCGTGGGAGGTTTTTGTAACTACATGTTGTTCGTGATACTCGTTATATGATATCGTCCGTGTAATTGTTGGGACACAATCCTTATTTTATTTTTTCCCTATCTTATGCGACAAGGGTTATGGTATCGATTCTCACCCAGTGCAAGCAATATAATATGTATAAAAGTGTTAATAAAATATGGCAGTGAATGTTGGGTATGGCAGAAGAAGCACGCGAGGAGAATAAATGCTGTTGAAATGAGAGCACTCCGAAGTATGTATGGTGTGAGTTTGAGAGATAGATTAAAGAATAGTGTGATAAGAGATAGACGTGGTGTAAAAGATGATGTTGTCACAACAATAGAGATAGGAATGTTAAGATGGTTTAGTCATGTATAAAGGATGGATAAAAATAAAATGACTGCACAAATATATTCAGCGGAAGTCAATGAAAAAGTTAGTGTAACACGAATTAGGCGAATATGTCTTAATTAGGTAGAAGAGGTATTCTAAAAGGACCAGGTCAGAAGTACCAAGAATTATCGATGAAAGGAGTAATGCGAGTAAGAAGTAAAGATCCTTAGTCTCTGCCTGCATTAATGGGACACAGTACACAAATATCATACTAAACAGAAACATACACACTCTGAATGTATTATTGTTTAATTAATTAGTTTTATAGGTGTAATTTATATTTAGCTTTGTCTTTATAGGTGTATTTTATAGTATATACACATACATAAACACACACTCTCAATGTATTATTGTTTTGTTAATTAGCTTTATGTGTCTATGGAACAGCGGTGCAGCTTGACACCAGTAAAATTTTGCTTAAAACAGCTCAGGCAGCTCTCACTACTTACTATTTAATTAGACTAAGTTAATTAAATACGCTTTTAGTATTTATATTTGTGATATCTCTATTGTCTGATATCTATAATGCAAGGACTTTAGACTACTTGTCACGGAGTCAGGTAAATGTATAAGATTAGTGTGAATGTAATAAAATGTTTAAAGAAGTTATAATTCATTTAATTAAATACATCTTTATTAGTAACAAAAGTATAATGCCTCAAATTTGATAGCAGATAAAGGTGGACAAGCTGGTGCAACATAATTTACTCTGAGATAACTAGCTCAAAGCACTTATACGTTACGAATACCAGATGATGATCAAAAACACTATCTAAACACCCAGACAAAGAAAAGACACAAATTTTCATTATATAAACATTCGATCTGACTGGAGATCGAACCCACAGTGCGTAAGACCTCTTGCGCACGCGCCTTCGCCCAACTATTAGTCAGTTGTATGGAATAAAACTATATTATACATGTAATATTCAGTGATTTAAATTTTAAATCTTCTTAGAATTTCACGAGCTTTTGTACATAAAGGACGAAGAACCTAGACACGTGTTTTAAATAATTCCACTTTAGATATGAATTTATGGTTTCCATTATTCTTATGTAAATATAATATAAAAGATATAAGCCGAGAGTAAAATATACTTCAGAAGAACGTTGCTTTATATAATTGACAGAATTTCCTAAATAGGTTCAGTAGTTTTTGACGAACAAACGAACATACAAATCTTTCTCTTTATAATATTAGTTTTAATCTTCAAGTGTATTCGTCGTCTATTTATAAATAAAGACGACTGTCTTTTTCTCTGGAAAAATAATAGCGAGTTACGTAAAAACAAGCGGATAGAAGACGCCACGGACCCCGCTACAGAGAATCTACGAGAGCGCGCTGCCCGAGCGACTCGATCATTAGGTGCCTAATGCACCGTGCTCTCCGGTACACAGACAAAACTATTTTCTTACTGTGCAGTTGATGGAAACTAAAATAAAAGGGGATAGAATTTACATCGCTATCCGATATTATTTAGCAGAGTAGAGTAGTACCTCCCCTTGTACTAGGTGTCGTTAGAGGCGACTAAGGTACCAGAACCGACAGTTGGTGGTATATCCATCCAAAACAGTCTAGCTCAAATTCATAGAACGTTAGTAGGCAGCAGCATCTCTGTCGAGAAAACTGCGCTCTGGGAGTGCCAACACGCTTGCCCAGCACGGAAAAATCCCTCTTTTTTTAAGGAAGACTACGTCCAGCAGTGTCAGTCAACTAATACGTTATTAACAAAAATAAAAATCTTGTTTATAATATAAGTAGTTTCACCCGCGTTAAGTTGTAGAACTTTTATACTAACTATGCACCCTCTTTTATCCCCCTTAAGGGATGATTTTCACGTGTTTCATGACTTCTTATGAAGAACCTTTATACTAAATGTTATTGGAATAACTTCTAAGACAGCAAAGTTTCATACTAATTTAAACTGAAAAGTAACTCTGCAAAATGTCAGTTTCTAACTCTTATGGTCAAGTCCCTTCGTTGATGTATCAGTCAGTCACTTAGCTCCTACTTTTTTATATTGAGATTATAGGCCAAATGAGTCAGCAGGCGTTTTCCTAAAATTATTAAAACTATAATTGTTACTCATGAAAGTAATAATGCGACTATTACTTCAGATATAAATTAACTTCTCTCGAAAAAATATTTTAAACGTGCTTTATGACTTTCTATGAAGAACTTTCAAACTCAATTGTAAAGTTTTTAAATTTCGAAAAATCCTTCTTTAGTGTTCGGCGTTGTCCTGTCTATCACAAAAAACTATAATTGGTAATCATAAAAGTAATATTGCGACTATTACTTGAGATATAAAACTGCCCTATCCGGTTTGAAGGGTGAGAGAGGCAGTGAAATTACTGCGTAAATGTGAGATTGTATCTTCAGTTCACAAGGTTTGCGACATGTTGGTAAAATACACGAGGCTGCTGCGGTCACGTTTACTATTGATAATAATCGGAGCGTGTGCTTGTTTGCTGATTTCGTAATATAAAAAAACTGATACATATAAAGTACTGAAAATTGCCGTAACTCGTTCCGTTTTCAAGTCCCCGATTCTACGAGTAACTCGAGCTAACCTGTAAACGGAAAAATAACTCGGCCAATGGAATAACAGCTCTCCGCACTTTATGTTGTAAGTCGGTTGTTGGCTGCGGTTTCCGAATCCAATTTTTTGCAAGAATTAAATTACGGTCAGCACTTGGAAATACAGTTTGCGGCTGGGCCCTAGAACTTTCGACGATCAGCAGCCGCAGTAAGACTTACACAAATGTTAGACCTTCAACTTCAACTGGCAACATTTAGCATCCCAGAAATGAATGGCGAATAAGTATGCCTTGATACTAAAATTGTAGTAAAGAATTTGAAAAAAAAAATTAACGGCTTTAAAACGCTGTTTATTGTTTACTTTTTTTGTTTGACCTTCTTGTTGGGCAACTGCTTTCAAGTTTTTTTTATTAAGATTTCATGCATCGACCTAACCTCGAGATAAGTCGTTTGAAGCACTTATGTTTCGGACATCAGACCACAAAAGAATACCCAGACTAAGAAAATCTAACTATATCTTAAAAAATATTTCTACTGTAAATTGAGATGTTTTTGTAAAGTTAGATCAAACTTTACAGCAATCATTGATTAAAAAAGGTTGACACGAAACTGTTATAAACAAAGTACATATACGCAAAGTACCCCTATTTTAAATAATTGCGAAAACAGAGGAACACATAAATGTCACAGTTCAAGTTATTGTGGAAAAGAAATGCGATTGTTAAACAAATATTTGTTACCAGATAAAAGGCCTTTTTATGGTGTCTTTGCTATTATTTGTAGATGATCCATTTAAGTTAAAATTTCGGTCGATGTGTTATTAATATGTTGAAGAAATGCATTTGGAAGCGTATAAAAAGCAGTGTTATCTACCGAGCAAGCGGTGAACAGAGTCAGCGATGCCCTCTGCCTTCCTCAAGGCCGTGCCACTAACCCAGGTCAGAAAGTGTGTGAACACTGCATTGTCTACTTTATATTCCATTTTAAACTTTTACCATTACTGTGTAGAAACGTAGTGTTTAGATTTGATATACAAAGAAAGATTACGAATAATAGTTTTTTTCCTTATCGTTGGCCGCTAGATAAACTAATTGTTATGTTTGATGTCAATGGTGTTCAATGAAGTGTCTAACTCAGACAATTGTCGTTTGCCAAACACCTGTGTTTGTATCGCTGTGATCCGGTTTGAAGGGTGAGAAAGGCAGTGAAATTACTGGGTAAATGTGGCACAATATCATTAATTTAACGCGCTAGTGATATCCTTGTGATATTACGAGAATCTATAGGCTGTGGAAACGCTTACTCATACGCTCACTGTGTGTTTGTATGTCGACCTGATTTAATAAAAATACACTGATCTAAATCCGAGGTAAGTCATTTTAACGCACACGGACGTTGGGCAGCAGTGGAGTCACAAATATAATACTGAAATATTTAACACTCGGACACAACAAACATATTTTCATATAAATTTTTATACGCCACCGGTCCTGACCTCAAAAGACCTCTTACTACTTCCGTAGTACTAGGAGGTCTTTGTTATATAAATGTAAATATGCTTGCTACATCGCAAAGATAGCGTCTCGCTAACCTGAATACTTAAGGATTTTATGTCACATTACCTAGTAATTTCACTGCCTTTCTCACTCTCTTTAGATAACAGATATGTGAGCACTGCAGCTATGTGGTAGAAGTAAGGTACCTGTAAATTGAGGTACCTGTAAATTGAGGTTCCGAAGGCAGCAACAGATTATTTTTGTTCAAGTAACACATGAGATAAAACTTCTTTTAATCGGTCTTAATTGTGCAGCTCTCGGTACCTTAATGTAGGTAAGTAATTTCGGGAGGGACGAAAAAAGGATTCCTACTCCGCCAACCTTAACCTGGTCTACGGATAACGAACTGGGCAATCGTCATCCCCATTGCACAAGCTGTCTGGGAAGACAACAAGTCTGATAGTCTTTTCCCAACAACGAGAGGGCCCGAACAACTCAGCCGACCGGAGAGAGGTGGCGATTCCGAAAGAGGGCCCCACCTCTCTCGATATTCGGTAGAGGGCATACCCCGGGGGGTTTAGTGGGTATACCGCTTAGCGGGGGTCCCATACACTACGCAGCGCCCACTGCGATAAGTCTGTAAAAGATTACCCCGAACAAACAAAAAAGGGCAAGTAACTTAAGTTAGTTTAAAAATATGGTGCATTGCAAGCTGTTTTTATTTATTCTTTTGGAAATCAATAAATACCGAAATGTGATGCAATGCGGGCTCTGTATTGTGAGTAAATACAGTCTGTTTCTGCTTGATTCCCTTGTTGACATACGGAATTTTATACTGGTTGGTAGATTACTGCTGCAGTTACAGATGTTAATATATTTACCCGAAACAGTTAAACTCAAATAAAGCAAAGCAAATATCATCAAAAGCCATTGAAAGTCCACTGTTGGACATAGGCCTGCCCAAAAAAGGGGGTATGTTGCCCATAATTGCCGCGCTGGGCAAGCGTGTTGGAAATCGCAGAGCGTAGCTTGCGTGACGCTAAAGCTGCTTCCGATCCCCGTCAGGTACATTTGAGCTGACTTTTTTTGCCTTCTGTCGAGGCACCTTAGTCGCCTCTTGCGACACCTGGTACAGGGGGAGGTACTATTCTACTCTGCTTCACGGCTAAAAGTGGGGATAGGCAGCTGCATTACCGCCCAGAAATTACAGCTCCAACCATGCCTGCCCAACACGGCAATTATGGTAAAAGTGTGCCACTTTTGTAAAGATCTTTGTCGATCAAGGGGCGGCCTCCGGCTGCTATGATGTTGATGACTGTTTGTAGAATTCAGGAGCATGGTAAATATGTCCATAATATTTGCAAACACATCGTTTATACATACATCAAGCCTGGGTCCTGTTGGAGTAGACAGTGTCTATGGATCTCCAGTCTCTACGATCTTGGCGTGCCTCGCTTCATCTACTCGCATTAGTCTTTTCATACACGCTCGTTTATTATTGGTACTTTTAATCTGATCATTTTATACCTCTTCTATCTGGTTAAGTATTTTCCCATAGGTTATTCTATCCCATAGTATTTCCGACGGTTCACTTACTGAGTCGTGGTGCACGGCACACGACCGGATAATTTAGTGTGCTGAAAGCCTCATATAATGATACTTTTTCCCCGTGCAGTATACATTTTTTCCGTCGTTGTTTACCAACTGTTTCAGTCACTTCGTTCTATATATTTATGCGGGTATACGTCTTTCATCCATCCTTTCTACATATAGAAACCATCTCCATCCCTATTTTTATAATAACGTGAATAAATCAGACTTCTAAAGCATATCTGTAACAAGTCATTTAATCCGGCATCATTAAATGTCCGCTCTTACAAATCTCACTCACAACCTTTGCAACTGAACTCCAATAAAACAAGAAAAGCCATCGCCGCAATATGATACCTCCAACAAAGAGTGAATGTACGACGCGGGCGTATTTAGGTCGGGAGGTCGCCAGTTACATTCGCGAGTCAATGGCAGTCATAATTACATTCGCTCTAAGCACTCTCCATTCATTCATTCACCCGGTCTCGTTCATATCTGTGCGTTGCTATTGCAGCTCTGTGGGTGATGTCCTGGGTACTTCAGTTGCATTTTACTGAAAAACGTTCCATTTTATTAACCCAAATGCACTTGAAGATAAAAAACATGTTTACAGTGAGTTTGATAAAAGTTTTTGAGTACTATTTCTTGATACTTTTTTTCATAATTGTACTAGTTCAATAAATATACAGTCCGGGATAGTAAGCGTGACCGCAGCCTATAGACGCTTGCAGCCTATAGAAGATGTTATGTTACATTAGCCAGTAATTTCGCTGCCTCTTCACCCTTCAAACCGGATCATAGCAATGCGAACACTGCTATGCGGCGGTAGAAATAGGTGAGTGAGGTACTGCATGCAGACGATCTTTATATAAGGTCAACCTCATGTTATACTGGATGATACTATAATACCAAGGTTAATTCTGGATTTTTCTATGTTTCCATGTATATTAATGTATGTGTATGTTATCTGTTGGATATAGGCCACCACTAAGGGTTATGGGGGATTATTGCCTATAATTGTCACTCAGATTTGGTGGCAATTTAGGAGTTAGTCTCCAAGACATCTTGCTAAAGGACTTTATGAGATACTAGCGCCTCGCAGTTTTACCCGGCGCAGTTCCTGTTCGCAAATTAATAATAAATAATAAATAAAGCGTAAAATACTCCTTATAACATCCGCTATTAGTGCCCCTTAAAATCGGTCCAAATGTTTCAGTAATTAGCCGAATAAAAACAAACAGACAGATAGATGGATATTTTTTTTATTACTTGTAACTATATTTTATGAATGAGGACTTGATAAAGATAATCGAAGCTGGATTGAGCCTGAATTAGAAAATAAGTTAATAAATCCCTCAACATCTCGTACATTTACCTGATTCCGTGATAAGTCGCTTTAAAGACTTATGTTACGGACATCAGACAACAGCGGAATCACAAATAAAACTACTAAAATCATAGATATATTTAACATTCATAGAACAAACGTAGATATCATCATATAAATATTTGTCCTGGGTGGGGATCGAACCGACCTTTGGCGCAGAACTCAACAAGGATTAATACCACCTGCGCCAACGTCCGTCAAATATGTGGTTATTGAAATAAATAATATTTTAGAATAAACAATCGGGATTATTTACAATGTTTATAAAATTTTATAATACAATTAAATGCAGTTAATAATACATAAGTAAAAAGGAGGCATCAATTGAAGCAAAATACTAAAAAGAAAAAAAAAACAGTTTCCCTGGTTTCGAGCGGGACTCGAACCTGCGCTTGTCCTATTCCGATGGTCTGCACCACCATTGCGCCTGCACTCACTCCTCTACTCCGTAGACACACAAACCTGTATATCATACTAGCTGACCTGAAACTTAACGATGACTATTTAATTCCAATTGGTATAATTAAGATTAGATCATAAACATTTTATTCCATAGATTACGTTGATGAAAATAAAAGTGTATTTATCATTCTAATGCTTTATAAGGTGCCTATAAGAACAGGCTAGACCTAGTTTAGGTACCTAAGTATCAAAATGTATTTTAGTTTAAGTTACCTTTTGTTGTTGAATAAAGTTATTATTATTATTATTAATAATGTACAATATTCTTAGGTTTTTTTCTTACGCGTATGTAAATAGTTTTGGACAACAAACTTTTTTAAGATAACATTATGACATTTGACATAGAATTGACAGAATGCGTGCTCAATATGGTTGTGAAGTGTCCTGAAATTTTATAATTTCTCTCGCAATTTTTTGTATTTTTTACAGTTTTACGTAGCACAACAAAAGAAAAAATAGTGAAATCGGTCCAGCTGTTCTCGCGTGACGGCGCGACCAAGGGAAATAGGGATTCATTTTATATAAATAAATTCTAGAAAATATTCTCAGTATCAAGTTCAGTATGTTTCTATAAATAATAACAATGCAATAGGGTCGCATCAATATTCAATGAACGACTGATCGATAGCAAACCGATTGACCTTCGCAAGTAGAGATGACTTCATAACAAATTATGTTTACCATAACAAAAACAACCACTTGATCTCAATACCGGTATTTGTGCGGCGCTCGTGCAAGTTTTTGTGGTCAAAATATCGTATATTAACTAGACAGTGATGTGGGTGAGACCTTATGACGGCTCATTCAACTACAATCAATAAAACTTTTTTTTATCATACCAGAGGTAAACCTTATACTTATATACTGCTCGTTATGCAAGGTTAATTAAACACTGTTCAGATATGGCCCCGGATATAATGTTTTCAGACCCCTTTTCTATTCTGTTTCCTAGTCAGGAATATACGCGTTTCAGGAATATAAACTTCTTTTTGAAGTTATTCGAATGAAATACTATTTAAAAGTTCTTTATTGAAGTCATGAAGGATCTGTAAAATATTTTTCCAATAATCATGCTTGCAATAATATATAAAATAAATGCACCCCCCAATTTTAATACGAAAGTTCACCGATTTTTCAAGTTATTACAATAAATTGTTATTTATAGATATAAAGGAGGAGCTGACAGACATTACAAGACATTACGCAGAACCTATACTATAACATCAAAAAAATAACAATTATGTAATACTGGCTTTTTTCCGATGCCCACTCTTGCCCACATGTTGAGATAGGCTTTAGGCTATGTAACATCACGCTAGGGCCAATAACTAAGTGAAAAGCGCACCTTCGCGACGAGGTTTCTGCTGCCAGTTCTCGCCTTGTTGCATTTGGGCTACACTTTACGGGTGGATATACCACGATTCGTCGGTTCCGGTACCTCAGATGCTTGTTACGACACCTGGAAGAAGATGAGGTACTATTCTACTCGGCTAGTATTTATACCGTACCGCAATATAAAAAGGAGTTAAAACGTGTTTATATTAAAAGCTTATGCTATGTATAAGTCATGCAACTAATGTATTCTGCAGTCTAAATGTTCCGACCTCGTACTAAGATACTTTTTCCAACTTTACAATAAAGTATAACTTGCAAGTTTTTTAATTTCCTTCCGAGTATCCGCTCCGTAAGGTAATACTTCGAACTGAAGTTTCATTGGAATAGTTCTCACTTTTTTATTATCTGTATTTATCATCACAGCTTTCGTAGAACGTCCACTGGTCCACTGTGGGACGAAGGCCTCAGAAAGGGGGAATAATGCAAATATGAGGTAGAACTCATACAAAAGCTCGCCTGCATTGGTACTCGTTAACTCGTTGTTACTCGTTGTTACTATCACGTTGTTACTCGGTAACACGTTGTGTCCTCAAGCCACAACGTGTTAGTGATATTCTTGCTATTACGAGCGTCTATTGGCTGCAGTAAGACGCTTACTATCACGCGGACGGTATGCTTGTTTGTCGACCTGGTCTAATAATATATATATATATATATGTATATTATTATTGCCGCGCTGGACAGGCGTGGTGGCAATGCAGAGCGGTGCTTGCTGGTGGGAATGCTGCTGCCTATCTCAGCCTTCTTGCATTTAAGCTACTATTACTATTACTACTATTTCGAAGGCTCTATTCTCCTAATCTAAAAGGCCTGTTAACCAAAAACTCGAACAGTAAAGGTTATTACAACCCTTTTTCAGCTGTTAGAATGTAGTTTTCACTATCGTAGTCTTTTACAGAACAAATTTGCTGTTAACAGATTACACCGGTTCGAAACTGTAATGCCCATTTGACTAATGGCCAAGTGCCATACCACAGTTGGATTATTAATTACCGTCAGCGATGGCGTGAGGCGACTGCATACGCGTTTCGCGTATCACCCGATCTTTATGTGTTTAATTAACACAAACATTTATAGTCGGTAATAACGCGAGATGGGCAGTTTTATGGGAGTGTCGCCGTGATTTTGTAATGCCGGGGACGGTTGTGTTCCTGGGGAAGGGCCAATGTGCAGTCGGAAAATTTAGCACCAAAAAAACCCGGTCAATATTCTAAGTACCAAAGTTCGTAGTCTATTTAAGCTGGAATTGGAAAGTAAACGAATATTTAAGTAGAGTTATCTTTGATTGGAAAGTAGGAACAATTGAATTGGACAACCACTAAATGCACCATCATCATACCAGCCGTTGGAAGTCCACTGCTGGACATAAGCCTCTCCAAGAAAGGAGGGTTTTTGCCCATAATTGCCGCGCTGGGCAAGCATGTTGGCAATCGCAAAGTGCAGCCATCGCGAGGGGGATGCTGCTGCCCATCCCCGCCCTGTGCATTTGAGCTGCACTGTTTCAGATAGATACACCGTGATCTGTCAATTCCGGTACCTCTGTTGCAGTGGGAGGTACTATTCTACTCGGCCGGTACCTCACGAGGTAAATGCATACTCACACTAGGAACAGCTTTTAACATTTAAGTATCTCTGGTTGCCAATCTCTAAAACCGTTGGATTGATTTCAATCGGACATTCACTGGCAGATAGCTGATGTTGTAAAGAGTAACCAAGACTACTCAGATTAACGGAGCTAGTATACAATTCATGGTTTCCCACTGCTTTGGGCAAAATCAACTGATAATTTTTATTCGCTTTAATATCGACATGCTTTCCTTGCTTCCTCAATGCACGTGATGCAATGCGTCAATTGTAAGTATTAAGTGTCTAATTCGGAGAAATCGGCTATAAAAACTTATTTGTGCCTCATTACTGAGGTGCGATTAGACCCTTAACTTCGTTAAGGTACGACAAAACGAATACTAAAGCTGCCTATTACCCACCCTTCCCCTAAGAGGGAGAAACGGAAAGCAATAGTTTTTGCTTTTCTTCGCTATCCTTTTTCTCCTAATGTATAAACGTATATTACAAACAAACACCAGATTATTTTTCTTCTAGTTTAGTTTCATTATATCAGCCTTAGAGAGTCCACTGTCCATAGGGGAGGGGGATTTCCGCCCATGGTTGCTGCGCTGGGCAGGCTTAGTGGCAATCGCAGATCACTTTGCGGCGGGTATGATGCCGCCCATTCCCGCCCCGTTGCATTTAGTCTACGCTATATTAATTGGCAGTTTAAATTATTTAATGACCTGACTCCGTGGTAAGTCGCTTGAATCACTTGTGTTACGGACGTCAAACAACACAGGAAGCACAAATATACTACTTAAATACAAATATTTAACACCCAGACACAGAATAAACACAAATATCATCAAATAAATATTTGAACTGGGTGAGAATCGAACTCACGACCCTTGGCGCACAATAGAATCACTACCATCTGTGCAAAAGGGTCCGTCTAATATTATTTTAATTTTATTTATTATGTTAATAATAAATGAAAATGAACACTGCTGGCACGAATTCGAGGTCAGACCTTATGTTTCTCTCGTCTTAACTAATGAGTGAGTTGTACCGGATGGGAGGACAGACGCTCCGTGAGAGGAATATGATTTTTGCATTCATTCCGTTTGAAAAAATATCGTGTCAAAATTAATGTTGCTTGGAGTCATTTTGGTTTGGTTTCTATATATACTGGCTGTTGCTTAACAGGCGTTGTCGTGTCTTAACTCTGTGTATTTTCCAAAAATAAATATTGCAACTATAAATCAACTGTACAAAGAAATTTATAAATTATTAAAATCTGTTCCGTATTTTAAAGTTCATTCCTGGCAAACACGGTGACATGAAATTTTGATATAAAAAGATATGAAAAAACAAAGACCTCGACAGCATATGTTTGCAAATTTGACCGAAATGTGTTTTATCATTATGATATTGAATCCTTCTCCAAATTTATACGTCAATAAATAAATAAATAATAAATAATATTATAATAAATTCCCACAACATCTCATACATTGTTCTGGCTCCGTGTCAAGTTGCTTAAAGCACTTGTGTTACGGACGCCAGACAACAGTGGAATCACAAATATACTACTTAAATACATATATTTTACACCCAGACCTAGAACAAATACAAATATAATTTTAAAAATATTTGCCCTGAGTGGGAAACGAATCCACGACCCTTGGCGCACAAGATATGATAACTATCATCTGCGCCATCAGGTCCGTTGTATCTTAAGTATGTACGGACGGGTAGCCCGTAATGTAAAGAATTAAACAATAATACGAATAAATCCCTGCTTATAATATTATAAACGCGAAAGTAACTCTGTCTGTCTGTCTGCCTGTTACGCATTCCCGCTTAAACCTCTCAACCGATTTTGATGAAATTTGGCATAGACAATCTTTAGACCTTGAAAAAGGACATTTTTTACAAAAGTACACTATGTATTTTATAATTCAAAATAAGGGTTGTAAAGAGATGAAAAGTTATATGGAAGTATCGCTATTTTTAGAGCTAGAAACTTCAAACTTATTTTCCAGGCCATTGATTCGATACAAATAAACATGACATTCATAGTTTATATAAGTTGAGGTAAAGAGGTATGGTACCCAAAAATAACTATTCCACGCGGATGAAGCCGCGGGCACAGCTAGTACTTGATAAAGAGGTATATTCAAAATCTAACTTAAGAGTAATAATATAATAATGAGACACGTCTCACATCGATCTCAGGTACCGGCAGGGTACAACAACATATGGGGATATATCGCCATATTGTCACGGAAGGTATATTATTACTTTAGGGAAACCGCAAATGGCTGCTAATGAAAATGCCTAGAAAAGCCCAAGAATACTTATTATAATTCAAGAGTTAATAATAATAATCTTTTACCAAAAATTAACAAAAGATAGAGATTATCCGAAGGAATTCAGGACTTTTAATCCCATAAGACGTCGCAGTCGATCCGGGAATCGTGCTATCTTTCCCGGACCGTTTTTTCCCAATTAACGGATTATAATTAAGGGGGAGGGCGGAAGGCAAGTTCTCGGGGCAGGTAGTACCGGGACGTGTCTGGAATTTTACGGTCGAATACGGTAATCTGGGACTTTGCCTTGGTTACGGAATATGAAGTAGGTTTAGGGATCAGAGAGAACAGCATGTTTAAGTTTGTGTGACTGGGTCGTATAAATTCTTGGTAAAAGATTGTAGGAAGTATGGTGTCTTAAATAAATAGGTTAAGTAAAATATATACACACATCGTCGTACATTGACCTGACTCCGAGATAAATCACTGTATTACGTATATTAGACATCAGAGGGATCACAAATGTAATATATAAATACATAATAACACGAAGACACGAGCGAATGTTTCTTACATAAATATGAGTCCTAGTTGGGGATCGAACCCAAGATCCTTAATACGCCATCGTGCCCGTCAAACATGCTATAGCGTATCAAAAAAATTATCATATTTCCAATAGTGTCCCCAAGATATTTTTATCATGGAAGTTGGCCATAATTGCGTAAATACGATCTGCGGGATAGTGAGCGACACTCAGTCTATAGATGCGTTGCCAACTTTGTGAATTGAGGATATTATCACATTATTCATTGCATCTCTCATCCTTCAAACTGTAACATACCAATGCCAATACTAGCATCATTTGCTTACTTTAATAGCTACTTTGATAGTAGGAATATGTGAAAGTGAGGTACCAACGCACACGACGTTTGAATGAAGTCTACTTCATTTGAAATCAGGATCAAGGCTATGTATGCCATCTAATTCATCAAGTGTGATACGTGAATATTCAATGTCGTAAAATTACGCTCACTGTAATTTTATTACTCTGCGAGATACTGCAGTTGATTCTGCAGTGTGTTTAAGGTGTGCTCAAATTTCTAAACGGTTATAATGTAACTGAATGATTTTGCCTTATCTTTAAGGTAATCGTGCCAAATAGTCGTAAACTGTCCACCGTCTAGACTACTTTTCTACTCTTGAAACTCACCTTGAATCTATCTGTAGTGAGCACGCACATCATACAATCATGGGTGACTTTGCTAAAAATCTTCAGCTCGGTTTTTAAAACTTCAATCTATTATTAAACCTATTGACTTTTATCTCATACCCTTAAATCCAAAGCACATCGGCTCATCACCAGTGCTATTGTAATAAAAAATTTTGCAATCAAAATCCGTTCTTCAACTGTGGAGAGTCCCGATCGATTTTCGCCAAACGTCTTAAGAGAGCTCCCACAATTAGGCGATCATGAAATTAGAGTGGATGCCACGTCGCGATTTTACGAGCGGTTCCGAGCCACAGACGTTTGCTTTTAAAACGCACTCCGTGGCGAGACTCCTTGATGAGCTTCACTAGATGTAGGGGGATTTTTTGTATTGGAATGGCACAGCGCCTTACGACACTTTCGGGTACCAACACAAGCACTAGATGCGGCAGGTTTAGTGGATGAACCAAAGCCCAGTACTATGTACATGTATCGCGAGTACCAAAGTCCACATAAATGGTTATAAGTCTTGTTGAAGATAATTCTTCTCACAAATAATTCTTCTTACACATAATTCGTCTTATAAATTATAATTGTTATTGCAGATAATTCTTCTTACAGAAAAATCTTGTTGCAGATAATTATTCCTGCAGATAATTAATTTTACAGATAATTCTGCTTACACATAATTCGTCTTTAAGATAATTATTCTCACAAATAATTCTTCTTACAGATAATACTTTTTGCGGATAATTCTTCTTTTAGATAATAATTCCTGTAGATAATTCATCTTTCAGATAATTCTTCTTAAATTTACTAGCATATTAAATCGTTATCCTACACATCCATTGTTTGACACTGTTGGCATCAGTCTCCACAACAGAATTTTTAGACTTATTTTTTTCCTATCGTTGCTCCGATATGTTGCGCCACAGCAAATCACTGAACGTAACCTCGTTTGAGCATTCAGTCGCCGTTTAAACTTCGCTATATAGGACAGATATACCGCCACTTTTATGGGTTACTTGAGTAGAATAGTACTCCCTAATATACCAGGTTATACGTGAAGCAGACCTCATACATACGTTGTCTGCATTGGTACCTCACTCTCACCTATTTCTACCAAATAGCAGTGTTCCGTTTTGAAGATGAGAGTGAGTAAATTTACTGGGTAAAGTGTAATTTCACAAGGTTTGTGCAATGCGCTAGTGATATCCTTGTGATATTATGGGCGTCTATAGCCTACGGCGACGATTACTATCAAGCGGTATGTATGCTTGTTTATCAATTAGGTGTCGCAAGAGGCGACTGGTGGACTGGAACCGTCAGATGCCAGTATATCCTCCATCCATTCCTACGATTGCCAAAATCAATTTACCAAAGACATATTTTGATAGTGCACTAGATGTTTATCTTTAAATTATAATTTATTGACCATAAGATCTTCAATTACAAGATAGGATAAGCCCGAAGGTCTCCTTATCAGGCCATCTAAATAGGCGGAGAGCCTCGGCCGGCTCGGGAAGGTTCAGGATTAGGTTCCCCGAGGATCGTATGCGTCAATCGTTTACTACGAAATACGTGATGTGGTTAAATAAATATGTTTACGATAGAGCTAGACCATAATAAGTGTTATAAAATGGGTTAGATATTGTTTATTTGTAATGTATAAAATATATTATAAAAAATAGTGTGTTTTATTGTTTTCTTGCATTCTTATCAGATTTTTATTTAAGCTTTTTTATATGAGAAAACTCTTTCATTTCTTTTGATTTTAAACGTGTGAATTATGATCCAGTCTTACATCCGAAACAAGTTATAGTATACTAACAATTTGCTATTTAGGTATATACTTACTAAAGACACAAACGCAAAAGTTTGTGGCTATAGATGTGTGGATGTATGTATGTTTGTTACTCTTTCACGTCGATTTGGCTAAACAGATTTAGATGACATTTGACACAGGGAATATTGATAGTCTGGAGTAACGCATAGGCTATTTTATATTCCGAATACATGTTCCCGTGGGATAGATCTGAAACTTTAATTTTTTTTATGGAAACGGCTCGACCTTTTTTCACAGTTTAGGTGTCAGAGCGAAACAGGTTCTGCCCTTTCAGAGATTAGCCAGAAAAACAAGGATACAATTATAAAAACTATCATTTTCGTATGTACGTACTGTATGAAAATTTGTTATTTGGAATGACAAACAGACACTCCAATTTTATTTATATTTACAGATCGCCTTTGTTATGCTACCTATATCCATTCTCTACATGTGTACCAATAAGATACAAATTAACATCTTGTAGGGCTCTATTCAGTGTCCTATTTAATATGCGTACAAGCTACGAGGTCCGTTTATCGGGGCATCTCAATTGGGACTAGCCCGGCCTTCGGAGGCAGGGTAAGGAGCTCCCCGTCGTGTCATATCCGTCAATCGTTCATTACTGACAATACCAGACCGTTGTGGTTGACGCAAGTCAGAGTGGGAGAGCGGGGATTGAGTATTGAGTAAAGGACTCACAAATATAATACTTAAATACGTACCCAAAAAAACACAAATAATTGTCCTGGATGGGGACCGAACCTACGACCTTTAACGTCGTTGGGCCATCGTCATTCAATTCTAAAACTTATTGCATCGTGTGTAGAAGCCTTGTTTATAAGACTAGGTCGACAAATAAGCGTACAGACTGCGTGGTGGTAAACACCACAGGGGCCGCCAGACGTTTGTCATATCACAAGGATATCACTAGCGCATGGCTAACCTTGTAACTCGAAGTTATCACGTCACATACCCAGTAACTTCACTGGCTGTCTGACCCTTTAAACCAAAATGACGGGCCGGATGGCGCAGATGGTAGTGATCCTGTCTTGTGCACCAGGGGTTGTGGGTTCGATTCCCACCCAGAGCAAATATTTATATGATGATATTTGTGTTTGCTCTGTGTATGGGTGTAAAATATATGTATTTAAGTAGTATATTTGTGATTCCTCTGTTGTCTGGCATTCGTAACACAAGTGCTTTAAGCGACTTACCACGGAGTCAGGTCAATGTATGAGATGTTGTGGGAATTTAATTAATTTAATTTAATTAAAACACAATGCGAACACTGCTTTTTGAGGTTAGAAAATGGTAAGAGTGTAGCACCAATGCAGATACCTTTTGTATGAGGTCTAACTTTTGTCCTCCACCATGTGGAAGCTACTTCTTCATCGAGTAGCATAGGTATTATTATAGTTTATTGTGGTGGCCGTATAACATCCACACATGCTGAACATAGGACCTACCCGACAGATGTCGGTATATCCATACGAAATATCCTCAAATGCATGGTGGAGATGAGCAGCAGCATTCTCGTCGCGAAAGCTGCGCTCTGCGATTGCCAATGCGCTTGCCAAGCGCGGCAATTATGGGCAAAATTCCCCTTTCTCTGCCTTTGTCTAGCAATGGACTTCCAATGAAATCCATTCCAATCCGTTGTTAATGATGATAATTATTAGAGAGGAATAAAAGCTAAATGTTATCCTCATATTCTCACGGAATGGGGTATACTAGTCTCCCGTCACTTGGTCCACAACACCCCCTTTACATATTACGGACTCAACCCTCCACTAATAGCCGAACAATTTGTTCTGTTCCGGCGACGCGTTGGTTATCCTCTTGTATTGTTAACCCTTCACAATAATGCTGATGTTATCTTCGCATTATCCTCTGGTCTGGGAGAGCCCGTCAAGACAGATGACAATCATAAAGGCCTAATTTGAATTTTGGTCATTTAATGTTAATAAGAATTATAGAATTGACTATAGTTAGAAATGTTTAGCTACTGCCTGAGGTAGACCTCACACAGAGGTCGTCTGCATTAATACCTACCCTACCAATTTCTACTTGACGAAGACTTGGTTTAAAGGGTGAGAGTCATAGTGAAACTGTTAGGCAAAAAAAACCTCCAGTGATGCTACAGGCTGTATTTCGCTACTGTAAATGATATCACCATTAAAAGGTGATATCATGTCCTTGTGTACTATTATCACCGTCGCTGAAGGAAGTCCACTTTTAGTTATGAACCGTCACATGAGACTGAGATCTGAGTTTGAACAACTGCTACTGCCCATCCCCGTCTTGTTGCATTTGTGCTATTCTATTTCGCATGGATATACCGCCATCTATTGGTTCTGGTATCTTAGTCGCTATTCTACTCGGCCGGTACCTAACAGTAATGAAATAAGCGTTCATTATTTCATGATAATGTTACTTGCTATTAGTATAAGAATTTTTGAAAGCAATCATGCAGATTTTGAGTTTATTTTTTACGAGCGCATAATAACATATGCAATATAAAGTGTTTATAGTTTAATTTTAAAAAATATTATATAGCCTTTGTTACTTACTGAAATTGTAGCTTGCTAATGGTGGAATAATTATTTTAATTATTGTAACAGATATTTAGTTAATTGGGTTCAAACAAACAAGTAAATATTTCCAATTTATAATACTGTACGCAAACAAATTCTGACTCACGCCATGCCTAAACAAAAGTATCCATTACTCAAGTTACAAAACGCGGCACACTCACAACTATATGTGCTTCTGTACGCGTGTCATACGGACGCGGGCGGTTCCAGTGCCAATGATATACCCTGACGTCAGAGCGGGATGACGGGAATAAATCACTTGTCTCCCGGGTGTTCGGGGGCCTCGCGTGTCCCGGTTCGCTCGCATATGTTATGAAAAATCAATTTTTTAATACTATTTAGTAATTTCTCTTTGTAACTAACCCGACAGACGTCTTAAATATACGTATGACTATCATGAAAAAAAAATTGCTATTATGTATTGAGATATAAACTAACCCACCTCTCGAATTAGACCAAACTGTACACAGTAAGCAAAAAAATAATTAAATTTTTCAGTTTCAAAGGTTCAGTAGTTTTTAATATATTATAAAGTCAGCAAACAAGAATACGGTCCGCTTGGTGGTAAACGTGACCGCAGCCTATAGACGTCATCGCAAGGATACCACTAGCGTGTCGCCATCCATGTGGACTGAAGATATGAATGATGAACTGTGTCACATTTACCCAGATTTCATTGCCTCTCTTACGCTTCAAACCGGAATACACCAATGCGAACACTGCTATTTGGCAGTAGAAATAAGCGAAAGTGACGAAACACTGCATACGACCTTTGTAACAGATTTACCTCAGTTTAGAAGTTTATCTCAGACTAAAACTATAACTACAATTATTTTTTTTATATAGAAACATATTAAACATGTAAATGTAAAGTGAACTAAAAATACGTCTTTTAATTATTTATGATTTCACATAGATATATTCACATAGACAAAGGATTAATTTTAGAAATACTTTGTGTGTAAAGTATTAAAAAATGCATTAAAATCAATAAATAATAATTGTAAGGATATTAGCTACATCTTGCCACAATTCGCTGTTGCACATTCTGGTTGCATAAATCCAGGACAAAACAATTAATACATTTAAAAAAAAAAGACAATTTCTGCAACATATTGCGGACACTTTAATTCTTCTTTATGTAGTATGAATATATATGTACAGGTAATCCTTGTTTACAATTGTATTATATTTATTGATGTCTGTTGAACGTTATACATATATACATCACGCCTGTGACCTATTTGGGTAGGCAGAGACTTTATCTCCACTTGCCATGATTTTGGCAGACATACCTCACACTCGCATTTGTCCTTTCATAATAATTCTTGGTACTTCCGACCTGGCCCCACTTTAATACCGCATCCATCTGCTTTTAAATAATAACTAAATAAATTCACATAACATCGCATAATTGGATTAAATTACACATAATGAGATATTAGCGTTAAGAAAACCACCCTCGAACGTCCATGCACTTTGAATATGCAAAGAGGCTATAAGAGCAGCCACTTCCGGAGCCATCGAGTGGGATAACATTGTAGGAAGAATTCTTTTACGCCGCATCTGGGCATTGTGTATACTCCGAGGCCGTTTGCTTTGTTAGTATCTGGCTTTAAAAGGCTTTAAAAATTTAATGTCCATTAGTAAGTTGAAATGGCAGTGGGCAGGGCATTTGCTACGCAGAATCGATGGACAATGGAGTCGCGAGGTTCTGGAATGGAGACCACGTACCAGCAAGCGCAGCGTAGGGCGTCCACCCGCAAGATGGACAGACGATCTGACTAAAATCTTAAAATAATTTATCCTCTTCCTCACAATTTAATCTGCCATATTTCATCTGAATCGGTTCAACGTTTAAGCCGTGATGGCGTTACAAACATTCACGTCATCTGCTCATACGCAGCCGTTTGCTAATCTCATACATATGTTAACAATATCTTTAACGTCAACTCATTACAAATCGTTCATAATTAATGAGTGGATCCATTGAATATGCATGCACGTCGCCTCAGATGAATCTGTGCGCGCAATTGGCACATTATGACGTCACTTGTCAGTCGGTTGCGCCCCAACAAAGGGACAGATGAGCTGTGCACCTCAAGATATCCAAGTGTCTACATAATTTCTTACACTTGGATTATTTTGGATAAACCGGTTTCATAATCTGTAGCAGGAATAAACGATTAGTTTTATTTGCAGCCCGTTTTCTTTTATAACCTAATGTTACACACAACATTTCATACATTGGCTGATACCTGACTCCGAAATAAGTCGCCTAAATCACTTATGTCAGTTACAGTCACTTATATAGTATACATATTTAACACCCATACATAAATATTCTATATTTGTCCTTAATAGGAATCGAACCTTCGGCGCACAAGATAGAGTCATTGCCATCGGCGGCGTCGAGCTTATTTTTTTTGTCTTTATTTTGTCTTCATTTATTTTGAGGTTTTAATTGATCGATCGACCGTGCGATCAGAAGAGTAAAATAGTAGATCTTCTATCTCGTGTACCAGATGTCGTAAGATAAATTAGGGTGGGGATGGGCAGCAGTATTCCCGTCGTGTACTATATTCTGCGATAGCCACTACGCCTGTCCAGCGTATTCCCAAAAAAGGGAGAGTAGAACAGTACCTCCCCCGTTCCAGGTGTCATAAAAGCGACCGAGGTGCCAGAACCAACAGATAGCGGCATATTTATTCGATACAGCGTCGTGAATATAGACAGAGATAGCACCAATTTTCGAAGCTCCGCTCTGCAAGTACCACCAGTGCCCAGAGCGTCAGTTTTGGCAACAATTCCCTCTTTTTGGATGGAATGATCTCCCAGCAATTTTTTTATAAGATCAAGTCGACAAACAAATATACAGTCTGCACGTTTGTAATATATATATATATATCACTAGCGCGTTGCCAACCTTGTGACTTAAAAATGTTATATGGCAGATACCCAGTAACTTCACTGCCTCTCACACCCTTCAAACCTAAACATGGCAATTTGAGTACTGCTACTTTGAGGTAGAAATAGGTGAGAGTGAGGTACTGATGCAGGCAACCCAAATGTTGATATACATGAATAAGAATTAATAACAATTCTAAGAGGTCTGCCCCCAGTGAGCCACGTCTCTACATTCGGCGATAGAAAACAGATATACACACCTCGGCTTTCTGGACTCTGGAAGTTCTTTTTGACAAACTATGAAAATTGTTTAAGAAAGACTACTATACATCTACTTTAGGGTTTTTTTTAAATGTTTTTTTTTCGTAGCATGTTCGGATTGTTGTTATAAGATAAAGGTTTTCTCTTTTATAGCGTCCAACGTAATCCTGGAGTTTTGGCAATATTTTTGAACGTTTCCAGATTATGCTGGCGCTCTTAATTATTTAGGCGCAGGATGCTGTATCGAGAGAGGTTTATGCATTCACCGCCGCTCCCCTTCACAAATATTTAATTTCTAGCCGTTATCACGGGAGTTTTTTTTATTAATTGACCATTTTTTTATATATATATATGTTTACGAGGGAAACTTTATTTTACTCTTTTGGTCTATTATTGTGATTCTAATAAAAAAATATATGGTTTATATATATATATTCTGATATCATAATCATCAACATACCAGTCATTGAAAGTTTACTGCTGGACATAGACCAAGGAAGGAGGTTTTTTGCCCGTAATACCGCAATCTGTCGGTTCTGGAACCTTAGTCTTACGACACCTGATGCAGTGGGAGGTACTATTCTACTCTGCCGGTACCTCACGGCTTATTTCTGATATCAACATAGGATCCTTTTAATTTTTTTTTATATATTTCCTGATAAGAAATTTAATTGTTTGGGTTAAATTTTTCTAACGGGCCCGATGGCGCATTGGGTCCTATCTTGCGAGGTGAAGATCGTGTTTTCGATTCCCGTTATATAATGTAACGGTTGCTCAAGGTACTTACCGCGTTTTAAAGCCGTTAAAAGTATAATTTTATTATCTGTAGTGAACGTGTACATGTTAGATAATATTGTACTTTATTGCTGTTATAAGAATGTTAATAAAATAACTGCCTTTTGTAAGTAATTGGATGCCGCTCGTAAATATAACTAGCAAATTTATGAATAGATATATACCGCCATCTGTCAGTTTCGGTACCTTAGTCGCAAGGGGAGGTACTATTACTATTCTACTTTGGTACACCACGGCGTACGGTGTACAAATAAATAGTATTATCCATTTTCGTAGTCTGTCACAAGAGAAATATCTCGAGTTTCACTTAAATATTGAAGGCGTTGTCGAGATAACGCCGACTCGTGTGGAGTCTCGCCTTTCAAGAATTCATGTGACTTTGAAATTCTATTCCCCAGACGCCACGTTTGAAAATTAAACTCATTTTGTGCGATGGATATTTTAAACGGGTCGTTGAAATTTGACCGCAAGTTTAGATTTAAAGACGTCTTTAAGCGATAGGTTAAATACGTTCGAGCTGTTGGTATGTGTCTTTTTTGTATTATTTATTATACTGATTCGAAGAGAGATTTCATAGCTCAATACTTTTTACTATTGCTCTCTAGATTAATTTATTGAACTCTAGTTAAGAGTCCGGGAAGAACTCTATGTCGCTTTCATAACTGCAAAACTATGACTGCAACTGTGCAAAAAATCGTGCCGCTTCTATATGGCGTCGTCATCAATCATTTAAATTGATATAAAACAATTTAGATGATTTATGACGATGATTGAGATGATTTAAATGACTTCACTTCATGCGATTTATGTGTTAGCCGAATATTGAATAAACAGACAGACAAAAACATTGACCTAACTCTGTGGTAAGTCGCTTAAAGCACTTGTGTTACGGACCCCAGGCAACAGAGAAATCACAAATATACTACTTAAATATAATATTTAACACCCAACCAACACTAATATCTTAAATATAATGAAATAATAAATATTTGCTTTGGGTGGGAATCGGACCCACGACTCTTGGCGTACAAGATAGAATCACTGCCATCTTCGCCATCGGGTTCGTCAATGTTGATTTTATTTTAACTCCTTTAAACTTGTGGATAAATTTTGATTTCAGCCATATTATAAGCTGTAGGATATCCACTGTTGGAAGCGTCCACAAAAGATTTTTTTGTGTGCATTTTATAAACAAGGACAAGTGCATTTCCAACCCACAATGCCCCATTACTCAGTAATTTCACTGCCTCTATCACCCCTCAAACCGGGAAACTGCTGATTGGCGGGCGTTGCTAGTTATTGATATAGAATCAAATGTTATTTTGAAGGATTTTTGTCCGGATTTGCCACTTGGTTAGATTGAAGTACTAAATAACTCTTTTGGTATCTCTCAAGCCTTATACATACATACATCACGCTTGCGTCCCATCAGGGTAGGCATAGACTATGGATCTTCACATTTTACGATCTTGGCATACCTGTCTCGCTATTCTCACTCGCATTAATCCTTTCATATACGCTCGTTGATTCTTGATACTTCTGACCTGGTCCTTCTTTAATACCTCTTCTACCTAGTTAAGATATATGTTCGCCTATCACTTCCGTTGTATATATTTGTGCAGTGATTTTACTTTCATCCATTCTTTCTACATGTCCAAACCAGAGCCTTATAATGAAGAAGGAAGTAATTCTCCACTCCGAATATTTCTAACTAAGGGACGTAAAAGCTTAAACTCAAGCCTTCTTATGTTTTAGTTGAACTTTCAGAAGGAACGCAAATGCGGAATGTAAATTTTTCTTGTCCCTTCAGTACGTCTTAAAAAGCGTGGTACGTTTACCCCGCAGTCTTGGCTATATTCTTTGCCCCTGTTTCTTAAAACAAGGAAATATTTAAGTATAAAATTAAATTTATGTTTGATTTTTAATGTGCGTGTCACACATCTCTTTCTTACATTGCAAATGTTAGCTGAAACCGACGAGATAGATCAAACTAATGTATCTGCTAGAGTATTGTTCATCTTTTAAAGGTTTACAGAAAAGTCTGCCTAGGCATATCTCCTAAGGATAACTAACGATAAATATTTTTATCCTCCTTACGCCCGTGCGACGCCGGGGCGCGTATTTAGCCATCTGCATGATAAAACTTCTTACTGATAAATATCCTTCAATAAGCTGTGTACGGAATAGTCCTGAGGCCTCAAACCGATCTGACAAGTTTGGCCTGCCGCCAAGCGTGTGTTATCCAATTGTGCTTAACAATAGTCCATGCAATGGTTGTCTCATATATAGGCTGTTATATTATGATAAGTTATATTTTTTTTTGGCGAAATGAGTTTATTTAGATGAGTACACTTTATCTGTTTGATATATTCGCCGAACATAGAACAAACAAACGGACGAATATTTTAATTAACTTTTTTTATAATTATTATTATTGAGTACAGAAAAACTAAACTAGATGAGTGAATTTATTTATTTTTTGTTCCTGCTACATTTTCTGTTATATTTAAATGTCTTTTGCTGACAGATATTTCATGATTCAACACGTTAGCCAACTAACAAAAAAAGAAGTAAAGTTTACCTTATGAAGGTTAACATTTCATCGAGCTTAATATATACCATTTATCTATTGGCATTGAAAATGACATTTGGATCTATTTTGTCTTGTTTTAGGACTGCTTCAGCCCGGGCGTTGTCCTTTTACCTGTCCTATAAAACTTTGGACTCTAAGCACATTACGATTGTATTAAATAAACTCGAATATCTTTTGCAACTAAGCTGACGATACTTAATAATATGTTAGCGATAGAAATAGTGAAGTAGCTTGTTATTAAAATAGTCTTTCTAGCAGTTGAACATGATGCAATTTAGAATTGTAATATACTTCAGTTAGCAATCATGATAAATGTTGTTAGCTTTGAGTGTTCTCAAAAGGTGTTCTCTCTGTCTCTGTCGGTAAATAATAACAATTTGTCTAGATATCCAAATAATCTAGTCTGCTCTCTATGCTCAGGAAATGTATTTCCCTTTGAAATTACTCCCAATCCGGTTATTTAAACATAATTCTGTTCTGGTCAATTTTTCGTAGATATTACCACGTCAGTCACACTATTGCTAGCTACTTTTATTGTATACTTTTTATACGCAAGTAAAACCGCGTGGTGCTGTTAAGCTTGAATACTATGATATCACTAATACGGATGTATCACAGCTATATTACAATTACCACTGAATTGCATAGATTTGGCTGCGGCCACCATTCATTAGCGGCCGTGTAATACCACTGATATGTTCAATTTACGTGTTAATATGTTTAGTGAACTTAGCCTTGGGTCATTGACCTGTAAGGATAATATTTTTCCGTATTTTGTAGTATATTGTCTTTTTTTAATTAAATCATCACCATACCAGCCATTGAAAGTCCACAACTGCCTCTTCTCTCCATGATTGGAGGCTTTTTGCCCATAATTGCCGCGCTGGGCAAGCATGTTGGGATTCGCAGAGCGCAACTATCGCGATGGGGATGCTACTGCCCATCCCCGCCTTGTGCATTTGTCCGGCACTGATTCGGATGGATATACCGCCATCTGTCGGTTCTGGTACCTTAGTCACCTCTTACGACACCTGGTGTTTATACATAACTGTGCTTCTTGCTGATAAATATATGGTCTATATGTCTGAAAATAGTAATTTGTTTATGTGTTTATTAGTATGTAATTCATTATTATATTGACATATATAATATTAGTATTCAATTTGCTTTCATGAAATGGTAGAACACATCGAACTGCCCTATCATGTTTTCTTCGTTTATCCAAGGGTTGCCTGGAAGATATCGCCCTAAGCAATAAGACCGCCAATTGTATCATACTTCATATGTTTTTTTTTATGCAATGTATGCAATGTTGTATTAACAAACCTTGTATTACATGCAGACCATATACACACACATCCACACCTACATGCACACCATGCACCATAGGTGCCTATACGAACAGGCTAGACCTAGTTTAGGTACTTAAGTATCAAAGTGTATTTTAGTTTTAAGTTTCCTTTTGTTGTTGAATAAAGTTATTATTATTATTATATATTATTATTATTGTAGTAATTAATTATGTTTAAATATTGCTAACTAGCTGAACCGACAGACGCTGTCCTGATTAACTATAATAATAATAATTATTATTGTACCCACACTAAACAACAAAAGCCATTATTATAAATGTTTGTTATGAAAAACATATTGCTAATATAAATTGAGATAAATACTGTCCTATCACTCAAATTGAATGAAACTGTACCTACACATTAAGCAAAATACTAGCTGTGCCCGCGACTTCGTTCGCGTGGTTGTCGGAAACTCTCGAGATTATTTTTTGATTTCTCACATTTGTTTATGTTATTGTATAATCGTGAATAAGATTTTTATAAATAATATGTAAAAAAATAATGTATTTAAAATAATGGGTCAAAGTACTTCGGCATAAATTATATTTTCGCTGTATTCAACCGTTCCGTAGGGAGCCGACCACGCGCATGAGCCGCGCGACATGGTACCTCGCAAAGATACAGTCGCGAGTGGTAGTGGCAAGCTCGGCGGTGGGGCGAGGCCCACCTGCCCCTCGCACGCCGCCGCACGGCCTGCTTGCACATTATATTGGTAGCAAGCCTTCTTCGACAAATAATGTTATTATGAGTAAATCTTGAGAGATAAACATATACCGTCGCGGACTTTTTTTTATTATTAAAATGGAATAATTCTTTCATACATAGTTTTTGAATAACTTAAACCTTTTATGCAGCGCATGCCACGAAATACCTCAAATGTGAATAATTTTCCCCGTTTTTACAACATTTCTCACTGACGCTTCGCTCCTATTGGTCTCAGCGTAATGTTATATAGCCTAAAGCCTTTCTCTATAAATGGACTAGCCAACAAAAAAGAATTATTTAAATCGGACCAGTAGATCCTGAGATTAGCGCGTTTAAACAAACAAACAAACTCTTTCGCTTTATAATATTAGTATAGAAGTATAGGTATAGATATGATTATTATTGAAAATGTCTCAAAATATCTTATCTTAAAACTCTATATATTTGTAGTATTAAGAGATTTATTGGTTATACCGTTCGAAAACAATGCGGTATTACTTGAAAAAGTATGTAGCCATGTGTTCTATGAACCGAGAAAAGCAGGGCATCTTGTAATAGTATATTTAAAAAGTATGTACACGAATGTGTTTCGAGTAATAATGTATTAATTTTTTTATTACAGGTAAACCTCCAATATATGTTTGTCGTGGCCGGCATTCGACGGAAAGGTAACATTAGGAATGGAAACGAACATTAACAATGCTTTTAATTGTACTTTAAGTTGTTTTATGCATAGAAAATTTTGAATTTAATTTAAGATTTGGGTGGGGTACCGGCGGTGTAGAAATAGTACCTCCTTCGGTGCCAGGTATCATAGAGACGATTAACTTTCATGAACCGACAGAGCGGTATATCCATCGGAAACAGCGCAGCTTGAATGTTACAGTGAGGATGGGCAGCAGCATTTTCGTCGCAAAGTTGCGCTCGGCGATTGCCAACACGTCTGCTCAGCGCGGCAATTATGGACTAAAATCCCCCTAAGGCGAGGTCTGCGTCCATCAGTGGCTTTATTATGGCTAATATGATGACGATGAGTTTTACTATAAAAAAGCAACTTTTCTCAGGTGTCGGGTGATACTTATACAGGTTTCCATACCGGGAAACTGCTCTACCGTTGTCATTGCTCGAGACCTGAACCATTTTTTTTCTAATAAATGTAATCTTCAATACTTTTAGGTTAAATTTAGTCAAGGTCTTTTGATATGATACTCGGCCTCTCTCTTAAAGTGAGACAACGAGGATGCTACTGCCCAATCCCGCCCTGTGCACATGAGCTACACTGCATTGGCCTGCCCAAGAACAGGAGAAATTTGCCCATAATTGCCGCGCTGGGAAATTCTGTTGACAATCGCAGAACGCTGCTTTCGCGACAGGGGTGCTGCTGCCCATCCCCACCCTGTGAATTCAAGCTGCAATATTTTGAATAGATATACCGCTATCTGTTGGTTCTGGTACCTTAGTCGCCTCTTACGACACCTGGTACAAAGGAAGGTAATATTCTACTCTACCGGTATCTAACGGCCAATTATCTCAAAATTACAAATATTAATTTGATATCACGTTCACGTCTAGGGTGTTGGTCCGATTTATTAAATGGATATTTTACATAACAAAAAGCGAATATCGCTGCCTATTCATCCGTGTCTGAACTCTGGCACAAATAGTCATTAAGATTATATTCCATAAACAATAACACGACCACAATTATGAACCCTAATCCGTCGACTTAAAGCATTTAAACCTTCAACTGAACAAAATGTCAGCGCAAACGTGTATTACCCGGGAAAATCCGATAGCTGCATTGGGGAGACGGGAAATATTAAATTGCATATTCAGGAAATGTACGGTCGATGGTAGTCGTTACTTTTCTTTTGTCACGACATGTTGTACTTTGGGGACGTGTGACGGTGGCTTTAGACAAGCATCGGATTCGAACATATACAGCCTCGACTAAAGTAAGTGTTGCCTTCTTATATGACATTTTATTTATTTGGTTAATCGTGACCTCCACTTATTTGGCTTGACATCTTTAAATAGCCCAAAGAGGTTTGAAGAGAGAAATGCTCGAATTTAATCAAAATAGCCATAAGGTACCTCTAACTGTACCTTGTGTCGATAGAGTCGAATTAGGTACCTGAACCAATAGATGGTTGTATATTCATCCGAAACAGTGCAGCTCAAATGAACAGAGTGGGGATTGGCAACAGCACCCCTGTCGCGAAAGAGGCCTATGCCCAGTAGACCTCCAATTGCTGTCTCGCTAAATGCAGACAATTTTTAATACATTCAAACATCACTTTATGCATTAATCTGACTCCAAGATGAGTAGCTTATATCACTTGTGTTAAGGATATTAGACAAAATAAATCACAAATATGATCTGTTGATGCCTATCTCCCTGTCGTTCTATTGGTTATACTGCGATCTGTCGCTTGCGGTATCTCCGTCGACTCGGAGGCTAATCTACTGTTACAATGGTAATGGTAAATGTATGCTATTTTCTTTCCACTGCTGGACACAGGCCTTCCCAAGAATGGGGGAGTATTACCCATAATTTTTTCGCGTAGAAATTAAGTTAGCAATCGCAGAGCGCAGCTCTCGCGACAGGGACGCTGCCGGCCATCCTCGCCCTGTGCATTTAAGCTACACTGTTCAGGAAAGATCGCCATAACGTATGTGGTACCATAATCGACAGGTTTTGGTAGCTTATTCTACTCTGCCGGTACCTTATGTATTAAACCATATCTAATTTGGATTGATTGGATAAAAGTATCTCGAACTATGGAGTCGCTACAGTACGGGACTTACTTATATGCCCGGTACAAGAGTTTGTTGAGAAAACGTGCAACCTAGTGGGAGATACTTAAAAACTTGCGTGGATTTATTGAGCCTAAGATTCATATAAACTTCTAAGAGTAGTCTGAGTGTTGAGTCTCTTTTGAGTTCAAGAACATACTTATGGTGGTTGAGTTCTTTAGGTATATGGTTTTTCCGATTCTGTCTATTTTGTGTTTATTTTAACAGGCGAAAACAATAACTAAATCCAACTGCAATTATTATGTAATAAATTAGTAATAATAGATGTGGGGTGAGGTACCGACAGAGTAGAACAGTACCTCCCCCTGTACCAGGTATCGTTAAAAGCACCAGAACCAACAGATGGCGGTATATCCAAGCGAAACGGTGTAGCTCAAATGGGTGATAATTGGCTGCAGCATACTTATCGTGAAAGCTGCGCTCTGCGATTCCAACTTTTACCAACCCAGCGCGGTAATTATAGGCAACATTCTCTTTTTCTTGAGGAGGATTATGTCCAACCGTGGACTTTCAATGAACTGATGTCATATGAAGGAACAAGCTGAGTTGATTAACAATCCCGTGTGTCAGGTGTCGTTGTAGGCGATAGAGGTACCGGAATCGCCAGATGGCGTATATCCATCTATTTGCCACCACACTTGTCTGATGGTCGATTGACTATCCGAAAACATGTTTTAACTATAGAAATTGTACCCTGTAGAAATATTAAAATATAGAAAAGTAGGTACATGATACAAATCAAATGAATAACTAAAAGCGCCCCGCGTTTCACCCGCGTTGAGTCGTAGAACGTTTATACTAAATTACAACCCCTTCTAACCGAATGGGATGATTTTCAAAAAATTATTACACTTGTGTCATGACTTCTAATGACGAATCTTCATACTGAGTTTGAATTGAATGACTTCAAAAATAGCAATTTTTTTATTATAATTTTGCACCCCCGTTACCCCTTTAGAGGCAAATTTTTGAAATCCTTAAAATTTCTTAGTGTTTCTTTTTGTTATAAAAATAACCCAAAATTTTAAGTTTCTAACCCTTGTAACTTAGGTCCTGCGTTGCCAGCTTCTCTTTTATATGTATAAATTTGTACTGGACAAAAAGTGAACTGGAATTGACGTAAAATGAGTTGGAAATAAGTGATTGGAAATTGTTTAAAGATGATAAAAACACGTATATATTTATATTTCCTATCGTTTAATTTTATAATCCTATATCCCGAGGTTCTCAAATATACAGCAACAATTAAATTTTCAATAATAAAATTAATCCATCTCAATACCACTTTGGAAACTATAGTTTCACCAACTCTAACAGTCTTTGATCTCACTTCATCTTAAACCAACTATGAGAGTTATAAAGTTTCGCAACAATAACTGTCACGCATATCTACGTACTTGCCTTTGTTGCCGATCGCTCGTTTCTCAAACCGCAACTGCCAATTGCCGCTATCTATTAAGCGTACAGCGAAACTGCATCCGCTTGCGATGAGATTACTAGGAGTATAGCTGTGTGGAGTCCCGATCTGATTTCTGTGTGTGTCATTAATGTGATCTTATTTTGGTAGCCACAATTTAACTTTTGTCATAGCCAACTTTAGTGTCTGACAAGTGAATACTATTGACGTATTCTTGTAAAGGAATTGCTATATCACTTCATCATATCATCATCATACCAGTCATTGAAAGTCCACTGCTGGACATAGGCCTCTCCAAGAAAGGAGGTTTTCTGCCTATAATTGCCGCGTTGATTAAGCGTGTTGGCAATCGCTGAGCGCAGCTTTGCCGACGGGGACGCTGCTGCCCATCCCCGCCCTGTGCACTTTAACGGCAGACGGATGTTTCAGGTGGATATACCGCCATCTGTCAGTTCTGGTTAGTCGCGTCTTACGACACCTGATGCAGAGGGAGGTACTATTTTACCCTGTCGGTACCTCTCGGTCGAATTATACAACAGAGGAATCACAAATATAATACGAAAATACACATTTTTGACACAGAACAAACACTAATGCTTGTCTCGGCTGGTAATCGAACCCATTTTCGGCACTCTGGATACGACACTATCGAATACATACATGTAATATATATATATATATATATATATATATATATATATTTCCTTATATATAAGTATAGTAAAGTGTATATTGTGTTTTTGCAGCATCCCCATATATCCAATCCAATATTTTCAACCACTGTCTGTATTAAATCACATTCGAGCAGTTTGCTCAGAGATTAATATCTAAACTTTAAATACAAAACACTCGCAATGTACACAGGGCCACGTCTTTGACAGCCCTGAGCAGCTAAAGTGAAACTGGGGTCAATACGCCCCCGGAAACTTTTCGGATAATAAAAAGGTCGAGCCCAAATCTTCCGGAAATAAATTGCTGGTGGCGCTCCGGAATTATACGGTAGGAACACGGCAATTCGGATTCCTTGGGGCGGATTAAAAACCACAATTAATAATACATCAGACGTCGTTATTATAAAGATTACTGAATTTGTATGCGGCGAACCTTAATTGAATTGGGGGAACAATAACCTTTGTTTTGGATGGAAATTATTTGAATTGGTTTAATCATGTTTTTAAAAGCGGTTTGGGTTTCCGTAGACATGATTTTAACTTCAATTATTAACATAGATAGTAAAAATTAATTATTTACAGACTCCTTAGATCAGTTTAACTAACAAGCATACAGTCCGCGTGATAGTTAGTGTCACCGCAGCCTATAGACGCTCTTGATATCACAAGGATATAACCAACGCGTTGCCAACCTTGTGACTTGAAGATAATATACCAATTGCCCCTCACTGCCTTTCTTAGCCTTCAAATCGGAGCTCAGCACCCTGCTATTTGGCGGTAGAAATAGCTAAAGGCGAGGTGCCAATGCAAATGACTTGTATGAGGTCTACTTCATGTCAATTCCGGTACCTCAGTCGTCTCTTAACACATTACGGCCTATCTTGCGGATGAACATCTGTGTCTGTTACTTGTCAGATATTTTGCTTGTAGATTGCTTGAACTTCAGGACAAATCCAACTTATGAACCTTGAAAGTTATTTGTGCAGTCTAATGTCTCTCAGAAACGAATCTATTCCCACTTTGACGATTTGATTTGGGACGGTCCAATGACGCAGATGGTAGTAAACCTATCTATTGCCAAGGGTTCGATCCTCACCCAACCCCTGTTTCTGGTTGTTAAATATATATTTAAGTTGTATATTTATGATTCCTTTGTTGTCTGGCGTCCGTAACATATGTGCTGTAAGTGACTTACCACGGAGTAAGGTCAATGTATGAGATGTTGTAGGAATTTATTATTATTTGAACATTTTCACTTGGAAAAAGGTAAAAGCTGGAAGCAGTAGAGGCAAATAAAAAATACATTACATTTCGCTTCGTACTCGTTAGGCGAAAAAAGTTCTAAAAATAAAAGGGTTACAATCGTTTTCACACTTGTTCAACCCGATGAAAAATGCGCATATTTCTCGTACGCTAACATTTTCTATTAAAATTGTGCATCTCAAATGTTTTAGTAATAGGTTGCGTGGAAATATTTTATTGTATCAAATATTTCTCACGCTCGGTGGCGAATCAATATTGCCAACTCGCTGTCGGGTATTGAGGTAGCCCTCATACAAAAGGTCGCCTGCATTGGTAGCTCGCTACCACCTATTTCTACCGCCAAATAGTAGTGTTCGCATTGCTGTATTTCGATTTGAAGAGTAAGAGAAAGAGAGGCGGTAACTTTACTGGATAATGCGACATAATATCTTCAAGTCACAAGGTTAGATATAACACGAGCGCCTATAGGCTGCTGTGACGCTTACTATCAAGCGGTCTGTATGCTTGTTTGTCAACCTAGCCTAATATGAATAAAAAATAAATATAATGGTGTCCCTGCGCAAGCTGAAACATTTTTTTCGGGTTCTTTTTTTGTCAGCAAAGTGGTATAGTACCTCTTCCCTGTACCAGGTGGCGTAAGAGGCAACTGAAGTATCGGTACCGACAGGTGGTAGTATATCCATCCAAAACAGCGTAGCTCAAATGGAAGACGAGGAAGGGTGGGGCATTAAAAAAAACTGTAATTGCTTGATTGTTGTAAAATTCTAGCAGAAGTTATAAGAAGGGATTTTTTACTAAAGAGGTTATTTTAAGTTTAAATCGGGCGGTATGCTACTATGCCCATGTCAGGAATAATTTAAAAAACATTAAAATAAATTTACATCATATTTCTTAACTTTCCCTCACTTTGAGATAAGTCGCTCAAAGCACTTGTGTGACTGACATCAGGCAACCCAGGAATTTATTTATTTAGTATTGATAACTAGGTACTATTCTACTTGAGGCGACTAAGGTAAAAAACCGATATAGGGCAGTATATATCCCTCCGAGACAATGTAGCTCAAATACGCAAGGTGGGAATTGCCAACACGCTTGCCCAGCGTGTCAATTATGGGCAAAATTCCCCTGTTCTTGGGCAGGCCTATTTCCAGTAGTGGACTTCCAATGGCTGATATGATGATGATGATGATGGTGACGCATAGATTCGGTATTTATATGTTCTTAAAATGTACTACATGTTTAGTTCTAAGTTTGAGTTAAACTAATTTAGCATTAAAGTTTAAATCGGAATGAACGACGTGCATACAGTACATTACAATACACAAGCTGTTCGATCCAATTTTCTTTCCCTCTTTGTTCGCACTTAAGTACGAGTGCAAAAACCAAAGAGGTCATTAGGGTTGTGTTAAGCTTGCAACCTCTCAGATAGAGCTGAGGTGCTGATTTCAAATGAGTTAAATTTCACTCCCAAAGAACTGCTCGAGTGGTTAAAACAAGCAAAAAGGTTACCGCTCCGCTCGCCAAGAAAACGACCAAGCCGACGCGCCTGGGGCCTCTGAAAAGTTGAGCTTGCCAAGGAGAGGTGGAATAAATCACTCGATTCTTTTTTATGTATTGGAATACTTGCCAAGTGAACTTTTCTGTTGCATTTTCTTGGCAATTGTGAGTGAAAAAATGTCTTGATTGCTGCGGATAATTTTTGTACGTATTGTCTTAGAGATTTAGGTTATTTTTTAAGACTAATACTAATTACAAATATGTATTTAAAATTCAGACATGAAATATTCTTCTCTTTAAACCGTAAGGGAGCATTAAGAAAGGATTTTGGAAATTCACCTCCTATAGTGCATAGTTAGTACCAAAGTTTTGCAACCCAACGCGGGTAAAACCGCAGGGCGCTGTTAGTCGTCATATAAATAGTGAGGATCGAATCTTTTTACGCACAAGATAAAAATCATCAACATATTATTCATATCAGAAGCCCAATGATGGACATAGGCCTCCTCAAGAAAAGGGGGAATTATGCCCATAATAGCTGGGCTAGCGTGTTAGCAATCGCAGATTGCAGCTTTCGCGATGGAGATGCTGACGCTCATCCCTGCCTTGTGCATTTGAGCTAGGTATAGAATGGATATACCGCCATCTGTCGGTTCCGGTACCTCAGCCGTGTCCTACGACATCTGCTACAAGGGAAGCTACTTATCTTTTATGCCGGTATCTTAAGGCCTACGCATATATTAAGCTACCATAAAAAATATATATTTCATTTACTTCTTATCTAAAAACATACAAGATTAAGTAAAATATTTTTATTGCTATTAACTGTATACATTTTAGCTGATGATATCCCCACGTTATAAATAACCGTAGGGTACTCATATGCTGTACTAAATAAAACATTTATATACCTATTTAATGTTTCACATTCATATATATATTAATTCAGACTATAGAAGAGATTGGAGAAGTTAAAGTAAGTCCAACGCTGCCACAAAAAGTCAGATGTCGTTGATTGCGGAAAATATTGTTTGTTTTACGTTTTGTGCCTGCCAAAGAATGACGGGAATCATAATAGTTTTAAATAAACAATTACTTAGATAGTAACTAGCCTGTATTTTTAATATATTCATGAGCCCTATTTCTTTGCTAGTATTATACTTAGTATTATAATAAACGAACTATAAAATTATATTAATACAATAGAAATCGTATAAGACGATCACGCTTAACACGATTTCTCACATGATACGCCACTGTACGCCAGTCCCTAAAATTAAAGACATATTTTCATACATTTCTTAACGCTTCATACGATTTATCATTCCGTTTAATACGCCCGATCACAGCTGGGAAGAAACGTAATTGACGTCATGTTGGACGAAGAAGAACTCCAGAAATTTCCTGGTTATTCTTCCATTGATGACAATGTAGCAAGCACCCTACGAAATTCAATTAACAAACGCCCAGGCATTATCAGCTGTTAATGATTTAAGACGTTATGTAGCTTCAATGTTTCAGTCAAACCAAGATAGGTGATAATTTTAAATAATATAATTATACACAATTCATAAATGTGTAATTTAATACCTATCCAACGAACCAAAATTACAAAAAAATACAAAATAATATGTAGTACGTTATATACGTTTTATTATTCCTTATCCCGCATAATACGCTTTCTCGTTTAAGACGCGTTTTTGGTAGGGTCCCTGAAAAATCGTCTTAAGCGGGTTTTACTGATTCCAAAATTATTAATCATATCAGCCATTGGGAGACCCTTGCTCGGCGTAGGCGTAGCGGCGTAGCCTCCTAAGAATGGGGAAGTTTCGCCCATAATTTCCGTGCTGGTCAAGCGTGTTGGGTTGTTGTTCAATCGAAGAGGGGGGTACTATTCTATTTCGCCGGTATCAAACGGCAGAATTATTTATACCTATTTATTACTCCGAAATAGGCTTACGCTTTTGCGTGTTATTTTTACTTCGATGGTACACTGCTTTTCATGTATATTTATTTAGGTAACTTTCCTCAAATAACACAACTTTTATCGGAAAGAATTTTTATTTTTATACACATTTATTTTGCAATAATGTTGGCGAACTTTTGAGTAATATTTATAAGTGATCTATATATAATGTATGTATATATTTATAAAAATAAAAATGTATTGCTGAAATATATATGCTGCTCTTAGCTTAGAACGACTACACTGTTATTTTGGTTGTGTTTATCAAAGCTTGTTTTGGACAGGGGTTCGAGAAGTTTGTTGGAATAAAACTTATTTGGTAAGTGATTGTATCAGCCATATCAGCCATAGAGCGTCCACTGCTGGACATAAACCTCCCTAAGAAAAGGGAAATTTTCCCCTAACTGTCGCGTTGATCAGGCGTGGTGGCTATTGCTGAGCGTACCTTCGTGACTGGATTACTTCTGTTTTTCTATGCCTTGTTGCATTTGAGCTACACTATCTCAAATAGATATATAGCTTGTTGGATCTAGTATCGCTGTCCACTTTGCCAGTATCCCACGACCAGTGACCATCGTATCTAATTTTAATCGACTACATTCTTTCAGTCCTTGTGCGTTTGCATATTCATCAGAATATACGCTAGACCTGATATCTTTAAGAGATTCCTTTATAACTAGTTATTGGTTATGGTCTACTTAATTTGTATTACTGTCCAAAATTGTCATGCTAGTGGCATGGTGGCAATGGTGGTTCCCTACGAGTATTCCGCTGTCCTGTTGCTTTTAAGTTTGTATTGGATAGATAGATGGCCATATGTCGGTCCCAATGCGTCGCTACGCCGGCACTTCACGGCAAATTAAATCGTAAAATGTAGGATAAGTAATTTTGATGACTCACAAATAAATAAAATAATCGTAAATGGTTTATGTGCGTGTACCATTAAGCAATTGGCATTTACGTTTGACCCTTAAAAGGACATATGTTTTGATCGTTTTGTGAGTTTGACGTGTTTGCTGATGAAATGAGAGCACTTCGTTTTATGTATTATGTAAGTTTGAGAGATAAATAAAAGAATAATGTAGTAAGAGTAAAGTTGACGTGTCGTCTGGGATCTTAATAGCGCGATATTTGTTTGTTTTGCGTCTAGATGTTTTATATATATATATATATATATACATAAGTATTATATCCGTGATTCATCTGTTATTTGATGTCCGTAACACAAGTGCTTTAACCGAGTTGTCTCGAAGGTGGAATATATCAGATGTTGTGTGAATTATATTTTTAAAGAGATAACACTAAATAATTTTAATACTAAAACAATACACACCTGAATTGGGTCGCGAAGTTCCGTACAAATGTGCACTTAAAAGAAAACACAAGCCAAGTTCCGACCGTGAGTTATTCTAGGAAGGTTTAATTTGGTCGGATAATAGTAAAACCGAACATTGCCAACGGTTTCTAGGTACGATGTTTACGTGCAGTTCCTAATTACGGTGCGGTTGATAACTTGGCTGTACTAACAGAACGCAGAAATAACGTGTTCCGTAAAACACAAAGGAAAATATGTAAAAACTGTAGGATTCATGCTAGATCGTGGTATCGTGTGGCAGCAAAACAGTATTCGTAGCGTGTTAATCTAGCACTAGTTGATGAAACGTGGTCAGTGATTCTAGTTACACAATTCTTGTCGATAATTTATGAAATATTTACTTGAGATAGACCTCATACAAAGATCATCTGCATTGGTACCTTAATAACATCTATTTCTACCGCTGAATAGCAGTGTTCGCATTGCTGTGCTCCGGTTTGAAGGGTGAGAGAGGCAGGGTAATTTGGTGACATCTTTAAGTCACAAGGTTGACAACGTGGTAGTGATTTCCTTGAGATATTACGATCGTCTGTAGGCTGCAGAGACGCTTACTATCACGCGGACTGTACGCTTGTTTGTAGACCTGGTTTAATATAGTAACAAACAAATGTCAGGGTATTTACATTCATCATCATTATATTAACTTTTTTGGCTAGTCAGAGCTACTTAGTTGCCGTCGGCTGTACCCGCGGGTACAGCCGTAACTAAGTAAACCCCTTAGCATCAAGTATCGTAAGTGGTGACTAAGGTACATGAACCAACAGATGGCGGTATATCCGACGCGAAAGCTACGCTTGCGATTGCTAACACGCTTGTCCAGTGCGACAATTATAGGCAAGATAAGGAGGAATCTAGAGGAGGCCTGTGTACAACAGTGAACTTCCAATGACCGATGTGATGACGATGATAAATCCAATTTTTTAAGTAGTATTTTATTACTGCTGGCTGTATTCACGGTTTATATTCAATTACACCGGTACCCTATAAAAAAAATGTAGGTATAATCTACAGTATCGGGTTTAGATTTCTCTTCCGTTAATAAAATTGTAATGGTTCTGAAGAGCTACAAAAATATTAATCGGTACTCCTATCCAGTGAAGACCTTTGGACCGCTGGACCAAATAAAAAAGGCTTCTTCTTGTATGTTATATTCTAAAAAGGCTATATTCTTGTTTACGGGTTTTTCAAAACCCTTCACGTGTAACCAACCCCCAGAATTACATATGGGACGCCGAGTTAAGCGTAAAAAGCCCTGGGCCGCATCAGTGCTATACCGACATTTATGTACCTACAAAACGGCTGTTTCATTACCACCTGTGTGTGCTCCGTGCAGCATTTGCTTATTCACTCTTTACCCGGACCTCAATAATGATGTCTGTTTACCTCCCCTCCTCACCGCCCAAACCCTCCCCCTCTCACCTTTTCCCCATAAGTGAGCGCCATTTTTCTTATCTCCCGGCGCTGCTAATATTACACCGTTTTTTATGAAGATTATACATATAATGGTCTAAGTGAACGTGCCCCTTTACTTAATAGCTAGCTTTTAATGCGTTAATTGAAACGACTTTGACTTCGGATACCTTGTGTTTCTAAAATGAACGCGGATGTCGACAAATGTCTAACGTTTTGCAATTTCCTTTCTGATTATGGGTAATATTAGGATATTATTAGAATAATGTTATTTACATGAATATTTATTATGTTGATGGTTGTTATTATCTCACTTCAGAATAACTGAACGATAATAAATGTTATGAATGAATCGCGTAATAAACCTGCTATAAACCTCTTTTTAAAATCCGTGTGGCAGACTAGTATAAATGTCTACTCAATAACCTATTAGTTTACATGACTCTTGTAACACTTTACGGTTGACAGGGTCATCGGTCATTTGTGTAATATTGTATTAAGCAATCTGAACTTGTAGACTTTTTGTTGCTACGACGATGTAAAAAGTGTTATTTATATAAATACATTTGACTTAGTAATTTTGCATAGACTATAACTGTGTAATGCTAGAACATACTTTTTATTCTAGAATACCATAGGACGTCTACTGACCGACATAAGCCTAAAAAGGTTAAAGAACGTACGTAGCCTCGCAACGGGGATGCCGCTGCCCATCCTCGCCCAATTGCATTAGAGTTTCGGGTACCACAATTGATATTCCATTTATTAGACTAAGGTTTCGCATATGAACACTGCCTGAAAAGACAAAGGCCGGATACAACAACAGCGTAGTGAGAGTTACCTATCGCTGTCGTTGGAAGCTTACAAGTTGGCTCGCCAGCGGTGCAGCTGGTTTCCTGTTGGATTTTTAGCGTTAGGAAACTTACAACCGTTCTAGTATTTCTGCTGTAGTATAAGCTATTGTCTAAAGCACAGCATTGCCTGGCGATATGTAAACAAAGCGACATACATACGTCCTTTTGCCGTGAGGTATTGGCGACTAAGGTATCAGAAACGGCAGGCCATATATCTTTCCGTTCATTTGAGCTTCACTGATAAAATGGCATGACGCGAATCTACGCTCTGGGATTGCCACGGCACTTGCCTAGCGCGGCAATTAGGGGTGAGTTGTCCTTTTGAAGAGGCCTATGACCAGCTGCTATGATCATGATGAGCATGTATTTTTTGTCTACAAAAATCTATTAGTTGTATTTAAGCTACGCTATTTCTGATGGTTATACCGCCAATTATAGGTTACGGTGGGAGGTACTATTCAACTTCACCGGTAGCCCACGGCTACGTTATATACATACTTATAAATATAATTATACATAAACAGATTCATAAATATTGCTATTATCATCCCTGATATGGATGAGTAAAATATATATGAAATACATAGCGTTTGCGTGCGCGGTCGACACAATCGCAATATAACTAGATTAGTATACATGGCACTGATCGATTTCTAGCTCAGTTTCCGCACTACAATGCACTGATATAGCGCATCGGTCTAGAATCTAGACTCTAGACAATAATTACACTGCAAGTCTAAGTGTTGTGCTGGCTTGACGACTGGACTTGCTCGCTTAAGCTCTGTCTAAAGATCAACCGTTTTATTTTACGCAGACTAAATAAAAATTAACATGTCTTTCACACCCAGACACAGAACAAACCCATATACCATTATATAAATATTTGTTCTGGGTGAGGATAGAACCTACAACCCCTGGCGTATAAGATTGGATGACTACTATCGGCGCCATCGGGCCCGTCAATAATATAACAATTTGCCGATCTTAATATTTTTATTAAGCTCGATGTAAAAAAGCCAGTCACGATCTATTTCCTCCGCAACTTGCAATCTGTATGCAAATGAAGTGTTTTATAGTAATTTTATTTTGCACCCGTTAAAACAACAGAAAGTTCGTTGTAAAACTCCGCATAAACATTCTCGTTAGAAATTTATTGTTTGCTGGTGTACGGATTCTATGCATAATGTTAAATGTAAGCCTTCTAACGAGTTACAACTAAAGCCTTGCCTGAATCTTGTATATATATATATATATATATATATATATAAACGTAGAAGTAAAAAACTGCCTGACTGACATATCAACGCAGGGCCCAAACTATAAGGGTTAAAACTTGTAATTTTGCACAAGGGTTCCTTTTATAATGTCCTATATATAAAAAATCATCTCTTAAGGGGTTAAAATGGGGATGCAAAATTAGTGAAACTTTTCTGCTTTTAAAGTTATACAAAAAAATTTTCATTGAAAGTCATGAAACACGTGTAAAATATGTTTTTGGATAAAATATAGGCAAAATGCCTCCTTCCCTTGGGGAAACCTATGCCCAGCATTGGACTTTTAATGACTGTAATGATGATACTAGCTGACCCGGCAAATCTTGTTCTGCCATATAAATTATTTAGAATGATTTAGTAATTACTAATATGACAATTAACCAAAGGGTATAAATAAATATACTACTCAAATACATATATTTAACACCCAGTCATAGAACGTGTATAAGAACAAACATAAATATTATCATATAAATATTTGTCTTGGGTGGGGATCGAACCTACAACCATTTGCGCTCAAGTCAGGATCACTGTCATGTGCGCCATCGGGCCCGTCGATGAAATATGAAACAAATGACAACCTACTCTCAGATCAACCGATTATTTACATTAAACTTTGTGAATATCGTTCAATTTATTTTTATTGGATTAAAATTTTCTCGATATATGCTGTATAGTTATTGTCTTACTGTGTACCGTGTTTGTAGTATAAAATAAATACTTTAATTACGAAAAGAAGTCTTGTTTATCAACCTAGATCCAATAATTTTGAAGGAGTACTTATAGCAGCAACACTGCGATACGAGAACTTTTTTCTATGTACATTTATTTCAGTCCATGTTCTAATAAGTAATTATTTGTTTCAGGTAAGTCGTATTTGGTCGGCATTATGCTGTTGGGGTAAATTACACGTAATTTGCCAGGTAAGGTAATGCATTCGGCCTGTTTCTTTCGAAAATGCCGAGTCAAGAATTCGTAAGTACGGGTTTGCGGGAGGTAGTGGTAGCTTCGAAATGTGTAGGTTCCTGGTATTCCCGAAGTGGGCATGGTACCTCCATATTTGAAATAGGCGAGACGGCGCTTACTAATGCTTGTGAAAATAGGCTCTGTTACGTAGAATTATACGAAGTAAATTTAAAAAGAGTTTTATCATAATACACCGACTTTAACGGCGTTAATTCGCGTTTAAAAAGCCGTTAGTAGTTTATTTTTATTAGAGTTGTAAACGCGTTAAGTTTAGAAACTTTAATAGATTTTTTTTTAGTTCAGATCGACAAACAAACACATATAGACCACTTAGTAATAAGCGTCAACGCAGCCTGTAGAGGCTCGTAATATCACGCAGTTATCACTAGCGCGTTGCCATCTTTGGTAATAGAAGATATCATATTTGATATAACGATTGACTGGCCCGATGGTGCAGATGGTAGTGATCCTATCTTGTACGCATATATATATTTAAGTATTATATTTGTGATTCCTCTGTTGTCTAGCGTCTGTATCATAAGTGTTTTGAGTATGAGACGTTGTCGAAATTAATTATTATATAAAATGAGCTAATAATTTCGCTGCCCCCTCTCACTCTTCAGACCGGAACACAGCAGTGCGCACACTGTTATTTGGTAAAAATAGGTGCGAATGAGGATTAAGGGTATTTAACTTAAACAGGCAAACATATTTGTATTTACCAAAGTTACTCTCTTTTTATTTCAATTTTGTTTCTTTCAATTGTCAAAAATATTTGTTATCGTACTTCTTCAATGAAAGTATTAGTCTATAGAAATTAAACTGACATTATTATTGTTTCTACTAATTGACAAATTTATTTGGTCGCCATTGAAAGTCCTCTCCTGGACATAGGCTTCCCTAAGAAAAGGGTTTTCTCCCATTTTGCCCATAGTTTCAGCGCTGGCAAACGCAGAGCTCAGCTTTCGCGACACAGATGCTGGTGCGCATACCTTAATAAGCTTCCAGCAGGTCCACGAGTCACCAGAAAATAAACTAAAAAAATGTACCAAGGACAATGTTATTGCTTAATTTGTAATAAATTAGATTATTTAATGAAAATCAATTCTAGAGAAGAATTAGGCACGCGTAAAGTTTTTGAATTCTGATGTGTTCAGAAAATTTTCACGTTATATAGTTTTTTTTTAGTTTGTAATAAAACAGCCTATACGCATATTTTTTGTAAAGTGTCTATGGTAAAGCGCATTTGTAAATAATATTTCAATTTAATGTTGATTCGATCTGTTTGCTTCCTTATATATAAATATGTATATAGAAAATGCGTGTCATACAGATACATATAACTAACACCCAGACACAGAACAAATATGAATATTCATCATATAAACATTTGCCCTGGATGGTGATCGAACTCAACGACCTTTGGCGCACAAGATAGGATCACTACCATCTGCGCCACCGAGTCCTCGAGTAGTCGTTGTGGTTTATTATAGATATATTTAAATAGATAATTTGTACTTCTTTCACTAATATAATAATAATAATAAACTTTGAAATTGAAACTTATTCTAACCTAGTTTCCAGCAAATCTCAGTCCCAAATGTGCCTGACAAAACTATTTTGCAATTTTGCCATACGTCGATATTATTATTTCTTCACAGTCCGCCAAGCGTTGGCAAGTACCTGGCGTGCTTGGCAGCCGGCCAGAGATATCTGATTACATTTGAGAGGGATGAAAATCTTCTATCTCGGGACTCAAGTGCGGGACAGTGTTGTCGTATGCTTTCCACTCATGCCTCTTTGGAGGCAGCCTTGCAAAATGGTTCTTGTGTACTGCGAGATGTCTATTTTCAACACAACTGATAGATTTCAACTTTCGTATTTACACAGAAAATCAAAATCTTTATTAAATATTAGCAATCCCCACGGTTTCGCCCACGTTAATTTGGAAAACAAACGGAGTATCATTTAATGCTCCCTGTTATTGGTCCTAGCGTGATGTTATATAGGCATGAGATTTCTCTATAAATAAGCTAATACATATTTTTTCTGACCTTATTTATATATATAGCTTATTTATCGAGAAATCTCAGGGATCAATAACAGGGAGCATAAATGATACTGTTTATTATATACTACCCGTGGTTGGGTACATGGTTTTCTTCCAGAACCAGGCCTTCTCTCGACGGAACCGGTGTCTTGATATCGCTGCCAGGTCCTTTGAACCGTCGAGCGATTCACACTTAGCCTCTAAGCCACGAAGCATTGGCTGCAACCCTCTTCGAGCAGCGCAATAATTTTGGTAGCTTTTACCACTTTCTCTAACATTATTGACACAGCTCAACAGCAATAAATGAAGCTTTGACAATTAGAATATGAAATAAATTCATAAAAATTGACTTAATTTTATGAAAACCGATATTATCTTTTGGAACTTTGCACCAAAAATGTAGGATAAAAAGTGGTTTTCTGTAAAAACGAGCATCAAACGAAAATGTACTGTTTTTAAACACCACCGCATTTTTAAAACCGACCAGTAACAAGTACAAATGATTGAAATCATTTTGGTACTGTATTATTTTAAAGAAGAATTAAAATCAAAACCGCCCGTTTTTTGCAAATGAGTGTATATATACATATATATACATATATATATTCATCATACTAATGGCGCATTCGGTAGTGTTAATGTGTATCATCCATATTAAACTTGAGAACGGAAAAGTAGATGTGTGTGTCTGTTTGTTTGTCCGCTTTCACAACAATACAGAGTGTGAAATTTCTTCTTTCAATTTTTTTTCTTCTTTCTATTTTGGATTTTCTATCCCGCCATTTCTAGAATGAGGAGTGGAATTTTGTATAGATCGTTTCGCAATTTTTAAGTAAAAGCTAAAAATTGATGTATGAACTCTACTCCCAATTCTTAAAAGACGGGTTGAAATTTATATCGGACTTTTCGCAGTTTTTATGGAAAGAAGATCTCCCAATGGAAAGACATAATATCGTCTAAAGAAGCGAATTATAATAATATTGTATTCCGAGGTCCTTGTATTCTATATCATATAGGATATAGGAACCTGTGTTACTCCGAATTTAACGCGGGCGAAGTCGCAACAACAGTTGGTAGGTAAATAAAACGAATAAAAAAAGTTTTAAATAATTGGAGTACGCAATCAATAACACAGACGTACACCAACCCAGCAAACAGTAATAGAAACATAATAAATAAAGCTACAAATGTAAATGCATAAGAAAATGTATTATCGTAAAAAGAAAATACACATCGCTCGTGTCCAAACATATCGCCGGCTACTGAGTAAACACAGACGTGATCTACTATTATTCTTAAAGCTGCCGCCACATCTGTTAGGCACCATTTTGTTAATATAAAAAAGAAAACGTCAATATAAATACTTTTTAATGACTTAAAAATGAGGTTCATTTAACATGCATAAATGTTAGGATATGTTATGAATCCGTCCGAGAGGATAACTTCTTTAAATGCCTCCGTTAGTCGCCCTCTCACTGGCACTCCATAATCACAAACACTTCACACACATTACTTTCGTAGAGTAGAACGCGTTCGCCAGTAAAGTGTTCGTGAGCTGTTGCCCCTTATACATGTCATATCAGCCTTAATAACTTCCATTAACAACATAGGCTATAAAAACTTCTACTCTCTATTTGATATCATTCTATGTTCGTTTCAATTGTTATTATAAATACAAAATGGAAGTGTCAAATTCTATACACCTTAGGATATATTTAGTATTAAAAGACAGTAAATTAGGTTTCATTTAATCATCATCATTATATCAGCCATTGGAAGTCCACTGCTGAACCTCCCTCCACCTCCCCTTGAAAGGGAGAATTTGCCTATAATTGCCGCGCTGGGCCAGCGTGTTGGCAATCGCAGAGCGCAGCTTTCGCGGCGGGGAGGTTGCTGCTGCCCATCCTCGCCCTGTACATTTGAGGTACACTGTTTCGGATAGATGTACCGCCATCTGTCGGGTCTGGTCTCTGTCGCCTCTTCCGGCACCCAGTATATGGACTAAAATTAAATTCCCACAACATCTCATACATTGATCTGACTCCGTGGTAAGTCGCTTAAAGCACTTGTGTTACGGACGCCAGACAACAAAGGAATCACAAATATCATATAAATATTTGCTCTGGGTGGGACTCTTGGCGCTCATCTGCACCATCGGACCCATCAAAATTAACTATATTCCATATACAATTATATCGCAACACAAGTTGGTCACCCGACTTTCCATGCCCCAGTGCGTGACACCTTGCCTAATAACACAGTTGCCCGCGCCAGCTAAAGTCTTTGTTTATTTAATTAAATTACTTTTCCCGCTATCCGGGCCCGGCTCTTTTTGCATTGTGTCCCCACAGTGCGCGGCAGCGTTCTGAGATATCACGGACAATGGCCCAAGATCTATTATTCTATGATTCCAAAAAGAACATTTTTTGTGCAATCTTTTCTCGTTCTAGTTCGTATTCATATTTTATTTTTTGTATTTTTTAGACTATGTCGACAAACAAGCATACAGTCCGCTTGATAGTAAGCGTCACTGCAGGCTATAGACGCTCGTAATATCACAAGGATACCACTAATGCGTCCCCAGCCGTGTGACTTGAGGATATTATGTCACATTACCCAGTAATTTTACTGCCTCCCTCTCCCTTCAGACCGGATACAGTGACGGAGAGTGAAGTGCTAATGCACATAACCTTTTGTATGAAGTCTATCTTATGGAATTTTTTAATTTAATGAGTGTATTTCGGCGTACCACTTGTTGTATTTAATTATTTGAGTAGTTTTTGAGCGCGGTTTCGTCCGCGTGAATTTCGGATGAAAGTACTATATATCCTTATATTATTCTTGTAAAGTTTCGCGAAGATTGGTTAGTTAATTAAAGGTAACAAAACGAACTTATTTCATCATTTAAGTTTCCGTAAACTCTCATACATCGAATACTATTAAAATATAAACATTTAACACTCAGACACAGAACAAACATAAATATCATTATATAAATGTTTGTCCTAGGTAAGGATCGAACCCACGACGTCTGGCATATCGACGGGATTACTACAGTTACCATTTGCATAAATAGTAAAGATCGAAAGATTGTAATCCGATTGAATATTCTGATTAGATTTGCCTTTTCTAAATAGCGATTTCCGATTAAAAATAGTTTAACGTCATATATTTTAAATCCAAAGCGAAAATTTACTTTTTTTGAGATGAAAATGTCTTGCTCCTTCTCCTTACTCCCCACTATATGTTGATTAAATTAAACAAAATGGTTAAGGAGATAGAGCGTGAAGAGGTGACAAGCAAACAATGAAATTAACAGTAAACTTACTTTAAAATTTATAACGTTAGTTATTATTAAATTATTATAATTACAATTTTTCGCTTACAATTATTGTTATGTTTTTGCAATTAATTATTAACAAAGTATGGCCGATAAATTTTGCGAATCGGACGGAACGCGAATGGGCCCATAAAACAATTCGTGACGAAATGCGAACGGGGACGTCTGCATCAAATTCGCCACCGGAAGCCAACCTTTGTTTTGCAACCCACCCAAGTGATGGCTGAGGCCCCTTAGACGCGAAGTTTAGTGATCATCGTCAGTGCCAGTCAGGTCTCGTTATGCTGGAGGTCACCACGCTTTAGGTGATTAATTCCGCAGGTATCAACCAGCCTGAATTTATTTATTTATTATTAGTACACTTACAGATTACTATCACACGTGCCTAATATTCATAATTATATGTAATACTAGCTGTGCCCGCGACTTCTCCGCGTGGAATAGTTTCTTTGGGTACCATACCTCTTTACCTTAACTTATATAAACTTTAAATGGCATGTTTATATATATCGAATCAATGGTCCGAAAAATAAGTTTCAAGTTTCTAGCTCTAAAAATAGCGATACTACCATACAACTGTTCATCCCCCTTATCGACCCTTTACAAACCTTATTTCGAATTGAAAAATAGCTTATGTCCTTTCTCAGGGTCTAAAGATTGTCTGTGCCAAATTTCATTAAAATCAGTTGAGAGGTTTAAGCGGGAAAGCGTAACAGACAGACAGACTTTTACATTTATAATATTAGTAAGGATTAACTAGACGGTAACTTTGGAGTTATTTACACTATGTGTTTATTTTTTGTTAAAAAACAAGTAAATAATAGTAAAAAGTAAGATAAATTATTTTTCTGCTCATTAGCCGATTATGATACTCTATATGAAGGCTGTAGGTGACTATGAAATATGATATAACGACGTAAAAGCACCCATTTCTCTCTTGAATATTCTTATAAGGTTTAAAATGATCCAAAGATGACACAATGGCCGTGTCACATATTTATATGTATTATGAGTATGTGTCTGTTAATCTTCTGTAATAGCTAAATTAATTAAGGGTCCGACTTGTCTTTGTTGGTGGGCTGGCAGGTTTTGCGGGTCATTTAAAGGTCGCCGGATTTGGAAACTGGATTGGAAAAGCGAATTAATCCTGTTTATTTGTACCCTCGTTTCGGTATTGAATCGGCCGTGTGTTATTAGAAGATTGGAAAAATACTGTCAGACGTTTTAATGTGGAAGGATTATGTTGATAATGTTCCCTTGAAATTGAACTGCTAAGTGTGAGAATATATTAAAAAAATATATAAATAGATACATTCAAACGACATCTCATATCTGTATCATCATCATCACATGAATCATCTCATCTCAACCTGACTCCGCGATAAATAGCTTGTATCACATATGTACTTAGACACATAAATAACATCCAGACACAGAACAAATATAAGTATTCATAAAGGTTCGCTTCCATCCAGAGCAATTATCTTAATGATGATATACGTGTTTATTCTGCGTCTATGTAGGTAATGTACGAGTATGTGTGTATTTAAGTAATATATTTGTGATTCCTCTGTTGTCTGTAATATATTCTTAAAATTAATCAGTATTGGCCAGTAAGAATGCTAGGTTCTAGAATCGAAGCAATTACAGCGATAGATAATACTCCTTCACTTTCTTCTTAAATATGGGCAAAGACCGCGCGCATCGAACTGTTAAGGAGAGCGCATTCCACAAACGAACAGCATACACCGTAAAGGATTTACTGTAGAATGTTGTGGAATGCACAGGCATCCTAAGCGTTAGACACTCTGATGACCTAAGAGATCCCTCATGGCTGTCGCCTAAAGACTTAACGATTTTTGAGATAAGAAGGAGAGGGGGCATAAAAGACCTTATAGAATAAAGAAAGTATATGAGGACTAGGAAGCCTTTTGATCTTATTATGAAATACTAATTTACTTTGCCAATACCTCACAGCTATATCGATAGACAACATTATGAGCGGTTGGAGGTCACATTGATGTAAAGCCGAAGTAACTGCTAGAAATGGTCATTACTTAAAGTGGCATCGATAAAATAACTTATGATCACACTTTGGAAGCGAGCTGCATAAGTTAAGTATCGCTTAAAGGCATATCGAGGAGACCGATCGCGGCCATTCATCATTTTTGCCTTCTGAGCCGCGATGGCAGACGTTAGGACGCGGTTATGTTGGCCATCTTGGAAATAATAACTTATTTTTAATAATGATGAAAAATTCACACAACATCTCATACATTGATCGATCATCGAAGTAAATCTTACCTCTTACCTCATACCAAGGTCGTCTGCATTGGTACCTCACTCTCACCTACATCTACCGCCCAATAGCAGTTTTGTCATTACTGTGTCCCGGTTTAAAGTTTGGGAGAGGCTGTGAAATTACTGGGTAATGTGACATAATATCTTCAAGACACAAAGTTGGCAATACGCTAGTGATATCCTTGTGATTTAGGCTACTTACTTAAAACTCGCTAAAGCAGTTGTTTGCGCATATCAGACAATAGTGGAATAATGGTTGATAAGTCGCTTAAATTGTCTTAAATTAAAATGTCACGGGCATCAGACAACAGAGGAATCACAAATATGATACTTAAATAGATACATTTAACACCTAACCACAAAAACACAAAAAAACCTACGGCGACAACGAACCCTAAAACAAATATCTGCATATATTTGACCCATCATAAAAAGAATATTCAAATTAGTTACAAAATATCTAGTCATAAATATACGCATTAATAAAAAGCTCGTTAAACGAATAACGCGAAATTAAACGCAAATGTCAATATTTCCCGCCATCTATCAGAATGCCGTGCGTGTCGGATGGCGAGGAAAGGGTGCGTGCGCACTCGACGATTCTCTGATGTATCAGATCTTATAAGAGCACAACAGCACATCGAGTTTTTTGAGAACGTAGATCTAATCGAATTATTTTTTACTAGCGACGCGCTCCGGTTTCGTCTGGGTATATAGTGATTTTTTTTATTACATCAAGTTCACAAACAAGCACACAGTCCGCGTGATAGTAAGCGTCACTGCAGCCTATAGACGCTCGTAATTACACAAGGGTATAACCAGTGCGTTGCCAACCTTGTGACTTAAATATATTGTCACATTACCCAGTAATTTTACTTACTCTCTTACTCTTAAAGCCGGAATACGAAAACGGCTGTTTGGCGGAAGAAATAGGTGAAACTAAGGTACCGTTGCATGTTACCTCATATCATGTTGTAACCTCGTTGGCGCTGGAGTTGGATAGTCCTGTGGTTTGCTCACAAAATACCTGCGGTTAAATTTGCCGTGTGGTACCGATATAGAACCTCCCCCTATCGTAAGAGGCGAATAAGGTACTAGAACCGGCAGATGGCGGTCTGTCCTTCCTAAACGGAGCAGGGATGGGGCACCCCGATCCAATATCCCCGACTACGCTCTACGATTGCTAATACGCTCGCCCAGCGCGGGAATTAAGGACACCTTTCTTGGGAGATCTCTTTTCAACAGTGGACTTCCATGACTGATAAGATGATACCACCATTTCTCGGTTTCGGTACTCAGTCGCATCTTACGGCTCGTGATACAGAATAAATGTTGTTCTATTCTTCCTAAGATTCTAAAATGCCTCAGCTAAATTTAACACAACAGATTTGATAGTCAATTTAACTGAGAACCTGGCAATATCAGGTTCACAGGTGGGCGAAGTGCTCGATTAGTCGGGTCGGGTTCGCTCACGGCTCGCTGCACCCACCACTCATTAGGTAATACCATCTATAAGGCAACACACGTTGGGGAGAAGCGATCCGCTGCCCGCACAAAGCCATGCCTTACGGGATCTTAATAGGGAATTGAATCGATTTATTGACAAGCTAGCCTTTGTCAGCGTGCCATAACATGGAGTAATCTATTTCAGACAGATTTTGAATAAAAGTCTGTAAAAAGAGTTTGCAGTGTTTGCAACGTGAGACAAAAATACATTGGTAATTTATTTATGTTATAAGCAGGAACTTGCCACGTTTTTATAGCACTTCGCATTTAGTTATATGTATATATAAAGTTTTTATTTTATATGTTATAAACGTTTAGGTTTTTACAGTTTGATTTTATAAAAGTATAATTGTTTATTACAATATTACTACATTATTAACTTAATTACATATTAAAATAATGCAATTTTATATTATATCAATTCAATGAGACATGTACGCAGAATGCTTGGTCCAATCAATGAGTGGTCCAATCCCCGGTCCACCATACGCCTTACGACACTTATACACTCTTTGATAAAGAAGTTTCCTTCTTTATTCCATACTATATATGTACCCGCGTTAAGTTCAGCAAAGGTCGTCCGCATTAGTGCCTCACTCTATATAATAATAAATAAATAGCAGTGTTTACATTCCTGTGTTCCAATTTGTAAGATTAAGAGAATCAGTGAAATTACCGGGTAATGTGCCATATCTTCATGCATTTCAATGCATTGCCGAGTTCCCGTCTGATGGGTAAGAGAGGTAGCAAAATTTCTGAGTATTGTGATAAATGATTTATCGTCAAGTCACAATGTTGGCAGGGCGGTAGTGATATCCTTGTGATATTATGACCGTGTTTAGGCTGCTGTGACGCTTACTATCACGCGGACTGCATGCGTTGTCGACCCGGTCAAAAAATAAAACAAAAAATCACTTCTGAGACCAAATAAATCAAAAACTACGACTTCGCTTACGATTTCGTAGATTTTAACTTAATGCGAAGTGTTATTAAAAAAAACATTAGACGTTCGTGCTTATAGCATGAATGAACTACTAATGAAGGTTTTGTCACTTCGACCGTTTCTATTAATCGCAACATCCTATTATCTTTTCTCACTTCTCTCACACTCGTTCTTTCAAAATCTGACTGAAAAAGATCAGTCTATGTTATTGCATAAATTTTTATCATAAAATTAAAATCCATTTATTTGTCTTTATTTCACTGTTGTAAATGGTTTATTTTATTATAAAATCGAATAAGAAAACCTAACAACTGGACATTGAATCCAACGTCTAATGGTTTCCAGTCGCGCTCGCAAACACTCGACGTGCCATGTATTGTTCAAGTGAGGATTTTAAAGAATTCATAGCGAAGAACCAATTACTACCGGACATCGTACTTATGCGATATTCACGCCCCGTCCTCCGGCCCCCTGTCCCCTGCTGTGTCGCTGTCTGCCCCCTCACCCTCCAACCCTCGCCGCCATCCCCTGTCGGACCCGGCTAAGCTTCGTTGTTTATTCTCTATTATAGTCCTTGCCTTAAACTGTTTACTTGGTCTAGCCACGCTGTATGCTCGAATTGGAACGTGGAAATGGTTATCTTTTAATTCTTTATTGGGTTACATTCGCTTCGCTTCGTTGGATAATTCTAACGAGTTGTTGAATACTGCTGTTTTGGTTTAATATAGTTTAATTTGGTTGGGTCCTGTAATTTTAGAAAATACCTTGGGTATTAAGGGTATATTGCTTATAACGACTGTTCTAAGTCTTCATCGCCGTAACTTATCGTAGCCTAGACGTTCCTGTTATCACAAATATATCACTAACTCGTTACCAACCCTGTGACTTAAATACACTATGTCATATTTACCCAGTAATTTCTAAACGAAACTAGGTAAATGTAACTTACATTGGGGAATTTTATAGAACTAAGAATATTTTATTTGGAAAAATAGGGCTGGAAATATAATATGAAGTATTAATAAGTCTTAAATTAAGTCGTAACTTTATTTCAAAGATCTTTGCGCTATATGATACTGTGTCTTTATTTTTTTTATAACTTCTACACATCGAAACTTGAGAATGACTTTTATAGAACATGGTACGGAACAAGCCATTAAATTGAAACTTGTAAAATCCTCATCCATTTCTAATATTCAAGCTTAAAATAACCTTCCAAGAGGGTAGTGCTCGAAGTGTCTTCGTGTGATCGAATCGGGAATTGTCGACTTAGCCCAGTCAATTCAGTCTAATAATAATAAAAAAATCACTTGTTACGGACAAACATCATAATATTTAAACTATTATTTTATATATTTTTACGTTATTGTGTTATAGGGTGTATGTGCAACAGTGAGTATATTTTCCTTTAATAAAAAAACTTTCATGCTACCATTGTGCTTTCTTTTGACCCCCATAAGGAATGACTTTGTACAGTTGTAGTTTAGCGGTCTGTGATCAACACAGTTCTACGCAGATGAAGTCGCGCGCAGAAGCTTGTGTTTTCATATATATTCTGCACTTACAAGCTGACTTAAAGTCCTTTTAAATCCTTATATACAATGTTGTTTTACTGATTGGTTATATATATATATATATATTATCGCCATTTGCCTTAAATATGTGCCTTAAATATGCCGAGTCGTCTGCCTGATACTGTATTCTCTAATGGACGAATGCATTATTTTCTGCACAATTATAGTTCGCTAACGTGGCGTTTGAAGGGTGAGAGAAGCAGTAAAGTTACTGGGTAATGTGACGTAATATATTTAAGTCACAAGGTTGGCAACGCGCCAGTGATATCCTTGTGACAACACTATTATCTGAACCGTATCCTTGTATGTCAACTTATTCGAATAAAAAACATATGAGGAAAATAGATTGAATGAATCTTAAAATAAAGAAAAGGATCTTAGTGATTGCGCGCGGGATTCAGTCGTACGACCGTTCCTATTGGAGACCTCTCCGAACTTGTGCGCCAGGGGACGTGGATTCGATTCCCACCCACTCGTATTTATTTTTATTCTGTGTCTGGGTGTTAAATATATGTATTTATGTAGTATATTTGTGATTCCTCTGTTGTCTGGTGCGCGTACCACAAGTGCTTTAAGCGACTTGCCACGGAATCAGTTCAATGTATAAGATGTTGTGGGAATTTATTATTATCTATTTATGTGTCTGTAACGCCTTTGATTGTGACATGTGTTCAGAATTGCACAATAGCTTGAATCCAATAAATTACTTTAAAGTACTCTTAATACCGGAAAGGTGAATGCTAGTTGTATGCACATAGCTAGAAGTATATAACTCATATTTTATATAGAATTGTGTACTTAGTTGAAATATATACCGGACTTTAAGTGAAGGCTCTCAAGTTATGTAGTTCAAACGATCGGCCTAGTTGGAGCTGGGGAGGAAATGAGGCTTTTCTACATATACTGTTACATGTTAGTAAGTACACCGTTATGTGCGCAGTATATGTTTGATCGCAGTTAGAATTAAATTATATACCTTTTCCTTTTAACATTTTTCGTTATAATTATCAGGTGTTAGACAGTAGTCTGTTTAAAGCCTCCCCGGAAGAGGGAAAAACCAAAGCTCCGCGACGGAGTTACTGCTAACATCCCCGGCATGTGCGTTTAACCTAAACTGTTTCGGGCGGATAAACCACCATCTATCGAGGCATCATGAGCATCTATCCCTCAATTGTCCGGGGGTGGTATTAATCTACCTCTAGTACCCTATGATAACTGTTATCGTCCTTTAGCATTTGCAGTTATTCATATTTGTTACAAAAATAATTAGCCTTTTGATACAATTAGAAAATATAATGATAATAATTGTTTTCATTAATCGTATATTTTTATTGTATTACATTTTGATTGTATCTACAGTAAAATAAATATATGAATAAATTTGCTACAGGTCTGTTAGTCTTCTGTAGCTTCGTAGCTTAAAATAATTAAACTAGACTTGCCAATATTTAGTGGGCTACGAACGCTACGACTTATTGTTCCTACGGTAGCGTAACTCGTAGCAATGACTACTGCTTTACTACGGAATCCGTAGCACGGCAACTGTTTCTTTTCTTTCATGCAAAAATATCCATTCTTTTTCTGTACTAGGACGGATACTGTATCTTTATAAAGCTATTTGAGTTTTATAGACTTCATTATTGTTTTTATTAGGATTTACTTAAGCTTTATTTATTCACATGCAAAGATGTTGCGATTATGAAAAATACATCGCCAAAGAAGTATTAAATTTGTCACAAGTTAATATTTAAATAATGATTAAGTGCATAAACCTAACATAAACTATATATATATATATATGCATTAAAATATCAAAAAATATTGTGCTACCATGCATTCGACAAATACACTAATGTGTATATTTTGTAATATAGTAAAACGAATTTAAACGTGGTTTATATTTTACTTTCCCATTATTTTTTACCCGCGTAGGCTTAAGGTTATATCTTATCCAGCTGATCACTTCTGGAATCAACAGAAGCCTATTTTCTTTATAACATTTAACATCATCATAATCCCAATCATCAAAACAGCCCGTTGTATGGACGTTGTGATGATTGCCACTGCTGGACATAACACTTGCCAAAAAGGAAAAGTTTTCACTGCTAGTTTCACAGTAGCAAAATTTCAATAAGATCTTTTCAGCCATGAAAATATAACATACAGACATACACATTTTTGTTTATATAAAATAACGTAGGTAGACACGGATGCACTCCTATAGCTTTCTATAGGAGTGCAGAAATTTAAATAAATAATCTAGACACTAGTGTAATTTCCTTATAAACTAGCATAACTGCGTAATCTAATTATACCCACGTTTAAAATAAGTTACCGCTGGGAGTGACCGCGTGCGGTACTGATGATCGTAAACAGAATTGCATTAAATTTGGGTACAGAGTATTAAACTAAACAAATGTCAGTGTCTTCGTTCAGTCTGTTGATAACGAAAAAATATACGTGTTGTATATAATTTTTGGGCCCGGTGGCGCATTCGGTAGTTTTCCTATCTCGTGCGCACTGGCCCTGGTTTCGATCCCCACCAGAACAAACATTTAATAAATATTTGTGTTTTTTCTGTGTTTGGATGTTTAATTTTTATATTAGTAAATCATACAGTACATACAGATGTTATTAATACAAGACAACGTATGTAGAGTCAGATAGTAGATTAATTATGTTAAGGACGGTAGGAAAATGTCGGTGTGAGACAAATAAATAGATTCCTGCAACATCTCATACACTGATATGATTCAGACATAGGTCGCTTAAAAATCTAAACGAAGGAATTTAAAATTTAATTCTTAAATCAAATTTAACACCCAGACCCAGAACAAAAACAAAAATTCATCATATGAATATTTATCCTGGATCGCACCACCATCAGCGCCATCGGGCGCAACATTTAAAATGGAAAAATCTGTATGTTTGTTATTTTGATGTAGTATGATTATATATGTGTATATATTGTCCTGAAAAACAGAACTCATGCGACCATTTCCGTACTTGAAAACTCTGCAAACACCTCCAAAAACATTTTTTAATATTCACAAAAAAAACCCTCCACCATCCCTCTAATTGTTTCGCATTCATGCGAAGTGTTTTTAAAACGCACTTGCGAAAATAAAGAAACACCTCCGATGACCTGCCCAAGGTTCCCCGACAAAAGGCCTCGAGCCGTTTGAGGCCCGATGACATTAAACTACACAAAGGCCGTTTTCGAGTTATTAAGGCCATTACGCGGTGTTTTGTTAAAATGGTACGAGAAATGTTGTTTGTTAAAAGCGAGATATAAATGTCCGTTTAGACGTGAGACGGGGATGCTCGTAAGGGTGGGTGCATGTGTGCAGATATGCATGCGCCATGCCCTTGGAGATATACCTTTTTCATGAGGTAGACCTCATAAATCAAACAGCAATGATCGCATTTCTGTGTCACGGTATGAAGGGTGAGAGAGGCAGTGAAATTTCTGCGTATTGTGACACAATATCCTCAAATCACGAGATTGGTAACCTCGCTTTTGACAATCATCATCATCATATCAGTCATTGGAAGTCCACAAGAAAGAGAGAATCTCGCTTATAAATCCCGCCCTGGCCAAGTGTGTGGGCCATCGCAGAGCGTACCTCTCGCGACGGGGATCCTGCTTTGCATCCCCACTCTATGCATTTGGGCTGCACTGTTTCGGATGAATATACCGCCATCTGTCGGTTCTGGTAACTTAGTCGCCTCTTACAATGCCTGGTACAGATAAAGGTACTATTCTACTCTGCCGGTACCTCTCGACTTATAATCGTGCGGTTCTGGTAAGTGCGTCTGCCTATCATGTAGGTCAATATATTTTCGGTCCTGTTATTAAAATATGCACTTTGGTAAAGTTATGTACAGTGTGAACACGCCTTTATAGCTTGATGAAGTCCACAATAGCGGTGGAACTATTCAGTCGGTATCAGAGACCTGTTGTCCGCCTTATCGAGAGGTCGACCTTTTGGTGACGTTTTCTGGAATGCTTTTGACGTTTGTTCGTTAATATTTCGAGGCATTGCGGGAAAATGTTCGTTGAAATATTATTTTCATTGAAAGTTTTTGAGGGATTTCGATAAGGTCCTGTGGTTGTTGAATTTTTTTTCTTTGTCAATAGACCGAAAGTTTGTGAAAAATGCGTCTTACAAAATACTAATCGTTTATTTATTATTCTGATAGGTTTTTTGTTTCCTTAATAAAATAACGTAGGAAACTTTCGTTTATTTTTCAACATTAACGTGTTCACTACTTATATTAAAACTATTTAAAATAGACCTAAAATATATTTTTTTGTCAGTCTTCATTTGTCGAATAAACGGGAAGAGCTTGATAAACTGCGTTTTAAACCGTTAAGTGTTCTATTAGATGTAGACTTAGGTAACGTAAAAAGATTTCAAATGTGTTAAAGTACCTAAACTAGGTTCTTATAGGCCCTTATGCTGTGTTATGCGCATATAGAGCCGTGATGTACCGGCAGAGTAGAATAGTACCTTCCACTGCACCAGGTGCCATAAGAGGCGACTAAGGTACCAGAACCGACAGATGACAGTATATCCATCCGGCATGATGCAGCTCAAATACACATAATGGGGATGGGCAGTAGCATCCCCGTCGCGTAAGCTGTGCTCTGCGATTGCCAACACGCTTGCCCAGCACGGCAATTATGGGCAGGATTCCCCCTTTCTTATGGAGGCCTATGTCCAGCAGTGGACTTCTAATCGCTGATATGATGATGATGAGAAATAAAGATGACGAAGGAATCAGGTACATTTCAGATAATTTTGATACTTAAGATACATTTATGTGATAACTACATACTATCTCGAGACAAAGTCAATCAACGGCCAAGTAAGAAACAATGTACGCGGCTCTCCGCGGCGGTCTATCGTATTTTGTAATATAAATTTATCGGCCATAATAGCGCGATAAATCGGCGCGCCTCGTGGCCGTTATTAATTTCGCCGCCGGTTTATTCTTTCGCCGTACAATGAGGAATGTTCGGAAAAACCGGCGCAATTAGTCGATCGCGATTGTGAAACTTAAATCTTTTGCGGTAAGTTTCAAAGTTGTTATGTAAAATATATACCATGTGATGCATGCGCTTGAGAAATTAGTTATTATATTTGTAGATTAAACCTTTATTTTTGTATCATACTAAGGTGTATTTTGATGCAACGATATGATTTGCGTTATTATTTTTTTTAATACAATACTAGTTAGTGGTGCTCCGTCGTTTTAACCACATAGTTCCCGTTTCCGTGAGGATCCGATAAAATATAACATATTTTATTTATTTTATTTTTCCAAATCGGTCCAGTAGTTTTTAATTTATTCACTACAAATATATGTTTTTTTATGTATAATTTTAAACGCAACCCTTATTTTGTTTGATCCCTTTGTTAATTTTTGTAATGAATGTAGCCTAAAGCCTTACAACATAACCTATATGCCAGTGAAAGATTTCTGTAAAAGTTGGTCCAGCCGTTACAAAGATTAGCCCGAACAAACAGACTTATCAATTAATTAAAGAATTAAAAAAAAAAATGTGTAAGTACCTTTTATACTTACAAATGCATTTAGTTGAAAGCTGTTAGTTTTCTTATACATACAGACACTTTTATTTATATATGTATAGATGTCTAAATGAGACCAGAGCTGCTGGGCAAAGTATCCTTATTAGGATTCAACTAAATTCAACGGACGGAGGATGAAAGGGGATTATACAAAGATCAGAGCATATCGATGGTCATAAATTCAATTGTCGTAAGGGTCATTGAGCAGATTAACTGAAAGAACAAATTAGAAAATAAAAGCAATTAATTCATTACTGACCATCGATTTTGGGGACAGTATCTAAGTAACCTTATAGTGTCCAGTGGCGCGTAAAATGGACGTCTGAATCCAACATTAGGTTGATCCAAGATTTTGTTGAAAAATCTTTGCTTTTTATAATGTTTAGTCTACATCTACGCTAATATTATAGGAAGGAAACATGAGTCTTCTGCATGTTAGACACTAATAAACTCAAAAACTACGGAACAGATTTCAATTACTCTTTCATCTTTAGAATGCTAACTTATTTTAGAATATCATATGTACTTGACTAGAAAAAATTAGGGGTCCCTATCTAAATTTAAACTATGTAATCCAGGCTATGATAATAATTATCAGATTTTTAAGACTAAGAATCCGTATGTAGCTATTAATATATGTTTAATCCAAATATTTAAAACAATAGTCCATCCGTGCGAAGGAAGCCGGAGTGGGCCAGTAGTCTAATATTAAATGTTGTTTATGAAAGTCGGCTAAATACATTTAAAAAAACGAGCTAGCATTTTATTTTAACCAGCTTCCATTAATTAAATATTTGGAACCAATAATGGTATCAAGTGCAGTGTACAACCGTCGCACCACTTGCTGTTAAAAGCCAAAATATATTTTGTTAAATACAACTTTGCCTTTCCTTCGTGACTTAAATTTATCACCCCTAATAGAGCGATGAATCGCGCCGGCCTCGGTCTCCATTACTAATTCCGGTGGCGGTTTATTCTTTCGCCGGATAATGAAGGGCGCGCCGGCGGCGAGCTGAGGGCGGACAAATAACCGGCGCAGGCAAATGCGAGGATTATCATCCCGTGTGTAATAAGAATTATTTACCGGCTCATGGATGATACTAAGCTGGGATCTAGCAATTTAATTCTTGAAATATACTATTGGAGCTACACGGTTTCACCCAACTTTGCATCTCCCTTTTACCCTCTTGAGGGATGATTGTCGAAAAAATATTTTATACGAGTTTTATGAACCAAGTTTTATACACACATAGATTGATGTTGTATTATATACTAGCTAAGTTGGCGGACGTTTTCTTGTGTTAACTTTAAATATTTACTACTAATTGGTAGAAAAGAAACATTCTGATCGATGCATCTCTTTCAAACAATATTTGCATTATGTCAAACGGCTTACAGCTGCTTTGGGAGGTTAATATGATCATTTTAATTCCTAATTTTTACATAATTCCACGCAACTTCCTATTTTTTTGCTTTTATAAGACCTTTTTTACGAAGCTGCCCATCCTTGCCCTGTTTCACTTGAGCTACGCTTATTCGTGGTTAAGAAAGTTTATTTTCCAACATTTGTATTTATTCTGTCTGCGTGTTATATATATCACACCTAGATGAAAACTCTCAAAACAAGTCAAAACTGTAATTTAATGTAGACCTTTAGAAATTGACTTATATGATCGTGTTAGAGTTCATTACTCGGAAACTTGTTTAAAAAAAAAACTTTTCTGAACATGTTGACTGTTGAAATCCACCTAAAGATTTTAGAAAAAAAATTGGGAATAGGTTATTGTGAGTTGTTATAATCTTCGATAATCTTCGGGTACGATATGTAGTTAAGTATTACATTGATAATTCTTAGAAGTCTGGTCAACGTATGTGATAATGTATGCTTTGAAACAAATAACAAAGGTTTCTTGAACAGAGTGCAAAGAAGTATTCACAAGGTTACCCAATAAAAAGAGTCCGATGGAACTGTAAGAATATAGTGAACGGGAAACCACTCTGTCTTGACCCCTGCACGCCACAAAATTTATTACGAAATTCTCGGCGTAAAATAAAACACTCAGGCGGTATTAAATCTTGTAAACTTTAAAATTCCCAAGCGGTATTTATCATCCCCCCCAAAGTTATCGGAGCAGAAAGCAATATAAGTTGCAGTTGCTGAACGCGCCGCAAAAAGTGTTCTCTACCAAACTTCGCGACTGGCAACTTTGTCGCTAACATTTCACCGACAATGTGATTACTGGCAACCCTTTTCTTGTTGTAACTGTGGAGTTTATGGGGGTTGTTGCGTTTAGAGGAAGGAATGTTGAGATAGTTTAGACATGTAGATAGGAAGGATAAAAGTAGAATGACTGCATTGATATATAGAACGGAAGTGAAAGGAAGAGTTGGTATAGGACGACCTAGGAAAACATAACTAGGCAGAAGTGCACCAATAATAAACGAGCGTGTATGAAAGGTCCAATGTCAGTAAGGGAAGTGAAGGAGGTTTACCAAGATCGTAACAAGTGCAGATCCATAGTCTCTGCCTACCTGATGGGACACAGGCGTGATGTTTGTATCTTACGTTTCTTTTTGTGTGTATTTGATACTGTTTGGGGTTTTGTTTTACTACCAACTCTTTCTAGCATTGATCGCGTAGCAGAGTATATCGCACTTAAAACGAAAGGCTAAGATCAAAATTCGTATAATTTCTATGTCTATAAAAGCAGATATTTAAATGAATGAGAGATACTTCATACCAAGATCGTCTGCACAGCAGTGTTCGCATTGTTGTGTTCCAATTTGAAGGATGATGATATCTTCAAATTACAAGGTTAACAACAAAGGATTTCACTATTCATATGATGTGACGCTTACTATCATGCCGATCGTTTGTTTGTTTGTCGATGTGGTCTAGTAAGGAAAAGAAAGTAATTATAATAAACAAGAAATCTAAAATTCTTTATATAAGTTAGTCCAGTGTGCTAATTGCAAAGCAGTATAATTGTAAGTGTTGAAAGTTTATGTTATCGCACTCCAGGTGAATCGGCCGAGGGATTAATGAGCGGGCACATACAGATCGCCTAATTACGGTCAACGACCCCGCCCTCCCCGCGCATTGTAGCTAATAATAATAATAATAATAAATTCCCACAACATCTCATACATTGACCTGACGCTCAAAGAGCTTGTGTTACGTACGCCAGACAACAGAGGAATACTACTTTTAATACATAAATATATTTAACACCCAGACACAGATAAAACAGAAATATCATTATATTGATGTTTGCTCTGGATGGGAATCTAACCCTTCTCTTTATCTATAAATACATGCTTCCTGTTACTTCAATTCTACTTCATTGTTGAACTGACTTACTCTTTTATTACTATTATCGAGTTATTATATTTTGTAATTTAGAACCTAAGCTTTACTAATATTTTTTACTCAATTTAATTGATTCGGTCTCTATATTTTCTATTATTCACTCGTTCGTACAAAAACTACTCTTTTAATGGCTATAAAACGCGGCTTATTTGACTTTACACAGTTTTTGTTCAACGTTTCGAAATGTAAATTGTTTAATATTGAATAAACCACGTTTAAAGCCATTAAAAGAGGAATTTTTCGTATGATTAGTGATGACGATAATGTTAAAAAATATTATTTACGCGTTCTTTAATAGGTAATTAAACTACCTTTTAACGGGTTAATTTCGGTTTATTTAACTTTCGCTTAAATATTTTAAGGACGTTTCTGTTAGTCTTGCTGCTGCAGTTTTTAAATGCAACAAAGATTTTATGTCTGTGTTTATTGAAGTTTTATAATTTTACTCAAGACATAGTAACTACAGTTAATACGTTACATTACCTAGTAATTGTCACGGATCCGATATCACATCCAGTAGTGTTCCTATCTTGTGTGCTAAAGGTTCTGGGTTCGATCCTCACCCAGTACATATGTAGGTACATAAGATGACTATTTTTGTTTGTACCGTGTGAATGTTAAATATATATATATTATTTTACACGTCTCAGAATTTGATCTGGCTGCGCTGCTTAATGAATGTATGTTACGGACAACAGATAACAGGAATCACAAATAAATACGTAAATACATATGTTTAATACCCAGACACAAGACAAACACAAATATCATCTTACAAATATATGTCCTCGGTGGGGACCCCACGATTCGAATGCCCCACTATCATGATCGCCATCGAGCCCATCGAATATTTATTTAAGCATTATCTCTGTGATTCCACTGTTGTGTGATGTCCGTAACACAGGTGCTTTAAGCCACTTATCTCGGAGTCAGGTCAATGTATGAGATGTTGTGTGAATTTAATTCGTTTAGTTATATATCATTAGCCTTTATCAAAATTCGCCTTTCAAACACCGCTCACGACACACGGATCCCTGGCTTAGTGTTCAGGCACCCGAGATTTGACCCGAAAGCCGGCAGCGTGCCGCGGGATAACATAGTCCGGGGTAAAGCTAATCCCGGGGTGGGGAGCCCCCCAATAATAATCCGCCGCGGCGATAATGACGGAGCGGCTTCGATGTTTCCATCTAACTAGTTTAGAGGCAGGGTATTATAACGCGGGTTGATAGGTTTGGGTACTACAATAGAATAATGCAGGATGTCCTGGTTTGCGGTAGGTCTTTATGCTCAAGGGCCTCCACTGATCACAGTGTTAGTTACCATACTCCTCTGAAACGGCTTGACCGATTTCTATGAAATTTTATATCCATATTCTGTAGGTCTGAGAATCGGCTACTATCTATTTTCCATATCCCTAAGTGATAAGAGTTATCCAACTATGATTATTTTTAATATAATTATATATATATGTTACGTACGCCAGACAACAGAGGAATAATATGCTACTTCTAATACATAAATATATTTAACACCCAGACACAGATAAAACACAAATATTATTATATTGATGTTTGCTCTGGATGGGAATCTAACCCTTCTCTTTATCTATAAATATATACTTCCTGTTACTTCAATTCTACTTCATTGTTGAACTGACTTACTCTTTTATTACTATATATATATATATAAAATTGGGAAATTGGGAATTGGGCCGAGAAATTGGGAATTTTGCCCATAATTGCCGCGCTCGGTAAGCATGTTGGCAATCGCAGAGAACGTTATACTGATGATATGATGATATACCCGCTAGTAAATTTAAAAATGTGCATTAAAATGGCGTATTAAGGATGAAGATTAATTAATTATTATTCAAGATTATATAAAGTAGGTACCTCTTTTAAAGTCAAGTACGCCCTCGCAGTACTTAAGTTAGAGGACCACTCGAATTAAGATCTCTTTTACTGGGCTCTTATCTGTATTCTTTATTTTATACACCGCTAATGTGGCTTCGTGACAGTTCTGACGACGGAGTCGAATTTGAGTTAATTACTGATAAACCTTGTGGGGATACCGGCTAAGTAAAATAGTAATTCGACGGCGACTAAGATACCGGAACCATCAGGTGGCGGTATATACATCCATAACTGTAGCTAAAATGCACTGGGCGGGGATGGGCAGCAGCATGCCCTTTGCTAAAGTTACGCGATTCCGCTTTGCAATTGCCGTCACGCTTGCTCGGCGCGGCAACTATGGGGTAAATTCGCCCTTTCTTGGGGAGGCATATCTCCAGCAGTGGACTTCCTATGGCAAATATGATAATGAATTATCGATAATGTTGGGCAAAGTTTGTATGGTTTTAGTCCTTACTATGTTGCTTTTGTCCCTTAAGGGAGTATAACAGGGGTGCAAATTCAGTATGAAAGTACTCTTGTTTTTTTGGAGCTATTTTAATTAAATGTTATATTTGGGTTATAAGTTTCTAATAATGATTATTGCCGATATCCCTTTTTGTGAATTTAAATGAATAAACGTACTTTCATTGGGTGAGAGCTATTGTTACAAGGAGTAACTTACTGAAACTTGAATTACGCGGATGTTACCGCGGGGTAGAAGCAGGGTGATTAATAAAACGCGGTAGTGATATTGTTGATTTTGATGATACGAGCGTCTATAGGCTGCTAAAAATCGACTTGAGTTGTGTTGTTGGAATAAATATTTCGAATTTCTCAAACCAGTGCATTGAAAACACGACCTAGATTCTCTTTTGTTTCCCCATCAAGATGGCGTCGGTATTTACTGGGCATTAGTCGAGCATCTGATATAAAAACAGCATCTAAGCGAACGGCTATCAGTTTTTGCGAACTGACGGACAGGGAAGGGGCGGAGAGGTTTATTTCAAGCTTTTGTGACTCATGACTGGAACATTAACGATAAACTATAAAGGCAGTGTGATTAAATGTTAGTTATTATTTTTGTCTGCATCGTGTAATTACCTATTTATTGTATATCGATTATTATTGTAGTGGTTTCCAGCTCCAGAAATATCACATATCAACTTTGACGGGTTCGATGGCGGAGATGGTAGTGATCCTATCTTGTGCGCCAGGGATTTGATCCTCACGCAGACAAATATTTATATGATGATATTTATGTTTGTCCTGTGTCTGGGTGTTAAATATATGTATTTAAGTAGTATATTTGTTATTTCTCTGTTGTCTGATGTTCGTAACACAAGTGCTTTAAGCGACAATTCACGGAATCAGATCAATGTATGAGATGTTGAAAATATGCCGGAAGTGTGAACCTAAAGTCCAAGTGTTTGGTTTATTATGTAATATTATTATATAATGGTTGGGTTATATTTCTTTATATTTATGATTTACTTAGATATCATAAAAAGTGTTCAAAGTATTCACACATTCGCTTAAAGCACTTGTTTTCAGACATCAGACAACAGAGGATCACAAATATACTACTTAAATACATATGTTTTACACCCAGACACAGGACAGTCACAAATATCGTCATATAAAAATTTGTCCGCGTGGAGATCAAACCCACGACCCCTAGCGCATAAGGTCCCTCAGACCCGTGATAGTTGCATAATAAGATTTTTTCACCTATTACTCACGGAGTTACTATTCTACGGTGCAGGGGTTTTCTACTCGTGTAACAATCTACTTTCGTGATTATGTAATGAATGCACTATTTATTATTAATAAACAATTCACAGATTATCTCATACATTGACCTAATTCTGAGGTAAGTCGCTTATAGCACTTGTGTTACGGTACTCGTGTTCTACCCTGCCGGTACCGCACAGAAAATGCAAATAAACGAATGTAAGTAGATAAGGTACCGGCAGAACAGAATAGTACCTTGTGCTGCACCAGGTGTCGTAAGAGGCGACTAAGGTAGCAGAACCGACAGATGGCGGTTTATCCATCCGAAACAGTGCAGCTCAAATACACAGGACGGGGTTGAACAGCAGCATCCCCGTCGCGATATCTGTGCTCTGCGATTGCCAACACGCTTGCCCAACGGAGCAATTATGGGTAAAAGACCTGCTTTCTAAAAGAGCCTTAGACTTCCAATGGCTGGTATGATGATAATGAAATAGATGAGAAGGAAAAAATTACAGGCGCCGGTAAAACATGACGAGAGCTTACAAAGTATATATTAATGGCGTAGTCTGGCCACCACAAAAGCCAGAGCCCGGCCGCCCCGCCCCTTCCCTGTCCGGAGGTCCGCAAAAACTGACCGTCGCTTATATCCTCCCGGCTTATATCTGATACTCTAGGTCGCTATTAACATAATTTCTTCTAATATTTACTCTAAATAAAACTACTCTTTTAACTTTGGAAGCCGTAGGGTACCGGCGGAGTAGCATAGTACCTCTCTCTGCACCAGGTGTTGTAAAAGGCGACTAAGGTACCAGAACCGACAGATGGCAGTATATCCACCCGAGACAGTGTAGCTCAAATGCATAGGATGGGGATGGGCAGCAGCATCCCCACCGCTAAAGCGATTGCCAACACGCTTACCCAGCGCGGCAATTACGGGTTTAATTCCCCATTTCCTGGGGAAACCTATGTCCAGCAGTGAACATCCAATGGCTGTAATGATTAACGTTGGAAAGCTGCGCTCTGCCATTGCCAACACGTTTGCCCAGCGCGGTAAGTATGCTCATAATTCCTCCTTTCTTGGAGAGCCCTATGTCCAGCAGTGGACTTCCGGTGGCTGGTATGATGATTTAACGTTGAACATCAACATGTTTTAACAAAACATGTTTATGTTTAACATCTTATGTCATTCTTGGCAAAATTTTCCAGGAGGTATATATACATTTTATCGTCACAGGACAGAAAATTTAAAATGTCAAATAGACCGCGTTTTAGAGCCGTTAAAATAGAAGTTTTATTATGAGTCTCTGATAACATTCTCTGATAAAAGTCACAATACAGAAACGTTTTATCTTTAAATATCATTGTAGAGGCAAATCAAATACATTTTGTATAAAGCTATAGAAAAATTAATTAAGACTTTTCTACATTTTAACGGGCTCGATATGGCGAATGGTGTGGCAGATCGATTCCCACCCGGGATAAATATGTATGCAATTATATTTGTTTGTTCTGTGTCTGGGTGTTAAATATATGTAAATAATTACTATACATACAGTACATTTGTGATGCCTCTGTTGTTTCATGTTCGAAACACAAGCGTTTTAAGCGACTTACCACAGAGTCAGGTCAATGTATTCATGTTGTGTAAATTTATTATTATACTCGTAAACTAAAAATTTAACATCTTCGGTCATTTTTTTTTTTGTAAAGTATAACGTGGATTTGAAATTCGTTCCCTATAAAGATTTACGACGGAATACAAAAAGGGACACGTTAACCCATAACTTGTTATTGCTCCGTAAATCTGTAGGTGCTGGTCATGTTAAAAATATATATATATTTACATATATGTTACAAACAAACACGTTTCGGATCGTCAAGTTAGGTTATTTGCTATTAGGGTTGTCCCTGACAGACACATAAAAATACCTCATGGTTTTTTGTGCGTGCAGCCGATTCCATCGAATTATAAGACGTTATCACGTCAAAAAATATACATAAATATATACAGACATCACGCCTATGCTCCATCGCGGTAGGCAGACTACGGATCTCCATTTGCTACGATCTTGACATACCTCTTCTAATTACTGCCCAAATATATAGAGCGGAAGTGAATGTAATAGATGGTATAGGACAACCTAGGCAAATATACCTTAAGAAGGAAATAAACAAACTAGACTAATGCAAGTAACATGTTTATATTTTTAAACACATTAATTATTAGTAGACGTTATTTTTTTTACAAATTTATTGAAAATTATTACTACTTCACGTGAGCTAAGGCTTAACATTAGCTGGTCCAGCATTATTCAAATAGCAATACCTAGACTCGCAAACAAAAAAACAAAAAGTAAACTCTTTATTAAACATAATATTATTTTTATTATGTCTTTATTTAAATTGACATATCATAGGTCCTTTTTATAATTGTTAAAAGAATACAAAAATCTATAGTTATAGATTAGCTTATTATAATCACACAAATGACCGATGGCTCTGCCAACCTAGTGATGTTATAAGAGTTATTTTAACAAATAGGTTATTGAGTACTTCAAGATGGCTTAATTTAAGCAGATTTATAATTAATATAATATAATCTATCAAGCAGTATTAAATCTTAGCAAGTACAACGAGCTACAAGCTTAGTTACGTGCAACTATTGAATTGATTCAAAGGCATATTTGTGATTTTTTTTTAATATAAAAAAAATAATAATACGTATATTTTTCGCGGAGGTGACATCCCTGCGTACGCGGACAGCAAACATTCGGCTCAAGTACAGTTGGCCAGTTGAAAAGGTACAAGTTATTGCGGAGTATGTGTGTTTGTGTTTCTTATTTTGCCAATTTGTGTTGTCGGTATATACTCGTAAGTGTATCCGCTTGTCGTTTCTAAACTTTTATTTATCTCTTGACCTATTTCGCTTAAATAGGATTAAACATTTATACCGAGTCGACAAATAAACGTACAGTCCGCGTCCGCTTAATATAAGCGTCACCGCAGAAAATTTACGCTCGTAACATCACAAGGATATCACTAAAGAGTTGTCAATCTTGTGACATGAAGATATCGTTTTGTTACTCAGTAATATCACTGCCTCTCTTACCGTTCAAACCGGAACACAGCAATGCGATTCCTGCTATTTGGCGGTAGAAATAGGTAAGAGTGAGGTAGCAATTCAGACAACCTTTGTATGAGGTTCTGTTGCCTCAGTCACCGACATCTGTTTCGATTCTATAAATACCACTCTCAGCCTTTGTCTCATGGTCTCTTTTCAATTAAAACAAGCACTGCACGTGTCGGCGAATGCGTACCAACCGCACCAGTGCAGCCGTGCTATTTTTCAGTTACCCGTGTTATTGCAGAATCAAGCGGGAATTGTGGGACTGAAAATTAAAATCGAAGAGAAATTTAAGATTTTTCTTTACGTTTGTTACACTTTCATGCACTTTCATAACATTTATTCATCAGAATAACGCATAGGCTATAATTTATAAGAATTTGTCATCAATATAAAGATAAGTGTTGTTTGCAATCCAAACGCCTGTAAAGTTCTATCGGCAAATTTTTTTTTCGTGTGGTGTTTAAGATCCCGACATTTAAACAAAATTGAAATGTCTGTTTGTAATAACAAATAAATAACTTTTGAGAATTGGTATATAAATGTATGTTTGGTACATATGAAAAGAGATTTTTTAGGGCCATAGTACACAGCGCTTTTTAAACGCGCCGACGACGCGCAAATGACGCGCGTATACGCGCTTCAAACGCAATTCGAACGCAACCTAGTAACCTAAGCACACGTTACCCATAGCAACAAGCAGCGTCCACGGCGACGAAAACGCGGGTATCTGAAACGCGCGTCGTCGGCGCGTTTAAAATACGCCGTGTACTATGGGCCTTAAATTTTTGACAGTCTGCCTAAGGTAAACTTCAAAACAGCTTTAGCAGCAAATTTTATTGGTGGATCCAAAAGTAACTTACGCCATACATCCATTTTTCAAAACTGCAAAAGTTGGATTACTGCGTCTGGATGTTATTTCTAAGTATATTATTTGTAATTATGAGTTTTTATTAAATTAAGACGAGTTTTTTGATACTCAAGTTGTATTCCATGGCCTATCAGTGAAAGGTAATCTGGTATTTGTCCATAAAAAATATTTATAGCATTCATACGTTTTCTAGATAATAGAGAGCATCAGAGTTATGAGGTAAAACAAATCTAGTTCGTAATCAGTCTGTCCGAATGTCCCGAGACGTTCGCTCGTAAACCACGTCCCGTAAAACTGCAATCGGTGAGTTTTACGGCCGGGACTCGTCAGGACACACTGGGGGGGACGCGCCAGTTGTTCTGACGCCGAGAGCTGACAACACTTGTTTTATTTTTCCGTCACGGCGACACGTAATTTAGGCGTAAGGCTTGTGTTATGGAACGTAAACGTGATATGGCTGTCGTCATTTCCAGTTGTTGAGCGTGAACGAGAAAATGAGAATATTTAGTTGGTTTCCGGAATAAGTTTTTAGAGATATGATTAAAATTCAAGTGTCTGTTTGTTATTTCAAATTAACAGCTTTAAACTAATAACATATAAAAAAATGTTATTTTATTTATTTCGTAAACAAACGGCGTATAAATATACAAAAATATAAAATATAACAGAATGAGTCTTATAACAGTTTTATCCTGAATATAATATACCACAAGTAAGTGATCGAAATTAAATTAAAAGTGAATTCGTTTTTAAATGTATTTGTTACAAACGTACTACAAATTTCACGGAGTAAAATTTTTGGTGGGGATCTTTGATTTAGAAAATATAATAAGTACACCTTATTTTACTTGATAAAGATGTAGCTTCTTTTTGCACAAAAAATAGACTATATTTTGACTTTAAACGTAAATAGCATACAAACATTTTTTTTCTTTATTAAATTAGTATACGTTCATAAAATATTGTCAATTTATACAATTTAAAGAAATTCGTTACATACAAAATTTAAGAAAAAAGAAAAAATTACATCAGAAAAACAGGATGTAAAAAACAAGTTATTCTTATGAGTGTTTTGTTTTTAAATGTTTATAATTTTAATTTAAATTAAAACATAAACACTTAAAATCTAGAAAACTATAAAAAAAATTAAATAAAATTAAAAACTACATCAATTACAATTTAATGTATTTATTTAACTCGGGCTTAGCTTAAAATATTTCTGAAAGCGGTATTTGATGTTTCAATGAATACCTTGCCGGTTAATAATTATCTAGCGGCACATCGCGTCACTCCGGTCGCGTGTAATGAACTCTCTTATTTTATTTCACCGAAATAACTGTCGAATCATGGTGCGTCCCTGATTGATGGCGCGTAGAGTAATTAGATCGGCTAGGGTCGCGCCTCGATCTCCAGTAACCGACAAATAACCGGTACCGGTCTTAGGCTCACTGGTTTGGTTTTAAATGCGTATAAAGGATAAAACATCTAACATTAACATTTATTTACATCACTCTCAACTAGTTCTCACTCTAAATAGCAGTGTGAGTTAGCGTCTTCAAGTCACAAGCTTGTCAACGCAGTAGTCATATTGTGATATTACGAGCGTGGCACTGCTCAGGCTTACTATGAAGCGGACTGTATGCCTGTTTTGTCGGCCTGGTCTAATAATAATTAAAAAGTTTAATGACTTATCTTTCTTCTTATTGTTCCGCTGTAATGTCTACACGTTATTAGGTCGTACACCGAGTTTATATTGAATATGTTGTGATGTAACTAGCGTCTATAGGCTGCGGTGACGTTTACTATCACGGGGACCGTACGCTTATTTGTCGACTTAGTCATATAACAGTAAAACCGTTGTTTTGTTATTATTTGCATGTTTATTTTTTATACTGCAGCCAAATAAATCTATCTGTGTTCATAGCTTATACGTGCCAAGAAGATGAGAATTTCACTTCTTACGCTGGAGTTGAAACTAATGGTTTGGCGGCGATGGTAATGCTGTTTGGAACCCTTGCTGTTTTCCATTAAATTGCCGGCTCGAGTAAAATTAAGTTAGGGCTCCGGTCGGTGAAGTTATTAGAGTTAGTGAATTAGAAATCTCGGTGTTTGCGAGATATTTTATATATATATATATAAATAAATCCCAATTACCCTTGATCACGCGTGAACGACTGTACCAATTACATTATTTTCTGTTGTGTATGTTATTGTCAGGACATGATTTTTATGAAAGAAAAGAACCAAAAAAATACGCGGATAATTTATCAAATTTTAAAATACACATTAAAGAATTGGCAGAATGCGAGCTCAGCAATCTGTTGAGCACGCATTCTGTCAATTCTATGTTAAATGTCATAATGTTATATTAAAAAGTTTATACTGTAAAAAAATATTTATATACGCGCAAGAAAATAAAAATGAAAAATATTGTATATTATGAATCATCAGAATTATAAATTGTAGGTATTTATAATTTACTTATATTTACTTTTAGTTTTCATTTACATTATTTTTACATAAATAAAATGTATATTTATACCAATTAAATAGTCTTCGTTAAGACGACACCGTCTGTCGGTTTAGCTAGTAAGTATTATTGCTGTCAATGACTCGTTTATGGTTCCTATGTAATTTTGTTGTATTATATAACTATTATATAACTATATGTCATTTTGTTTCAGGTAAGACAACATAGCAGTTTTTCATTATGAAGATATCATAGACAACTCAGGTTTACTATACTTCATTATAAGACATAGATAAAATAAAACATATCAAATAACTCTGTCAAACTTGATCAAGTTTTGCATTTTGCCATGGATATCTCAGAATTTGCAGTGTTTAAACTCGCAGTGTAAATAAACATTACTGTTGTAAAAGTTTTATATATCTGTAATATTTCACGCATTCGCGATTTAATCGGAAGTGAAGTTTTGATAAAATTTGTTATGCTCATAGCTTGAACCCTAGAAAGCGTAGTTTATTTTTAACCCACAAAATAAACACGTGGGTGGCATTATAAAAACTAGAATTTATGTTTATTTTAATATAAAATATTATATCAATAAATACAATAATAAAGTTACTTTTTTACGGCTTTAAAACGCGGTTTCTTTAACTTTTTAAATTTTTTCGTTTGCTTTTCAGTTACGCATAGCCACCGTTCACAAATTGACAAAAAAATTGTGTCAGAATTTGAAAGTTACTGCCTAGTAATTATTACAAAAAAAGGTAAGTAAATTGCGTTTGAAAGCCGTTGAAAGAGTAGTTTTATAAAAACTAGTATCTTATTTATTATTAGTAGCAAACGCACTGTTTGCACGTTTTATGTCTTAGCTTTGGAAACAAATCTCTTTGAAATATCTGTGCATTTACATCATCATAAGTGGCTAAGTGCAATGCCTAACTTTATTAATGTCAGCTTAAATTTGCAGCAGCAGCTGTTCACACTATTACCTCATTCATAACCAAAACATTATCTTTCGAGCACACAAAGTTGGGGACTTAACAACTTCGCCGCGCGCCTCGTACCGGTCGACATATTAATCCGATCGGTACAGCGCAAGTTACCGGTGCTGGACCGAAATACCGGTAATTAGATATCACGTCGCATCCATAACTCCGCCGGCAAAGATTCCCGCCTTTATAGGATTAGTTGGGGGTATGAATGTGCCGATAAATTTGATATGGTGATCGTAAATTCTTGGAGCATATTGGGAAGTAGGTAATGACTTGATTGGACGGTTTGATTCTGTTTTAGTTTATTATTTCTAGCATCGGGATCCCGTCGCTATCGAAATAAAAGGATAATAAATAACTTATATTATTTTATGATAATGTAGGTTTATATTTGAAAGATTACTTTTTTTATTAGTTTATTTGTTTTTGAATTTATTTATTACAAACGCACAATAGTATAAATTTTGCCTATATTCCAGTTTAGGTGTCTATAGTTGAGTTAGAATACAATATAGGTGAAAGAGTTTGTAATTGGTCGTGATTTCGAAGTGGTAGTGACTATTTCTTTGCGCAAGGTGCAGGGTCGTGAGTTCGATTCCCATCCAGGACAAATATTTATGTGATGATATTTGTTTGCTCTATGTCTGGGGCGGCGACTAAGATACCAGAACCGACAGATGGCGGTATGTCCATCCGGAACAGTGCAGCTCAGATGCACAGGGCGGGGGTGGGCAGCAGCATCCTTATCGCGAAAGCTGCACTGTGCGATTGGCAACACGCTTTCCCAGTGCGGCAATTATAGGCAAATAACCTCCTTTCTTGGAAAGGCCTATGTCCAGCAGTGGACTTTTAATGGCTTGTATGATGAATAATATATAGAATAATAGACGATTGCAGTCAAATAGTTTCTGTGCATTTGTTTCGAAATAACTCGAAAATTACTGGACCTATTTCGACGATTCTTTCACTAATAGAAAGCTACATTATCAGCGTATAACATAAGTTATAATTTATTCCTGTATTTTTCCGGGATCAGGACCCAGGCGGGGATAACCGTGGAGCGCTGCTAGTGAACGATAGAGATTTGCCTAAAAAAAGGCCTTTTGTATTCAAGAGTTGCTTTAAGGGCATAAGTAATACGTATTGTGTCCAACTTTATCTCCGAACACTGATCTTATACAGAGTGTCGTTGAAATAGGCTTTCAGATAAAGGTGACCTTCATCCCTTCCTCGAGGTGGGTGTTAAAACGAACTTGTCCTGTCTCACCCAGACTGTCTTAGACAGCTGGGAAATAGGTAACCTTACTTTCTAATGCGGTCCAGAGTGTCACTGTCGATACTAGTTACTGAAACTCCCTGTTTGTGCGATTGCGATTAACGCTAAAAATACTGATTACATATATATTATTCCTAAATAAATATTGAACAAATTTGTTATAACAGTAATGGGTCACTGGGTGGGAATCAAACCGACGACCCTTGGCACACAAGACGGGATCACTACCGTCGGCGCAATCGGGCACTACAAAGTAACAATACCAAGTAGATGCAGGTTGCGTACAACATTGCCTATTGAAAATCTTTCGAGACGGGCCGTGGGGTACCGGCGGAATAGAATAGTACCTCCCTCTGTACCAGGTGTCATAAGAGGCGACTGAGGTACCGGGACCAACAGATGGCGGCATACCTATCCGAAACAGCGCAACCCTAATTCAAGAGGGGGGGTGGGCAGCAGCATCCTCGTCGCGACGACCTTTGTTACAGGTCTACCTCTAGTAAAGCACTACGAAAGTATTTTTGTAAATTCATCCCCCAAATGGATAAAACAGGGGTGCAAAGTTTGTATAAAACTGCCGTTTTTGAAATTATTCGAATTAAATTCGGAATAAAGGTCATTTTAAAAGACATGAAGCACGCGTATAATATATTTTTTTGGAAATCATCCCTTAAGGGGGCTACATTGCGTTGAAAATCTAAGTTAAGGATATAGTTTAAAAGCAAGCTGCAATATCTAGATAAAAAAACAAAAATCACTCCTGTAACAGAAAATCGAAAAAAATTGTTCTCTAGTACAAATTTATTCGCTTATCCGCATATGGTACCGTACAGCCAGCAATCCGACTAGCTACATATATTTCGTTGGAAATTGTACCTGTCAATATGTACGCCCCGCGCCTCCGATTGGCAGCCCTATCGCATCCCTTTGTCTTGCGACACTTGGCTGCACACGCAAATACGATCCGTAGGGTTGCCATCGACGGTGCCCTAATATAATAATCACTACAACATCTCATACATTGACCTGACTTAAATATATATTTTACGCCCAGACACAGAACAAACAAATTTCATTGTATAAAAATTTGTGGTGGGGACCGAACCCACGATTGTGGAACTTGGAGTATAAGATAGGGGAGTACCATCTGCGCCATCGGAAACGTCAAACAAAATATTTTTTTACGGCTATAAACGCAGATTAAATAACTTTTTACATTTCTTGTTCGATGTTTCAGTTACCCGTTCCTACAATCACAACCTTAACAGATCCATGCAGTAGGTACTGCCAGTATTTTTACTAAGGATAGTAAACGCGTAAATATGAAATAATACTATAGATGTATACAATATTTGCCGTGAGGTACCAGCCGAATACAATAGTACCTCACTCTGTACCAGTTGTCGTAAGAGGCGACTAAGCTACCAATACCGACAAATGGCGGTATATCTATCCTTTACATTGTAACTCAAATGCGTAGTTTAGGGATGGCCAGCAGCATCCACGCTATGTATTTGCCAACGCTCTTGCCCAGCGCGGCAATTATAAGCAAAACTCCTCCTCTCTTGGGAAGATGTATGTCCAGCAATGGCTGTACGATCCTGATGATGACATAAGTTGTGTAACTACTCAATATGAAAATCTACTATCGTGAAATTAGTCTAAGTTACATTAGAATTAATGTAATAAAAATAATAAATTGAACCGTGAGGTGCAAGCCCTACAAGATGGTAGAGAATAGGCACCCTTCTTAGAGGGCGCGCGTGTGTCGTGCAAAACAAACGAATACAATGTCGGGATTTGCGAATATCAATATGAGATATATTATCAGATAAATCTATCTCATAACGAGGAAATAGGCTGGTGCGTGAATCTCGTGCTTGAATCTGCGACATGTCTTATTTTCATAATCATTAGTCTAAGAACGTCCACTGATGAAATAAGCCTTAAAGAAAGGGAAGTATGCCCACAATTGCCGTGTGCAGACTTTTCCTTTCTAAAATTCTGACAATCCCAGCCGTGTAATTGAGCTACGCAGTGTTGGATACACCGCCATCTGTCGGTTCCGTTACTCCGTTAACTCTAGCACCTCGACATCTTGTATGCTCTGCCGGTACCATCAATACTAACATTATTTATGTATATATATATTTCAAATATAGACATGTTTAGTATTATTATTTTAGTTTATTTTCTTCTTATAAATAAATTAGTAGTACACATCTAACTGTCCTATCATATAATATTCTTGTATGTCCGTCCAAAGGTTGCCTGGAAGAGATCGCCCTGAGCGATAAGGTCGCCTATTGTATTAGAACTTGGCACTTTTTATTCTTTGTCATTCTGTATTTTTTTGTGTACAATAAAGAGTATTATTATTATATTTAGAATCCGTCATTAGATATTAAAAATAAATTAAGATTTGTATCATATTTTCGAACTGCGAATTTTGAATGAATAAATTATAAAGAGGATTTGATAACTTCTTTGGTACAATTTAACTTTAAAACTACTCTATATCGCGCTATCATTGTATCCGGGATGAACTCTTAAACTACTGTACGGATTTTAATCTTATTTTTGCTTACTGTGTACAATTCGATCCAACTTGAAAGTTTATATCTCAATCTGTAGTTGCAATATTCCTTTCATGATAAACACATGTACAATTAGGTCAGGCTAACGTCTGTAGGGTTAACTAGTAATTGATGTATCACACCAGAAAATAATATACTTTTTGTATTTTTTAAATATCATGATGTACAAATGGCAAATCAATTTCCACGGCTAATGTTGTAATAAAAATATGAATTAATATTACAAAGTTTCACGCTCGTCTGTCACGGATTTGTCTTGTCGTCACACGTATGGCCGCAGTGTGATGCGTGCCGTAATGTGATACTCTTCTGTCACATATTTGTGTGGTCGTAACATATGTGACCGCTGTGTGACGCGTGTCGTAATGTGACACTCGTCTGTCACGTATTTGTGTTGTCGTCACACGTGTGTCCGCAGTTTGACGCTTGCCGTAATGTCGCACTCGTCTGTCACGTACT
>JACJUM010005601.1:3211203-3263505 GCA_020976665.1 Heortia vitessoides | reverse complement strand
TCATACATGTGACCGCAGCATGATGCGTGCCCTAATATCAAACTCATCTATCACGTATTTGTATTGTCGTCACACATGTGACCGCAGGGTGATGCGTGCCGTAATGTCACACTTGTCTGTCACGTATTTGTCTTATCGTCATACGTTTGACCGCAACGTGCCGTTTATTAGTGACGCTCGCTTGAATTATTGGCTTATTATTTAATCAGAGAGTATGCTGTTCGCCGTGCGTTGCGGCTGACACGAAAGGTTTCGGACAAAAATAACCTGTGTTATTGTGAATAATTAATACGCTGTGTTGGAACGAGTAGAGTACAATAATGTAAATATTGCTTATTGTGCTTGTTATTACTATTTTAAAATGCACGGCGTCTGAGTCAGCAAATAAGCAAAGTAAACAAGAACATTTAACAACTTAACGCGGGTGAACCGCGGGGCGATGCTAGTTGCTAACATATAATAAAACATTTTTAATAAAATACATACATACATAAACATGTTTTTTATGTTATGAAGTCAATCAACAAGCATACGGTCCGCGTGACAGTAAGCGTCATCGTAGCGTAAGACACTCGTATTATCACGTCGACACTAGCGCGTTGCCAATCTTGTGACTTGTGCTCAGTTGCCTTCGTTGGAAGCAAGAAAAGTATGTCAGAATCGAAGACAACAGAACATAAAGGTTCATTACTTTGCGTCATTTTTTTGCCTTAACTGCAATTGCAACTTATTGGCAAGCTGAGTGAACTTCTCAGTTTCGGTTGGATGTACCGCCTGCGTGGCACAGAGGGAGGTACTATTCTACTTTGCCGGTACCACATGGCACTTGCATCATCATATAATCTCAAGGATATATACTGCTAAAAATAGGCATCCCTAAGAAAAGGGGACAGGCTTGGCGTGGCAATGACCGTGGCATGACCGCATGGTCATTAGTTCTTTACTTGTAGGCAGATCTTATCCTGTGCGCCAAGGGTCGTGGGTTAGATCCACGAAATTTTTAATGATGGACATTTCTATTTGTTCTGTGTCTAGGTGTTATGATATGTATTATAGTATTATATTTGTGATTTCTCTGTTGTCTGAAATAGGTAACCCAAGTGTTTTAAGCACGGAGTTAGGTCAATGTGTGAGATATAAGAATTATTATTATTCCATTCATTTGACGGAGTCCCAATAAAATAGTGGGACGAATTCAGGACACGGAAAACCTTTGTGCCTTACCAACTAACGCAGCCATCACTCCGGGGAATTTTAATGACATGTGACGTCGCACAAATATTTTATGCGTGATATAATACTCGCAAGTTATAATAAGTATTGGAGGCTTCGAGTTATATACATAACTAGCGGTTTGTTTTGGCTTTGGTTGGATTAAACTACGCTTTAAAATTTACTATTTTTTATCAAAAAACGTATAACAAACAAAAGATCATTTTACCGACAACGTTCATTTAAAAAACTAATCACTTGAAAATCTTTTATTTCACAAATATGATTATAATGAACCATCCATTGTCTACTGCTGGACACATTCCTCCCCAAGGAAGAAGAAATAGCCTACAACTGCCTCGCTGATACACTGTATGGGATGAATATTACTTTGCACATATCATTTTAGTAAATATTACATTCATTTCACTCATTCATTCATTCACATTAATTTAGTAAATATTACAGCCATTGTGAGTCCACAGCTGGACATAGGCCTGTCCAAAAAAGGGGGAATTTTGCCTATAATTGCCACGCCGAGCAAGCCTATTGGCAGAGCGCAGTTTTCTGACGGATATGCTGCTGTCCTTCCTCTATTTTTGCACCCGCATTTGAGCTGCACTGTTTCGGGCGAATATACCGCCATCTGTCGGTTTTGGTACCCCTGTCGTCTCTTACGACAACTGGTACAGATGAGGTACTATTCTACTCCGCGGGTACTCTAATATCATCATATCATCATCATCATACCAGCCATTGAATGTGCACTGCTGGACATAGGCCTCCCCAAGAAAGGGGGAATTTTGCCTATAATTGCTACGCCGAGCAAGCCTATTGGCAATCGTAGAGCGCAGCTTTCGCGACGGGGTAGCTACATTGTTTCGGATAGGTACCCCAATATAGGAATTTATCAAGTTATATTTTATCAAAGGTATCTAATAAAAATGTGGGTATATAGAAATGTGCACTTTTAAAATGATGGTACAATTTCGTTTTGTGTATAACAAATAAATAAATTTAAACAACACCTCGTGTTAACCTGACTCTGTGATAAATCGTTTGGAGCACTTGAGTCATGGATATCTGTTAACATGATTTTATAGGCAGGCGAAATGTATCAAAAGGGGTCAACTCGCTATTTTTTGCTTCACTCGTTTCACTCGCATAAAATAGTAGAACTTTTATACTAAATTTGAAATCCACCCCGTTAAAAATATTTTACACGACTTTCATAACAAATATCCATGCCAACTTTGCAAAAACACGTTTGAGCTCCGTAGGTGTTAAATTTAAAAAATCCTTTCTTAGTGTTCTCCTTCGTTATTAAAGTTAAAGTGCAAAATTAGAGGTTATAAGTTTCTAATCTATAGTTTAGGCCGTGCGTTGATCTGTTAGTCAGTCAGCCTTTCTTTTTACATACATAGACACATGGACAATTAAATGAAGCATTTTCCATTAAAACATCTATCTTTTACATTTAGAAAGACACTAACAAACCAATAGTAGCGCTTTCGCTCCCTTTAATATAGACCGCTGGCTTAGCAACACAACAATGTCGGTGTTCCCAAGAGAGACAGCAATGTCGCCGGATAAATAAGAATATATCGCGCTCAGCTCTTTTATGTCGATATACATAATAATAAATCACGGGGGGGAGGGGGGCTATCGATAACTCGGCGCACTCGGTCCCATCTCTATTTTATTGCGGAATTACTGGGAAATATGCCATTGGCTCGTCACTGTTACATAAGTCTATAACATCTGCGGTGGTTTTGTCTGGAATTATTGTTATTTGTCTTTCCGAGATAGGATGTTAGTGAATGGTTTTGGCATCGTAAGCTTAAGGGAAGTCGGAAGATGCAGTTATTATCTAGACTAGACGCGCTCCGCGGTTTTACCCGGGCAGTTCCCTTTTCCGTGAAAATATCTAGACTTAGGCACGGTTACCGATGGAGTAGAATATTACCTCTCGCTAAACGGTGTTGTAAGAGGTGACCGAGGTACCGGAACCGACAAGATATACCGCCATATCTTCTTGTGACAGTATAGCTCAAATGCAACAGAGCGGGGATGGGCAGCATTCCGTCGCGAAGCTGCGCTGCAATTCCGGGCAAAATCCACCTTTGGGAAGGCCTATGTCCAGCAGTGGACGTTTTACGGACGATTAACAGACATCTATAACTAACCTAGGTTTGACAAACAATATGATGAGGTAGACATCATTCAAAAGTTTCGTCTGCATTGGTACCTTACAAATAGCTGTGTTCGCATTGCTGTGTCCCGGTTTGAAGGGTCATAGAAACAGTAATGATACTTGGTTATGTGATAATATATTCAGGTTACAAAGCTGGCAACGCGCTAGTGATATCCTTGTGATATTTCAAGTACCTAAAGGCTGTTGTGCCGCTTACTATCAAGTGGACTGCATGCTCGGATTCCGATCTGGTCAAAAAAAATTGCACCAAACTATTCTCGCCCAAACTTCATGTTGAAAAATTATCTTTCGAATTCTCTTCAAAAACTCATTCATAGTAAATGCCTTTGGGTACGTTTCATTTTAATACGCAAATGGCCCGACCGGCGGGACGAGCGGGCCGAGCGGGCGAATGGACCGGGTGGGCCGGGACACATCAATCAAATGTGAAGGCTGGCAACTCAGATATGCGTTCAGTTATTCAGTTGGAACGTTATTTTTGGTGCTGGTAATCTTTTCAGTGCAAAAACGATGAGTTATCTTTTTTTTATCTTGTACGGAAGTGTACCTGCATGGCAGTTTTTACATGATATTTTTTTTTAAATAATAATGTAAACTGGTTTTCCCTTGTCAATGAAATTATTTGGATTTGCTCACATTTTTTTTAGTTATTTTCTATAATATAATTAATTTATTAACATTTCACACAAACTCCGTAACATGTCGCTTAATGCACCTGTTTTACAGATACAGACAACAAATCGTATTGTAAATATAATACATGTTTTACACCCAGACACAAAACAAACACAAATGTTCTACAAAAATATGTTTGTTCTGGATGTAGATCGAACCCACAACCCTTGACGTACAACATAGGAATACTACCGAATACGCAATGGGCCCTTCAAAACTGAAAAATCCGAAAGTTGTATTACCCCTTTCTTATATTATGATCGCGAAACTTCGCACGGTTCGCATGTTTGTTACTCTTATACGACGAAAAGACTATGCAGATCTGGGTGAAATTTGACACAGAGATCATTGATAGTCTGGAATAACACATTGGCTAACATGTTTCCGTGGGTTAGACCTGGCTTTTTATTTCTCTCTATTTGGCAAGTTGTTCGCATATCAATGTAGATGATAGAGAGCGACGTAGAATTCTTCCCGAAATAACTAGAGTTACTTAGGGATGAGATATAAAGTAAAGACTTTTGGTAAAAAGAAAATTATCTGTAGAGAGTAGGCGAAACCAAAGGGCATAAATATATGTATATATATATATTTATGCCTTTAGTTTATATACACATATTATTTTTCCTTTATATATATAAGGAAAAATTATATGTATATATATATATATATATATGTATATATATATATATATATATGTATATATATATATATATACATATACATATATATTCACGGGGGGTAAATTGGTGGTGTAAAGTTAGAATGAAACTTTGCTCTTTGCTGCTGCCTATCGCCGCCCTGTTAAGCATTTTAGCTACACTGTTACGAGTGGATATACCGCCATCTGTCGGTTCCGGTACCTCCCACGATACCTGGTAACTGAAGAATCAATCAAATTTTGTATTGAATCAATTGTCGTGACACCAACAGGGAAATACTATGATACAAGAAACAAGTTTGTGACAACGTTCGGGTCCAAACATCCGAAGGTCGTCCGTTTCGATTCCCTCTCGATCCTGTCGGACCATGATTGATGCACCAAGTTATCGGATCAATCTTATTCTGCAGTGCCGGACTTCTCTCCCGACACGCTAGTTTGTATTGTTGTCTATATTGTTATTACTAGGCTTGTTTTGTTTAAATATACTTTATTTTGCTTTCGTGTTAATGTTTCATATTTACGTAGTGATCCTGTCTTGTGCGCCAAGGGTCGCGGATTTGTTTCCCACCCAGGGCAAATATTTATATGTTAAATATATATATTTAAGTATTATATTTGTGATTATTCTGTTTGTCTTTTTGTAACACAAGTGGTTTAAGCGACTTACCTCGGAGTCAGGACAATGTATGAGATGTTGTGGGAATTCATTATTTTTATTTATTATTATTAATAAATTCACACAACATCTCATATTTGACTAAACCGAAACTAAAATAAGTGCATTGAAGTATTAGTTACTATTTTATATGATTTTAGACTAGATAGTAGTTACAAATACCAGTGGTATTTTGACAATAACTCATTTAAATTCTTCATCTTCTTCAGCTTATTTTGTTTCTCGTTACTGTCATTAGAAAAGTTGTAAGGAAAGTTTTGACAAAGAATAAGACCAAAGAGAATATAATTACTATAGACAATAAGTTTATAGCTAGCTAGTCTAGTAATAAGTTTATGGCTGAAGCATTTCTGTTATTCTGTGTTGGGAAAGAAAATAAAGAAATTGTTATTATATTTTATTATTTAATATATTATATTAATGTTTAAAACACTATATTGTTAGTCAATGTGTCATGGCATCAGATTACTCTTTCATCATTTGCTTGACATTCAATATAAAATTAATGTTTACTACATTTTAATTATATCAAGGTGTCATTCAAACCGTAGCGTGTTATATTATATTTAATAGCTATCATCATCATCATATCAGTCATTAGAAGTCAACTGCTGGACATCGATTTTACCAAAAAAGAGAAAATTGTAGAATTTTTATAATAACTTTGCCTTTAACACTAATAAGGGATGATTTTTGGAAAAGTATTTTACACGAGTTTCATAAATAAAGAACCTTCATACTGAATTGCATTATAACATTGCCCCCCCCCCCGTTTCACCCTTTTTCTGGGTTAATTTTCAAAAATCCTTTCTTATTTTTCCTCAACTTTATAAAAGGAACACCTATGCAAAATTTAAACTTTGTAACCCTTACAGTACGTCCCTGCTTTGGTATATCAGTCAATCTCTTTTTTTATATATTTATAGAAAAGTCACAATTTGTCTCGGGCTCTTCTGTTCTATTTAATGATCATCATATCAGCCATTGGACGATCACTAGCGGGCAAAGGCCTCCCTAAAGATTGTTTCTATCATCATCATTATATCAGCCACAGAAAGTCCACTGTTCGACATAGACCTCCCAAAAATATTGAGGTTTTTACTTATAATTGCCGCGCTGCCCCCCAGCGTGGTGATACTGCTGCCCATCCTCACCCTGTATCTAAGCGGAGCTCGGTTGGATTAACCGCCATCTGTCGGTTCCGGTACCTTAGTCGCCTCTTATAACACCCGTTACAGGGGTAGGACATTTTGTTCTATAATGTAATCCGGCAAACGTAGAACAATAATACAATGTTGATAGGCATAAGTAGGTACATATAAATAGTATTTTAACAGTAGATGTGTTCGGGCATGGCAGAACCAGGTGCGGCGTGCGTAATGAGCTTATAAATCGAGAGGGGGTATACCGTACCCCGCCGCGACATTTGAAGGTTGGGTTGTAATATTTAGGGGCGCGACGCAATTCCGCGATGGCATTTAAAAGGGTTGATGCTGTGTACGTCGAAGTTCGCTGCGTCACCTGCTTTTATGTGTTACGCTTTCTAATTTAATTATGGCAAGTGTATCGACGTTCTAAAATATGCTGAGTTGGCATACACGATGTCATTTTAATGTTGGTATAGATTGTTTTTAGTTACGTTTAATTTATTCAAATTAGTTCAAAATTATATTGTATTATGTACTTGCGTTTCTGGCTTAGTTTACTCGATGATAATTCACGTTCCATTTGTGAAAACGTTTTGTTAAAATTGGTCCAGCCGTTTTAGCGACTAGCAAAAACGGACAGATGGACGTATATAATAAAAAAAATGTTTTTTATATAAATACCAAATATACTTTTATGGCTTTTTGGTTATTTACATATACATCATCATAGCAGACATTGGAAGTCTACTGTTAGACATAGGCCTCCCCAAAAAAGTGGGATTTTTTACCTATAATTTCCGCGCTGGGCAAGTATGTAGGCAATCGCAGAGCGTATCTTCGCGACGGACATGCTACTGTTCTTCCTCGCCTTGTTTATTTGAGCTATATCTGTGGGTTCTTATACCTCAGTCGCCTCTTACGACATCTGTTACAGGGAAATACTTGCCACACCACACCCACAATATATTTAAAATAAAATCAACCCTTTAAAATCTGTGAATATTTTAACCCAAGCTTGGGATGTCGTGGGGTCTGCTAAGCCTCCTTTCAATTTATCCCCTAATTACCGTGCGAGCCACCTGGGTCTACCATACGCGCTGCCAACCTGTCAAGTGTGAATTTTGCCAACGGAGTGCACGTTCTTTACATTTTGATATCTTCACTGTCATTATCATATTTGCATGAATTAGACATCATACAAGGTCGTCTGCAATGGTACCTCACCCTCAACTATGTCAACCGCCAAATAGCAGTGTTCGCATTGCAGTATTCCAGTTTGAGAGGTGAGAGAGGCAGTGAAATTACTGGGTAAATGTGGCATATTTCCAGGTCACAGGGTTGGTGACAAGCTAGTGATATCCTTGAGATGACACTAGCGTCTATAGGCTGCGGTCACGCGTTTACCATTAAGCGGATCGCATTCTTGTTAGCTGACTTTATAACATAAAAAAAATCTATTAACCAGGAAAGCATAACCAATAGACAGTGACATTCCACATCATCAGATTTACTAATATTAAAATTTCTAAAATTACTTAATCGTTAGAAGCGACTGAGGTACCAAAACCGACAGATGGCGGTATACCCATCCGGCACAGTGTCCATCCCTCTTTTTTTGGGGAGGCCTATGTCTAGCAATGGACTTTCAATTCATCATACCAGCCTTTGGGAAGTCGACTGCGGGAGACAGGCCTCTCCAAGAAAAGAAGTCTTTATCCATAATTGCCGCACTGGGCAATTATGGGTGTTTGCAATTGCAAAGCGCAGCTTTCGCAACGAGGATGCTGCTGCCCATCCCGCCCTGTACATTTGAGCTGCACTATTTCGGATGGATATACCGCTGCCTGTCGGTTCTGGTACCTTAGTCGCCTCTTACGACAATTAGTGCAGTGCGAGGTACTTCTACTTTGCCGGTACCTCACAGCAAACTTTCAATTATATAATGGCTAATATTATGAACGCCAAAGTTTGTAAGTGTATTATGTTTGTTGTTCTGTCACGCCAAAATGGCTGAACAAATCTAGATGAAATTTAGCACAGGAATGGTTATTTTGGTTGGATATTGCTTCGTTTCCCTATCGGCACAACTTTTTGCACAGCAAAAAGATCCTCAGAGATGAGATACAAAATAAAAAACCGAGGTTGAGATCGCAAGCATAAAGTTAGTATGTAATATTCGCATTACTATGTCTGTATATGATATGAACAAAACACCCCCAAAAAAGCATTTCAACATGGCGGCAATTAACATCACGTGTTCTTTGTTCGCCATTGTTAATTACGGACAGTACAAAATAATAATCCAACGGTTATTTGGGCGTGATTAATTTTTATTTGCCTTGTGCGAGGTCGAGCGGTAATGAGCATTATGGGTTTAATTAATTTGGTTAGGTATATGATTGGAGCCGACAGGTGGCGTTGTGTCCATCCTAATTCATCATCATCATACCATCCATTAAAAGTCCACTGTTGGCAATCGCAGAGCGCAGCTTTACAGGGGGAGGTACTATTCTACTCTACCGGTACCTCACGGCTGTAAATACCTAATTAGCAACGCGCTCAAATACAATTGCCACTATGCCTGCCCATAGCCATCCAGTTGGGAACAATTTGGGTAGCCTACGTCCAGCAGTGGACGTCCTACGGTAGAAGTAATGATGATGTGATAAGGATCGCATAACACTTATGTACCTTCTGTAAATCATTAATAAATTGATATATTTATACACCATCTCAAATACATTGACTCAACTCCGAGATGAATTTAAAGCACTTGTGTTACAATTAAGAACACCCAGACACAAAACAAAACAAAAAGAAACATATAAATGCTTGTCTTGGTTGGGGGTCGAACTCAAGACCCTTGACTTATAAGCACATCAGAATTTTCGCACGAAAATCGCTGGGAGCAGCTAGTCGGTTTAGTGTGAACGCCAAGACACAATCCTAACTGCAATCAAGAATGTCGATTGCCCACTTTGTAATCGATCTTGATCCAACTCAAGGGTTGGTCGGTGGATGAAAACCAGGACTGTGCAGAGTGGCCCAAATAAACATTCCCATCAGCAACAAATCAAAAAGTAATCTAATAACACTCAAGCTGATTGAAGATCAACAGCGCATTCTTGTGGGCTCAGTAATAACTCTACGATCAGTAATTCTTGAAACTGTTTTGGTAATGTGAATTAAAATGACATTAGATCGGAAAGTTCGCTTGCTATCAGATTGCTATTGGATTTTTTATGGCTGCGCGCACGCGCCACGATTTCTGTAAAAAAAGAATAAGTGATTAAAGATTCTAGCATTTTATTTGTATTATTTTTACGAGCTTTTTTTGTAATACCTACGTTTGGGTGAAATCTTGCATCACAATGTTGAAGCAGATATCTTCGATTGATTGTGCTGAAATTTTGTAAACACGTTCAGTGAAATGACAGTGCATGGTTGGATGACGGGCCCGCATCTTGTGCGCCAAGGGTTGTGGGTTTGATCTCCACCCAGGACAAATATTTGTATGGTAATTTTTATGTTTGTTCTATGTCTGGGTGTTATTCATAGTTCAATCATTATCATCACAGCAGCCGTAAAACGTCCACAGCTAGACATAGACCTTTCCAAGAAAGGGGGATTTGCCCATAATTGCCACGCTGCCATTGCCAGAGGGCAGCTTTTACGACGGGGATGCTGCTGTCTATTTATGTATTTGAGCTACACGGTTTCGAATGGATATACCGCCATCTGTCAGTTGTAATACACAGTCGCCTCTCACGACACCTGGTACAGGGGGAGGTAGTATTCTTTTCTGCCGGTAACTCAGGGTTTTTTATGTATAGTATAGTAAATCACTATATAATGTAAATTGCCTCGTATAATCCGGATTCTTTTAATATCCGGAAGTGTAGATCTGTTCCCCCTCCCTTAATTGTCGCCGACTTCAATAAGTCGCCTTCGTAAAATTGCTTGGGAAATCTTTATCGGCCGCCCCTCGGGAAATATGTTTTTAATCGAAAATAACCGATGTTCTTTTCCACGGTTCAACGTGTTCCTGAGAGGAAATTTTGTTCCATACCCGTAGATAAAGAACGAGGTACTTCAATTATATCCTATCTATTGTTTGCTTCTTGTAAAAATCGTATGCAAATGTTCTCCTGCTACTAATCTTACAAATTAACTTCATTATTTCTGTAACTCCGCACCGTTCCCTAATTTGTAATAGTTATTAATAACAATTAATTAAGATTATTTCTGTTTGAATTTTATTAACCACTCCCTTTATATCTGTTGTACAAGAAACACGTTACACTAGTGTCTGAAATTAAGTTTTAATTATTTTGTCAACTCCTGAAGGAAGAAACCCTTTCACTTCGGTATAACCAGGTGAATAAACGCTTTAGTTGTTCATGACAAATCTTATTTTATTCTACCTCCACCGAGCCGTAAGGTACCGGCTGACAGCCGTGAGGTATCTACCGGCTAAGGACTGGAATATGCGAGTTTAAGAAACCGTCTTCCCTTACTACGAATATTCGAACGCGGAGGAACCCCTTAGGACATGGAGGAAGTCAGTTAGTACGCGATATAAACTTAGCAAGACATATGTATAGTTTAATTGATTTGCTATGTTTTTTCATAGATTACGGCGTAGTTATTGTAAGTAATTACTTCGCCAGCGGGGCACTTTCATCGGTGAGCAATGGGGGGAATTTGGATTGGTAGAGCTATTTGTCTGAATTACCAACGAGTTACGATATAGTGCTGGAATAGTTAGTTGTTGTCGTTTGATAATTATCTTCCTTTTTGCGTTTCCGGTGGCGCTGATGGTAGTGATCTTACCTTTTGCGCCAAGGGTCCTGCATTCGGATCCCACTCAAGACAAAGATTTATGTGACGAATATTCATGTTTGTTCTTTGACTGGGTCTTAAATGTGTGTTTTAAAATGATATTTGTGATTCCTCGGTTAGCTGATGTCCATAACACAAGTGTAAGTCTGGTTAATCAGGACTGACTAGTGATGTTATGTCAATCTTAAGAACGGTTACCGTAACGTAACTGAAACGTCGACAAATATGTAAAAAGTTAATAAACCGCGTTTTAAAACTGTTAAAAAGTACTTTTATTGTAAGCAGTCAACACGTAAATATCATAAAATATTATAATGTGTACGCTATTTAGAACCAAAATGGTCGCGTATTTAACGGTTTCAAATGCTATACCTCCGCGTACCGCGTTGTGGAATGGGTACCCTGCGGAAGTTTTCCAGAAAACTACAATATAGAGTTTTTCAAAAAGTGAGAAAAGAGGTATTTTAGAGGTCAGCAACTCATGTATGATGCCTCAGATGTAATCGTCCATAGGCTGCTGTAACCGCCTACCACCAAGCTGTTTACTCACCTTTTTTAGTTATAAAAATAAAAAATATGAATGATTCAGGTTTAACATATCTCAGCACATCTAATCCAAGTGATCCATAAATCGCTTATGACGTCACACCCTCGAGGTAGATAAACGAAAGTTAAATTACCCCCCATTTCGATCCGGCGCGACTGCCAAATGTAACTTCCAACGGAGACGACGCAAATATCCTTCGATCTCGCAAATCACCGTCGCTAAGAAATCACCCCCTATTAATCTCTGAACTCAATTTCTGATTCAGGGAATATCATCAGCTATTCGAGGTCCACTTTTAAACATATGTCTCCCCAAGGAAGGGTAAATTCTGCCCATAATTGCAGCGCTATGCAAGCTGTAGGTAATCGCAGAGCGTAGCCACGCGACGGAGATCGTGCCGCTCATCACCGCCTTGCGCATTTGAGCTACACTGTTTCGGATGGATATACCACTGTCGGATCTGATTTCTTCCTAGTACAGAGGAAGGTACTGTTTTATTCCACCGGTACCCCACATCGAAGTTGACTTGAAATTGACATAAGTTAAGAATTTTTGTTAAAAAAAGAAACCCCCATGAAAATAGGGGTATTTTCTTTGCGGGAAAAACTTGTCTGTAAACAAATGTTCTTTATAAGGTGATCTATCTTCTTTTGAAAAGGTTTTCTTGGTGTGCGCCAGTTAGGGCGCCGGGTAAAGGGGTAATAAATACCAGTCGCAAGAACTTCCCATAAAAATAGCAGTAATTACAACACTAAAATTATTTTTCTGATAAAATATCGTTCCTACATCGCACCAACAGTTCACTTGCTTATTTTTATTAGTGTTGATGTTACGTTTAGGAATCTGGTGGTCTGGTTAGGTGTCTGGATTTTTGAAAACTGGTGAACTCAGGCGCCATCAAGTCTATAATAAATTAATATAAATTCCCTTGAAAACAGTTCTTTTTTGGGTATGAAATATATCTTTTATTGTGAATTTTCTTGATCTTCAAGAGTTCTTCAAAGGTTGAGTCAAACAAACTCATTGCAATGTAATTTTAGTTAGTTGAGATCGAAAATTTCAATCGAGTTGCGATATTCTGATTGAGGTTATCTTTCACCCGATAGCGCGTTTTTGCGCCATCTATCGATCGATTGTTTCTAGTACTAAAATTGGTGTTGGTCATAAATTTCGGTATAAAATGTGTTTTATGTCCTTGTTCGCACTCCCAACTGTCGTGAGAATTTCAAAATGATTTTAAAACAATGACTTGAGAAGATAACAAACAAACAAACCTTTGTATGTATATATAATATTTGTTGATTGAAGTTGAAAAGGATATGAGCATACTGATCGGATACCAAGCTCGTAGTGTTGGGCAGGAATTACTGGCAGGCAACGGGAACGCGTGCCTGCAGCCAGCTCATCAAATAGCCACCGGCGCGTTACTATGCTAATGCGGCAACGCGCCCTGAGCGACGCCGATGTCAGGGCGGCGCCTCAGTTGAAGCGGGAAGCACCTAGTCGCCCAAATATGGAAATCTCTGAATGCAGCCCTACATTAATGCGATGGTTCAGAGTGCCAGTAAGAGTGCAATAGAAGTGAACTCAATATTACTTTTCCTAAAAACTGTAATCTGTATCTAAGATCTTCATCTTCATACAAAGGTCATCTGCGTTGGTACCAAACTCTCATCTATTTTTGCCGCCAAATGTGCTACCGGTGACGCTTACTGTCACGCGGACTGTATGCTTGTTAGTCGATTAAGGCTATTAAAAAATTGTATTCATAATTATATTTCGATTAAATTTCTTCTCTGTAGCTTATAATTGCTTAAGGTAATTTGTACTACCACAGACTTACCAAGTATGATTTTTTTTTGTAACTAACAATATTTTTCCTGAATAAATTTGTTTATGCCAATCTCTGACTCATTATGTGAAAAAGAAATACATGAGAAATATATAAAAATTTTCTATGAACAAAACGAAACAAGAAAATTCACTCAACATCTCGTTTATATTGATCTAAGTCTGAGATAAATAGCTCAAAGCACCTATATTAAATAATTCTCCCGGGTTGAGATGAAAACCTTAGGTGCATAAAACATGGACATAACCGAATGTTCATCATGATATCAGCCAAACAAAGTCTTGTAGGACATAGGCCTCCCCAAGAGTTTGTTTGGACATTTGCTCTTAATTGCCGCTCTGGGCAGGTGTGGTGGCAATCGCAGACCGCAGTTTCGCAACAAGAATGCCTATCCCCATCCAGTTTCAGATGGATATATCACCATCGGTTGGTTCCGGTACCTTAGCCGCCTCTTACGACACCTAGTACAGATGGAGGTACTATTTCACTCAGCTATTTAATATTTTAAGTGACGGTAATCCCCGCTGACAGTGGGGACGCGCTCCGTCACCTTAGAGCGCCCAGTTTATGAAAATCCGAGCTCAGGATCCGCTTCACTGAATCTCGCGCGCCCTTTTATACTTTCCCAGTTTTATTTTACAGGTTCAGCTGAATTTTGTTTTAAGAATTTTTTAATTTTCCTCTTTTGTACCGCCACCGAGTAATATACTTCTTTGTGTCCGTTAATGCATTCTCACTTAGTCTTGTATCAAGTACGTTGAATATGTGGTCTTCTATTACTATAAATTTTTGGGTAAAACCTTATGCATTTTCAGTTTTGGGAAATGCTAGCAGAGCAGTTTTGTTTCTTCCTCTGTAACTGTCTAATTCTAGTCTGTTATTTACGATACCCCAATCGCTTCTTACGATACCTGGTATATATTGTAAATGTGTAATTCGAACACGCATCCACCAAATTGGATAATTATTTGTTTTAACGTTGGTTATTGTCTGGTCCAGGTTTATACGGAAGAAACGGTATTAGATTGTAGAATAAAAGATGATTATAATTTATTTACAACCAAAAAACTGGATTTCAATGATAGCAGGATTAATGGTACATGAGAATTACAATAATGCTTTTATGGGTAGCCAAAAAAAAAACAAAAAGAAAAAAGAGCACTTCGAAGTATGTATGGAGTGAGCTTGCGAGAGAGAAGAAAAGTGTAACAAGAGATCGATGTGGTGTAAAAGATGATGTTGTGACAACGATAGAGAAAGGAATGTTAAGATGGTTTGGACATGTAGAAAGAATGGATGAAAGTACAATGACTGCACAAATATATAGAGCGGAAGTGAATTGAAGGGTTGGTATAGGACGACTGAGGCGAACATATCTTAACCAGGTAGAAAAGGAATTAAAGAAGGGCCAGGTCAGAAGTACCAAGAATAAACGTGTATGCAAGAACTAATGCGAGCAAGGGAAGCAAGAGAGGTATGCGTAACAAGTGGAGATCCGTAGTCTCTGCCTACTCCGATAGGACACAGGCGTGATGTATGTACCTCATACAAAGGTCGTCTTTGGTACCTCACTCTCACATATTTCTATCGTCAAACAGCAGTGTTCGTATTGCAGTTCTAGTTTGAAGGTTGGAAGAGGCAGTAAAATTACTGGGTAATGTGATGTAATAATCTTCAGGTCACGAGGTTGGCAACGGGTTAGTGATATCCTTAAGATATTGCGAGCGATAGGCAATTTTGACGCTTACTAACCCGCGGACTGTGTGCTTGTTCGTCGACATCGTCTAATAAAAAAACATGGGATAAATAAAACATGTATCAGGTTTAAGTCGGGCATACCGTGGCATAATCCAATTACAATTGTAAATTTAACTCGTTGTTTTGACGTAATTACTACTGACTTTTCGATTTACCTCGTCTGCTTATTATGTAAGAAATAAACAAAATAAATGAATGCGACCGAAGCCTTCAATTCTTGGAAGTGTCCCACCTGTCCTGATTTCGGACCCTGGTCACATTCAGTGACTTTATCTAGTGCCGACTTAGCAATTTTCCCGTACATTTGGGGGCAAAATAATGACACACTTACCTAATATTGTGTCAGCAAATATGTTGAAGGGTTTTGCCTGGGGCGTACTTTTTGACGGGCCCGGACTGTTTTGGCTTATCTCAGAATGCAGAACAGAGTTTGTGTGGTTATTAAAAAATCATTAGAATGACTACACAAATATACAGAGCGGAAATGGATGGATGAGTTGGTATAGGATGACCTAGGCCTACCTAAACAAAAAAGGTATTAAAGAAGGGCCAGGTCAGAAGTACCAAGAATAATCGAGCGTGTATGAAAGCATTAATGCAAGTAAGAGAAGCAAGAGAAATGTGCCAAATTCGTAACAAGTGGAGTATGTATGCATGTATTTTTTTTATAATTCTGCTCCATGGTAATTTGTTCGAAGAATAATAAGCCACTGGTTTGGCTTATCAGATCAATTTGTTAGTAATGTCATCTAGAAGAGTCGTAAACTGCTGGAAGTTGTGTTTTCAGTGTTCTGTCTCATGATGTCATTAGGGAAATCGTTGATTGAGGTTAGATACCATGTCTCTTTAATCGGGTGTATTCGAGACTGCACTTTCTGTTGCTTGTGAGCAAGTATGTATGTAACAAAAACAATTTTAACAATAATTTAATTTAATTAAAACAATAGTACTTATTAATTTAGACACAGGCGAAGACACAGGCGCGAGCTAGTCCGTTGAAAAATGTAAATTCGCGTAAAAAATAAATGTCCCTGAATATGTAATATTTTGAGTGCTCCAGTAATTTCAGCATCGTTTTTATGATATAAATTCACATTTTAGAATGTTTTTACTCTTATTTCGCTTTCATCTTACAATGTTTTATAAATTGTGAAAGGTTTGTATTCAAGTTTATTTTCTAGTTACATATAATGCAGCTGTGAGGTACCTGCAGAGTAGAATAGTACCTCTCTCTGACAGATGGCGGTATATCTATGCAAGACAGTGAAGCAAAAATGTAGAGATGGGTGGCAGATTTCCAGTCGCGAAAGCAGCGCTCTGCGATTGCCAACACGCTTGCTCAGCGCGGCAATTATAGGCAAAGTTCTCCCTTTCTTGGAAAGGCCTATTTCCACCAGTGAACTTCCAATGTCTGTAATGGTGATGACACATACATGTTATCTTTCGATTTTTTTACAGGCTCAATGGAACGATAATGCGCCTATGTAGTTTGGTAAGGGTCATGTGTTTGATCCCCACGAACAAACGTTTATATGATGAATTAGATGTCCTGATGAACTTTGTATCACCCACATATATTTGTGTACAATCTTAAAACAGACAAATTTCAGAAGACAAAAAACTTCATATATTTAAACAGTTAACGTGAAAAGAAATGATTTTTGTTTTAAGTAACTTCGTTTTCTGATTATTTATGTTTTTTATAATTTTTTCGCTTTTCGGAACTTCTATACATATTTCGACAAATTTTAGCGCAACAAACGCAGCAATAAGTTTTTATATGTATAGATATTTGTGTATTTTCTGTGTCTGGGTGCTAAATATGTATTTAGCTCCTTTGTTGATTGATGTCCATAACACATGTGCTTGAAGCGATTCATCTCGGAGTAATTTTTTGGCTTGTTTTTTGTTTTTGTCAATTCAATTTGGTCAATTCACACAACAGCTGGACCTCCTCATGGTTTTTTTTATTTTGAGGGTTTATAAAAAACTTGAGCAATGCGGTTTCCTCGCTTTTAATTTTAGAACATCTCATAAATTGACCTAACGAACATCAGACTACAGAGGAATCAATAATAAAATACTGATATACATATTTTAACACCCAGACACAGGACAAACATAAATATCATCATATAAATATTTTTCCTGGAAGATAAAGATCGAATCCACAACGGGTTCGATCCTTATCGGACCATCGGATTCTTTTGCAGCAATAAAATAATATAGAACAATGGTTTTTATTTAGCTCAACTGAACAATTGTCACCTCCTTTGGCGTACCACGCTTATGACGTCACCTAACAACAGAAACAATAAAATGGCGGATCCCGCTGGATTTTACCGGTTTAATCCAGTTCGTCCCTCGGGATCGATGCGTTATGATTATGTTCGCACTATTCCCCGCTGGCTGATGTATTAATAATGTGCTCAATGGAAATTGTGAAGCCAGTTTCAATTTGTTCCCATATCACTTTTGTCTGATTAAAACAGTAAAGCTAGTTTTCAGAAAGCGGTGGTTAATGTAGAAGTTGAAAAATCTTAACCTCGAGAAAATGAAAGACATCCTCTACAGGAGGTAGACCTTATACAAAGGTTGTTTGCGTTGGTACCGCACTCTCACTTATGTCTAACGCCAAACTGCAATGTTCGGATTGTATTTGTTCTGTGTCTGGGTGTTAAATACTACATGTATATACATTCAAATAATATACTTGTGATACCTCTGGTGTCTGATGTCCGTAACACAAATGCTTTAAGCGCTTTTTCTCGGAGGCAGGTCAATGTATGAGATGTGTGAAACTCTAATATTATGACGTTGATAATAATTTAGACAAGTGTTTGTTTTTTGTCCTCCATTATTTTATTTATATAAGCATATAAAAGTGCTAAATGTTACAATTTAGCCGAATATCTTTTATTGTCAAATGAAAATTAACCAACCAACTAAGTAACTCTAATGCTGTCTCTACAGTAAACCGTACAAGTACAGAGTACAAAGTGAAACTTCTAAGTAAAATTTTTAAGAATGTATGCACTTTGTTACTCTTTCACGCAAAGACTACTGAATGGATTTTAGTGAAACTTTACAGTAATATAGCCTATATATAAGAATAAACATATACCTAGACTATAATTTAATAAGATTTGTACAAAATATAACAATGAGTGTGGTTTGCGACCCAAACGCCTGCCAAGTTTCATCCGCATATCTGCTTCACATCCTCGTGTTTGACGTGAAAATAACATTGAAAGGTTTGACGGGCCTAATGGCGCAGATGGTAATGATCCTAACTTGTGCGCCAGGGGTCGTGGGTTCGAGTCCCAGCCAGAGTAAATATTTATATGATTATATTTGTGTTTTTTCTGTGTCTAGTTGTTAAATATATGTATTTAAGTAGTATATTTGTGATTTATTTGTTGTCTGATGTCCGTAACACAAGTGCTTTAAGCGATTTATCACGAAATCAGGTCAATGTATGAGGTGTTGTATTTACCATTGTTATTAATTATAATGTATATGTCAAAATAACAGCTTGTTAAAATAGGTATATAAAAGTTTTTGCAGTACTTAATAAGAACAACAAACTTTTATCATTTTTTGTCTGTCTGTTAAGTCAAACTGTTGAATGGCTGAACTAATTTTAATGAGTTTTTTACTAGCTCGTAGCTATAGCTCAGTTTTGTGCTTAGGTGTATCTTAAGCAACTTTTACTGTTTATTAATGTGAAACTGTATTAGTGAAACCGCGGGGCGTTGCTAGTGACTATAAATCGATCACTTTCTAGTAAGCTAGATGTAGTATGATATAAACATATAATTACCTACGACTGACAGACATAAACGTTTCACATTTGTCTAGTAAAGGCGATCACAATTACCGATAGGAAAGGGGATTGTCACAATTAATAGCCACATTTAGTTGGACTGCAGGCTGTATTCAAATCGTATACACGAGTTGTAGACAAATTGTTGTGGCACAGTTTTATTGCACGCCAGTTTACGCGACCGGTATTGATTAGGGTTGCACCAATGTTGTTAGTTGATTCGTTCGGGGAACATACAATTTTATTAGCTTGCGGTGTGTCACGTTGACGCTGCGGATATCTAGATCTTCAGCATTATTTATTTTATCATCGTCATCATCATACCAGCCATGCCAGCCATACCAGCCAGCTGGACATAGGCCTCCACAAGAAAGGGGGTATATTGCCTATAATTACCGTTTGTACTATAAGCTGCGCAGCTTTCGCGACGGGGATACTGCTGCTCATCCCCGCCCTATGTATTTGAGCTACAGGGATTGGATAGGTATACCGCTATATACTCTTTCGGTAAATCACGCCTTTTATTGGAATTTAATTATTCAACTTATTGCGCAAAAAATTACAAAATTTCATCTTCCTCCAAAATGTACGAAACAAAATATATATATATATATATATAAATAATGGTGCAGACAATATATATACAAAAATATAAACTTATATATATATATATATAATCTGTATAGTGTAGGATTAAATATTCTTATATGTAGCTTAAACACGGTTAAATATAAGAAAAGTATATGTAAAATAAACTTGAGAAATATACCCGAGGTAGACTTCATACAAAGGTCGTCTGTGTTGTAATTTTTCTCTTATTAGTTACCGCCAATAATTATGAATCGTGAGATACTAGCGGAGTAGAATATTACCTCCCTCAGTATCAGGTGTCGTAACAAGCAATTGAGGTAACGATACATGGCGATATATCTATACGAAACAGCGCAGCTTAAATACTACAGGGCAAAGCATCCTCGTCGCGAAGTTGCGATCTGCGTTTGCAACCACGCCTGCCCAGCGCGGCAGTTATGGGCAGAAATCCCTCTATCTTGGGGATGATCATGTCGAACAGTGGACTTTATATGGTTATTATGATGATGATAAAGTACTTTCATATGCCTATTTTTAAAAGCTAATATTTTGATATTACAAACAGACACTTATATTTGTTTATATGTATATATACATGAAACAACACTCGTCAAAGAGCTCACAGCTTGACTAATTGATCATTCGAAGTTGGTGTGCCCTGGAGTTCAGATATCTTTATACAGAGTAATGACGGATCGGGCAACTTGCCGATGATCGATGGGTTTTGCTAATTACCGACCTTTGTTCCGATGCGATAAGCTGTTGATGATTGGTATTCTAATGTTTACTTCGTATATATAAATACATATGTCTGTATATAAGTATTGACTGACCGTGACTGTCTTAACTCTTCGTGAATGTTTATCATGAAACAAATTGCGTCTATAAATTAAGGTGTTTACTATCGTATCTCTCAAGTTGGATCGAACTGAACACAAAAGGCAATTTCTTTTTATAATCGGTTCAGTAATTTAAAAGGTCATCTCGGACACAAAAAACACCATAAGCATGACGTAAAAACTAATATATAAATTTCTCGTGTCGCAGTGTTGGTTACCATACTCCACCGAATCGGCTCGACCGATTCTTATACAATTTTATTTTAAAATTTTGTAGGTCTGACAATCGGCTACTATCTATAAATCATACCCCTAAGTGATAAGGGTTATCCAACCCTGACATTATTTATTTTATTTCTTTGGATTTAATTTTTTTATTTTACACTAAACCCTATTTATAATAATTGCTTTAGTTTAATTTAATATATGTCTTTATATAATGTATATGGCAAGACAATGTTTACCGAGACAGCTAGTGGTATATATTATTATTAGTGACTCTTACTTCCTCTTGAACGGATGCATCGACATCTGTAATGTTTTATCGTTTAGCTTGTTAAAAGTTTTCTATGAAAGTAAAACAAATGATAGATGATAAGAAAATGGCGTTTGACATACCTGTCTGTATGACAGTTGGCACGCTAGATAGAATGGACGCTGCGGAATGTTTTTTCAAACAAATCATCGTATGGAATTATCATTTATTGTTCCCATTCAATATTTATATTTAAGACAGTACAATGACTGTAATGTAGCTGAATCGATGACTCTGAAATGTAACTTTACATCACTTAACGACTTTTTTGTATCGGTGAAACTATTTAAAAAAATATATAATTTTTATGTTGCGTACGTACATTAAAAATAAACAAAAATTGTTTTAATTTTATTTTGGCACTGTAACAAAATACAAACAAACATACAAATCGAAATTTTAATAACTACGAAATATAATACTACAAAATATTAATAAGTGCGAATTATAGAGAACACTCTATTACTCCATTTCTTTTTACAATATTCGTTCTGATTATCCAATAATAGGAAAGACAAATAATGCTTAATATTTTATCCCTATTATTTGATTTGATTGAATAATGGTTTTTGACATGTTCAAATCTAGATTTAAGTTTTTTCTAACTTTCCCGACGAAGCTTAGGGCTAGCTTATTTAGCTCAAAAACTACAGCCAAAGATAAAGTCTGTATCTTAAAGTGTTCGCAGTGGAAAGGAAACTTCAGAAAATCCTATAAGGGATATTAAATTGGTTCAACTTCATAAAAAAAAATAGATATAGGAAGAACAAAAATGTAATTTTACTATAATCTGTCAACGTTTAATAACATATGCTAAAATGAAATTCTAATCTATGAATAACGCGGCCATTTTGTACTGTCGAATGCACGCGCTAACTGACAGCTGAACAAACATGGCCGCTCAATTTAGGCAACTTTTTTAATTGTGACGTGATGACGCGGCGACACGCAAACAATTTTGCAGGCTCTGTATTGCCAAATTGACTATGTTATTTATGAACACACAATTGGCCTATATTGACGGTAGTAACAGCGATTGAAACAATTTATATTGTAACTTTAGTTTTTATAACGAATAAAATATCGGTACAGAAGTTGATTGGATTTTTGTTAGTACCCCGTTTTAATTACGATAAAATCAAACGATGTAATTCAAATCTACGCACAATGGATGTGTTGCTGAGTGGATGTGACGTTTACTGCGTAGAGTTAAAGCTCATTTTGGAACTGATGAGTAGGCGGAAAAATTCCCAGAGGGCCCACCCCGGCCAGCTGTTCGCTATTACTGAACACTTAACGGCCTATGGATATTGAACCATATAGATTTATACAAAATTAATGATTATAAATTGATCGCACTCATAACTCTGAGGCGATAGTAAAAAGGCATATTTATTGTTGCTAGATTTCGCGGAACGTTCAATACGGTTTCCGTCACGTGACCAACCTTTATAATAATTTCAAACCAAAAAGAAAAGAAGCTACAATTTTGCTACCGTGTAATATCCACTGCGGGCCCGACATTGTAGAACGTAAAACGTCGTGAACAAGATAAAGCAAGGTAGAACATTCATTACTTCCGCTGCGCCACGGTTAACGCCGCGTCGGCCCTTAGGGATTATGCAAATTGCCTGCGACACGTCTTTCATTAACTGCGTCGGTTACACTGCTCGAGCGCCATTAAAGTACAGTCAGTGCGGGGAGAGGAAAGAAGCGATGAAAAGGGATGTTAGTGTAAATGTAGTGAAGTGTTGTTTTTATTAGCAATAGACAAACATTACACACTTTCGAAGAGGAAAGGGATGAGCTTTAAGTTATCTTGTGGAACCTTTTTATTGCCTTTATATACGTCTACCGCCTGCTTACCCGACAAACGTTTTCCTATCTTAACTATACTTATATGTTTATCGTGAAAAGATATTGAGACTATAAATTGAGATATGAACTATCCTATCCCCGAAGTTGGATCAAACTGTAAAGCAAAAAAGTATTTTCTAGGATCCAGGACAAAGGCGATCCGTTAAAGGACTAAAGTTACCTACAAAGGCGATTGGGCAAGTTGAATTGGGAATGGGCAAGGCAAATATATATTTTTTAATATGTTACATGATTGAATAAGTTTTTTTAAGAATTTTAAAGAACACAACGTTTTTTAAAAAAATAAAAATTAAGTGGAACTGCAATTTATAACCTATAAAAATCTTGTTATGCGTTTTAAAAAAAGCTGTCAACAAAATATATGTGCCATAGTATTTTATCAAACCTATATATTATATCTTCTAATATTAACACGTTCACTACCCATAGTAAAACTACTCTTGTAACGGCTTTAAAACGAGGTATTAAACGAATTTTTAAGAACCTTTGCCGTAACTTAAATGAAACGTTCAACAAAAATTTTAGATATTTAAATAAACCGCGTTTTAAAGCCGTTACTAACTTAAACGGGTTTTAAACGAATCACATTTATATCGAATATTTATTTCTATTATATCGAAATGACGGTATTTATAACACCGTCAACCGTAGTGGGTCTTCAGAAACCGTAAATTAACTGGCTGGACAACGCACCCACCTGCCCCGCCCTCGTTTCCCTCCCCCTCACAGATAAAGATGGCCGGAATCCCCGGTGAGGCTGTTGGGGTATCTTGGTAACTCGGTTACTTCCGGGGAAAAGGCTCGTAGTTCGTTGTGACCTGGATGCAGATAAGTTTAAATTTCACAGGGATATATATTTGATTTTGTGTTTGTTCTTTTGGTCTACATACATACACATATTTGGTCTCACACTGCTATACTATTTTAATGATGTCGGGCTGGATGGCGTAGATGGCAGTAATCTTTTTTTGTGCGCCAACGGTCGTGGGTTCTTTCACCAACCAGAACAATTTTTTTTATTATTGAACTTTATTGCACATAATAATAATAATAACTTTATTCAACAACGAAAGGTAACTTAAACTAAAGTACATTTTGATACTTAGGTACCTAAACTAGGTCTAGCCTGTTCTTATAGGCATAATATTATAAAATGTACAAATGGCGGACTTAATGCCTGTTGGCATTATATCCCAGTCTATATAGTCTATAGTATATATATTTAATAAATAGTGGTGCAGACAGTATGTATATAAATATATAAACGTGTTATACATTTATATGATAAATATGTGTTTTGTGTCTGGGTGTTATTTATATGTATCTATATATTTTATTTGTAATTCCTCTGTTGTCTGATGTCCGGAACATAAAAACTCTTTTACAATTAGTAATTTACATCTTAGTAACATAAACTAAAATATATATATATATATTTACTTTATCAACACGTAAAATAAACTATATTATATCCCCTAATTCTTACGCAAACTAACTAAGAATGCAGGTAATACCTAAGAAAACTCTTCAATAAATGCATAACTCATTAATTCATACAAAATGTAAACAATATTAATCTATCATGTATTTGTTAACGCGTTACAAATAGACAGACAATCTTTCGTATTTAGAATATTAGTAGAAATAGCGACAACACCAGAGCCTCACTGTCTAGTCTCAGATTAAAGTTACTTAAAGTTAGTCCATAATATGGGACGTCGATAGCGAAACAGTAAAGTCAAATTTAGGATAGCACTTTTTCTTAATCACACCCAGACTTACAAAGTGTTAGGTGTTCTTGCTATAAATCTATCGCTATCCAGAGAGGAAGCTACAGAAAACTTGGATTATTTCAGCTGCAGTGCAGCAAAACTTCTCGTCTGATTTTAGCTTTTTTACACGCTTTATATAACCTTCAGTTGTATGTATGTGTGTATGTTTGTAACCGACTCGTTCGAAGTCGACTGGGACCCATTAGACGGAAAGATTTAATTGAAACTATGTACCCTAATCAAGAATCGGCGCCAATACAATATTTCGATAAGATTATCTCATTATCCTGCTCAGGATCCTCAGGATGCGAGGAATTCCCCTGTGTAAGAGCAAATGAGACCACGCAATCTGCGCATGCGTACCGTCTACCTAATTTTCAGCTTAAGTACTCATGTAATAATTATTCTATAACAATAAGTCATACTTAAAAGTAAAAAATAAAACATAATTTCTGAACAAAGCGTTGGGTAGTATTTTTTGGTCATTTCTAGTATTTGTTTTTGAGTTTGATATATTTTAAAAGCGTGATTTTTTTACTTTTGTCGGAGCAGGACACACGTGACGACAAACACGCGTGATAATAACCGTCGCCGCAGCCTATACACGCTCGTAATATCACCGGCGCGTGACTTTAATCTATTATGTCACATTACCCAGTAATTTGACAGCTTCTTTCTTGCTTCAAACCGGAACGAAACAATTTATTGATTACTATTTGGCGGTAGAAATAGTTGAGAGTGAGGTACTAATGCGACGACCGTGGATAAGATGATTTTTGAATAAGTTATTATGTGTGTCCGCTAGCCAGTATAATATTATAAATGCAACAGTATGTTTGTTTGTATTTATATGTCTGTTACATTTCATGATTTATCTTCTCAAACAATCTTCTTGAAAATTTCAATACATGTAGTTGTATCAAGAAGAACATACTATTCCCGTGGTCCACGATAAACGATAATTTAAGTGATACAAATAATCAATAGATGGCGCTGAGATATTGCTCTTAAGTATGTGTATGCTAAATTATATATAATATATCAATATTATATATAATTCATCAGAAATAGATAAAGCATGAATATAAGTAACAACAAATAAATGAACAAACACAATGTTTGGGGGAAGCTCAACTAAATTACACCATCGTCATTATCATATCAGTCATTGAAGATCCACTGCTGAACATAGGCCTCCTCAAGAAAGGGGGAATTTTGCCCATGATTGCCATTTGCTAGCGTGTTGGCAATCGCAGAGCACAGCTTTCGCGACGGGGATGCTGCCGCCCGTCCCCGCCCCGTGTATTTGAGCTGTGTACAGTTTCGGATATACCGCCATCTGTCGGTTCAGGTACCTTAGTGGCCTCTTACGACACCTGGTACAGGGGGAGGTACTATTCTTCTCTGCGTGGGGTACACGGCTAGCTAAATGATGAAATCATAATTTTAAAAGTGAAAGTACTTATTTTCACTTTACCTCCTGGGAAAGCTTATCCAACACGGGCCAAGTTGAAATACACGGTGGTTGAAAACCTGTCGACTTCCCAAAATCCAAAGGTCACCGCTTCATGGGTGAACGCTCTCTAGTGCGGGGGTATAGCAAACATCCAATTGCATCGCCAATCGGCCGTGTAATCGATCCGTCAGATCAGCGCGGCTCTATTGTCCGGCGAGCACGCAGCGGCTGGCGTCCGACACACGGCGCCGGGCGGCCGGCACCCGACACCCGCCGACCGGTAATTGTAGTGTTGAATGACTCTCTGCCTGCCGCTTGATTTATTTCACTTACATTTGGGCGATGTCGTGGTTTCATATCTAATCTGTTTTGTTGATCTGTTTGGTACAATACTTACATACAATACTAGCAGCGCCCCGCGGTGTTATCTGTGTTATGTTGCAAAACTTTACCCCCTTAAGGGATGATTGTCGAAATAATATTTTACACGTGAACGTTCTGAATTTCATTCAAATAACGTCAATACTAGCAAAGTTTCGTACTAAAAAATCCTTTCTTAACGCTCTCCTACGTTATAAAAGGAACATCTGTGCAAAATTTCAAATTTGTAACCCCTATAGTTTATGCCCTGTGTTGATATGTCAGTCAGTTAGTCCTCCAGCTTCTCCTTTTATATATACAGATAGGGATAATTTATAATACTGGAGTAATGTTTAATTTGAAATAAAAAGAAAATAATTAATGCATGTAGAATATAATAAGTAATTACACCCTACAAGCATTTTTTAAATAATTTTATTAGGGTTTTATTGACTTTAGAGGGATGAGGGGAGAGGGGAATATCTCAGGCTAACGTAATTGCTTCTCAAAATAAGGAAAAATTAGGTGCTCGCTTACTATATAAACAATTGTTTACACATCTTAAATGTTTTATTCAAAAATATATTATTATTTACGCAAAGGTTGACACTTATATATGAAGTTATTAGGTACGGTATAATTTAAGGTACAAAAAAACATCATTAATTCATCACAAAGTAGACGCATATACTAATTTGTTCCTTATTTGTTTCAGGTAAGCACTCATTATCACGGTTCTTGTGGAAAAAAACAGGAATAGAGAATAAGGTGGTAAATACTCATAAATAATAACTGAATAGTCGTTAATAAAATCCTTTTATCCATAGAATTATATTGGATAAGTAAGAGGCCGAGTGAAATGCGTCAAATCCGAACCGCAATCATAGCGAAACGTCAATCAAATCGAAACCAATCATCGATAACCCATTCTAGATCAAGGACCGAGCCCGCGGCCTTGGCGAGGTATCGATAGAAAAGTAGGCCATCGATACAGCCCACCTATAATCTACTCTCAGCTGTGTTCCGATTTTCAAAGACTTGACACATTCGCGCTTCGATATTTGAACGTCTCGATTGTTTTTTTTTACTTTTTTTTTAGTGTGTCGTGTTCTACCGGCCAGTATTTTTGAGTGATTAAAAAGTGTTCCTATATAATTGAAGGAAGTGTAACGTTTTTGAAGGTGCTTGTTTCTAGAAAAATATTGTAGATCATTTAACCGAATTGAAGTGACTTGATAGTAAAATGCTCATATTATATTTTACGTTGTAACAACTTAACCTATGTATATAGCTGATTACAGATTTATTATATAGACGTCGACCACGTTATATAGAATATACAAAAACTAATGAGATCACTCTCCTTTATTTAACATCTTGAAGATCTGTGCCGTATTGCAAACTAGGGAACCTAACAGACGTTGTCATAAAATTTATAAACTATACTAAATCCCTTAAGTTGGATAAAATTGTACACAGTAATCAAAAAATATTTAAAATTGGTTCAGTAGTTTATTTTTATATATAATGTTTAAAAATAATAACAATTATTATTATTATAATAGTACTCTTTAGTATAAAGATATAAGAAAAAATAAAAGTAACAAGTTTTAATACAATAGGCGACCTTATCGTTTAGAACGATCTTACGGATATATAAAAAGATAATATGATAGGGCAGTTAGATGTGTACTACAAATTTATTTATGAGAAGAGAATAAAGTAATTTAAATAATAATACTAAACATGTCTATGTAACAATAAATACAACTTATATTAGTACAAAATTAACACATATATTGAAACGTTACAGCGACAGGATGTAAATGTGAATAATAATTTGCATCAAAAATGTGAATTTCTTGTAGTCAATCTCACAGGACAATGTCGGGCTTAGATAAAATAAAAATGGAACATCACTGTAGTATATCGTAACATAGAACAACCTCCCTTAATAATATCGATAAATCAAATAAGAAAATCCAATCGCCGAAAAAACATTGATAAAAGCGGTGGCCAAAAGATCTGACGCTGAGAAAAATATTTCAATAAATAAGAAGTACATGAAAAAATGGCGAGCGTGGCGCGAAAAGATTAGTCCGTACGCCGTTTCTTGGGTAATATATTTTATTGGATAATCCTATGATTTTTCTGGATTTTCCTTGACGGATTTATTTCGGACCTTGTAAATGATGAGTCGCCGATGAAGAGTGCCACTTTTATTTATTAAATTTATTATTAATGTCGGTTTCCGCGTGGTTTCTCCCGCTTGGTTCCCGGTTCCAGAGCACAGATTAAATATAGTTTATATTATTTGATGTTAATATCGCTTTCTTTTAGTTAAAGTATTTTAGAAGCGGTCCTGTAGTTTTTTTAGTTAATCTGTTACAAATGTACAAGTCTTGTTTAGATTGTTAGATTTTGAGGGAAACGAAAATATTCAGATTAAGCTTAGTACATATAGTTTATAAGCATTAGTGTTGATCATTTTAAATATTTCGGCATAAGATTTCCTCAACCAGGATGCATAGCTATCTAACCGGCAAGATGCTCGGTGAAGATGTGGTTTTCTAATGGTAAGAATTCCCACAATCGGTCAAGTAGGTTTTTAATTCAATATTAAAGAACAAACAAATATATAAATATTTCCTCTTTATAATACAATTTATATATACAATATAAATGTAATTGTGCCGTAAGGTACCGGCAGAGTAGAATAGTACCTCCCGCTGCACCAGGTGTCGTAAGAGGCGACTAAGGTACCAGAACCGACAGATGACGCTATATCCATAAAAACAGTGCAGCTCAAATGCACCGAGCGAGGATGGGCAGCAGGATCCCCGCCGCGATACGCATTGTATTGCTGCACTGTTTCGTACGGATATACCGCTATCTGTTCCGGTACCTTAGTCGTCCCTTACGACACCTGGTACAGGGAGAGGTACTATTCTACTATGCTGGTACCGCATGGCTATTTCAATTCTATCACAGACATTAACATCAGTTCGGCTCAATAAAGTAATAGTTAGCCATAACAAAACAATAGTAAATTCATACCAGGCTGTTGGAACGAAATATTAAAAATCTAAACCAAACAATCCGCTATTGTTCGCTTAATGGACTTCGTTTTCAAAATAGACAATAGATTGACAGTTATCTATAGCTGTTATTTTTTTGTCTATGGTTTAGGCATTTAAAAATTGAACGTGAACGCGTGGATTTTTGCGGATTATTGGTACGCTTTCAAACTATGACTATTATACTACGAATATACTTAAATGGAATTTCAAAAATTTTTAGATTACTTTTAGATTCCAAATGGTAGAAAGCGGCTAGTTAAAATATGATAATTATCAATTTTGCATTAAAAACCGTAAAATAATCGATTAAAGTCCAGAAAAATAATTCATTATATACATTTTATTTTGCTTGTAAAATATATTTATAAAATAAAACATGTTGTGTTCACATCTCCTAGGTTTACAGTCTAGTTAATATTATGTATGACAATAATCTGATAGTGTATAATATACTAAATAAATAAATATTACTATCGAATAGAACACGGTGTATCCAGGTAACGAAGTCGTTACGTGGTGCGGTAACTAGATAACGGAAATAACGGTTACCGGGCCGTTCCGCACCCAATAACGGGCGCATAACGGCCAACAAAACTCAATAATAACGTTGTTGTAGCTTGTTTTATCACACTAAGGATAGTTTTGCATACGTTGCAGCGATAGAGCGAGAGGTAATTTTATCCTTTTTGAAACGAATCAAGTCGTTACAGAAGAAATCGTTATAGATTTGTTTCAATTTTAGTGACTTCACATAGGGTTGCCATATTTAATTCTGCGTCATAATTTCTTTTTTTATGTATAATTCGATACGTTAAATAAAATCAAAATAAATAATGTTAAATTAATGCTAGTTTATAAACACTAGCATTAATTTGTACGGAAAAATATCTATGTCTAAAATATTTTTAACGTAGGGAGGCTTGATGAATAGAATGTCTAGAACTCGTTTTATAGATTTTGTATTAATTGTGTTTAAATCTACGTTGTTTAATGTAAAAAAATAGGAACTCAATTTGATTTAAATCAGTTAGGGTCTTAATTGCGAACTTTTAATTCCTGACACTTCTTTTGTCAATCTTGAGAGCAAACGTCGAACAAAAAATTAAGACGTAAAATAAACGCGTTTTAGAGCCCTTAAAAAATAGTTTTATTCTACGTTTTTATTTCGATTAATTGACACTTTTGTGGGAAGGGCCTCCACAATAGGCCAGAAAATTGCCCTATTGAGCAATGCAAGCTTCTTCAGGACACACAAAATAAATATAGGGTTACTCAGGACAAATCAATCTAATCGCCTAACAAAGTGGTATTATTACCCAATTAAAATTTAATATGACGCAAATATCTGAACTATGATCATTTACTAGACCATAGCCTCAAAGTGTACTGACTGATTGTGGTGCAGTGTAGTGTGACAAAATGGTGCACAGGAACGACGATGACTGTTTATTGGAACTGTTCGCGATGTTGTTTGAGCACAGGAAGACTCCAAGGAGGAGTAAAATTAAAGAAAGAGGAGGTAAGGCTTAAACATATGAATTCCTTACGGTAGAGGTTATCCAAAACTATAGCTGAAGCACCAATATTGGGTACACATTACTGTGGGAAGATTACCAAGGTCAGCCATCATATTAAGTTGACTGAGAAGCTATTTGATTTTAGTTTTTCGCCAGTCTCTATTTCCATTTCAATTCTGAATTCCTCTCATCATGTTTATCATATCAGGAGCAGCAATAGGACGTAGGCCATCCCAAGTGATTTTCAATAGGATTACAAACGTATGCGAACTGCGTCCAGCGCGATCCTGCAGTTTTAGTCAGATCGTCCGTCCATCTTTCTCGTGGGCAACGTACGCTGCGCTTGCCGATACATGGTCTCCAATCCCAAACCTTGCGACCCCATTATTCATCGGTTGTGCGTGCTAAGTGCCCTGCCCTCTGCCACTTTGATTTGCTAATCCGCCGAGTTATATCGATAATTTTGGTTCTTTCACAGATCTCTTCATATCTGATTCCAACACGCAAAAAGACACCGAACAACAACACAACTTATGCCTAGATAATTGATAGGTACAGAAATACTATTATTGTGATATTACTTATTTGTACAGATTATGTTTATTGCCATTGGTAGTGTTGAAAAAAAAATATAAATTTGTAGGTGTGCCGTGAGCTGAAAACGGCGACAACGTTTTTCAGTAAACCCTTTACAGCCCAGATCGTCCGTTTGTGGAATGCACTTCCGCTAAGCATTTAGTCCTTGCCTGTCTTTAACGGTTAAATAAGGATTAACTTTATTGTTAAATAATTCCTTATCATCACACATTACATTAACATCTATTTATTTATGTACCTTGTTGTCTTGCTACCTTTAATGGTTCATTCGCTCTTTTCTATCCAAAGGGGGCATGGAAGAATTTCGAATTTCGCTATTTCGAAATCGATAAGGCCGTCTATTGAACGTCCCAATTTTTTTCTTTTATTTCATGTATACTGTGTGATTCTATGAAAGATTCATTCTATCTAGACTTATTTGATGTAATAAACATGAACGTCCGGTTAGTTGATCCATTGGAAGTCCACTGCTGGTCATAAACCTATCCAAGAAAGGGGGAATTTAGCACATATTTGTCGCGCTGGGCACCTTTGACAATCGCAGAGCGCAGCTTCCTTGACGGGATTGCTGCTGCCCATTCCCGCCCTGTACATTTGAGCTGCTCTGTTTCGGATAAATAAACCGCAATCTGTCGGTTCTGGTACCTTAGTCACCTCTTACGATTCCCACCTGATACAGTGAGAGGTTCTATTCTACTCTACCTTACGGCTGAGTTTGTTTAAAGATCAAACTAATACTGCTAATATCTATGATATATGATAAAACTGCCGAGGATTTTAGCTTAAAGACAAAAATTTGTTAGCGCCGATGCCAATGAGGGTTTCATTACCACTAGTGACTTGTTGTAAATTGAACCTTTATCACAACCAGATTTGCTTGCGGATTCCTTTTTGGTAGTTCGCGTAATGAACCTGAAATAAACTTAGTTTTAAGGCCCGTCTGGTGCTGGCAGACTAGTTTTTGGTAGGCCTAATCTCGTATTCCATATCAGTCCCATAAATACAAAATTCTTCCTATAATATAATAATAATATTCGAATACGATTCGAAAGTGCTTGTGGCCTGCTTTAATAAAGTTTTTTTTTATTTAGATTTTGTACTAATAAATACTTGTTAAACGGTACGAAATATTTTTTTTCATTTGATTTATAGCACAGTGTTACCGCAAAAATAAATGAACTTACATTTTTTCATCCAAGATGATTTTATCATAAGCTAAATGGGTATACACGAATGTAGGTTAATTAATTTATCAATATGTCCTAATAAATTCATAGCGCTTATCGCAACCACGCATCTAGTGTGTACCGCGGCACGCAAATACTTTGGTTGGCTTACAAATTGTTTCAAAACAAAGTCGCTATTAAGGTGAAGAGTTAGTTTGTTTGAAAGCGCTAATCTCAGGAACTACTGGTCCGATTTAGAAACATATTGTATTGTTTGATAGTCTATTTGTCAAGGAATGATATAGGCTTTATGACATCACTAAGAAATTGGAGTGGAATATTAATTGACAATAATGAAAAAAAGGTGACTATAGATATCCAATTGCTACGATCTACTTTACTCGCATAAGTCAATTCATTAACACGTTTATTTAAAAGTAATATATTAGCTTGCCCATACATAAACAACGACTGCAGTATCATCTGCCGAGTTGGTGTTTGAATATAAACCCGGGTAGACCCCCAAAGGCGTACAAAAAAATCATTCAAATCGGTCCAACCGTTTAGGAGCTCAGTGACACACATACATACTGTAGAATTTTCTTTCGTCTGTATTTCGAATATATATATATAAAGACGAGCAGTGCAAATCAGTTTCACGCCGTGTTGTGTTATAGAAATTTCATACTAACCTTGTATCCCTTTCTTCTAACTTTGCACCCCCTTTTTACCCACCTAGGGGGTAAATTATAAAAATTCCTTTCTTTGTGATCACCTACGTTATATAACACCTATTCAAGTTTTTAACCCTTTACGTTTAGGCTCTGCGTTGATATGTCAGTCATTCAGTCAGCTTTTCTTTATATATATATATATATATATATACATAACACACGCAAAATTATTTCACCGGCGTACGTCGAACCTCGCTATCAGCTGTTCCACCTAATTGTGGCGAGCCTTATCAGATAGATAGCAGACGCTCACCTTCGATAACAATACAAAGCAGTCGCAAACGCGTCCGCGGGCGTATTTATTGTGCATCAGACAAAAAAATAGAACAATATTTACACCGAATAATGATATAGTTCGCCGAATTCGGAACAGTGATGTGATTGTGTCGATGGACTTTGTCGATGTGTTGGCACAATGAGCACGTTTTGGTCGGAGATTCTGAACGCGGCCGCGAGTCACCCCTTCCCGTCCGCGCCCGGGGATTTGCTGCCGTTCCCCACTGTGGAACAGGAGGAGTGTTAGTATTATTGCTTTATTTTTTAAGTCTAGCATAGGCATAGCTCAATGATACCTAGAAATTATAGTAGTATTTTTTGAGTTTAGTAAATTAATTGACAGAAGCGGTGGCACATTTGCTATTGTCTTTCAGAGGAAAGATTTGATCATTATTTGTTTGCTACGATTAAACTCAAAAAATACTCTAAATCTTATTTCACCGATAAAAAAGCAGATCTTTAGGGAGTAACATACACTATATTATATTTAAAATATAAATTAGATCCCTTACTTTAAATGAATGCCTATTTTGTACGTCTGTAATTATTTTTTCTGTGTCTGGGTGTTAAATATGTATTTATAATTTTTATCTGTAATCCCTCTGTTGTCTGGATATCAGATAGCACAAGTACTTAAAACTACTTATCTCGTGTTTTTTCTGTGCTCAGATACAGTATTTTCTAGTCTTTATATTTTTTCGGTCTTCTGATGTTAAATATGTATTTTAAGAAATATATCTGTAATCCCTCTATTGTTAACATCTGTAGCACAAGTGCTTTAAGCTACTTATCAGTCGGACTAAAGTGTACATTTAAGTTGATAATACATCGCAAATATAAAAGACTTAACGCCGGATTGAATGAAAACGTTAAAGCAATTGTTCACACTCATCCATTTACAGTGAATTTGTCGAATCTTCACGCTTCCGACTCCAATTAAGGCGAAACCGAATCATTTGTGATTGTTGCCGGGGTTAATTCAACCTTTTAAATCCGCTTACGTGTAAGCCTTCACAGTGCGCTGTGCAATATTTTCACTTAATTAATAGTATTTGATAATTCAATGTTAGTTCTGGTGGTTTTCTTGCAGCGATGTGCCTTTGCGAACTTTATAAAACAATCATAGATTGTAATTTAACGGCTTCGTTGCACAAATCTGTGCTTAAATAATTTGTTCAAGTCAAATTAAAGCTGATTTTATTTATATATTTAACATAATAATATTTTAATGAGCCGTGAGGTACCGGCATAATAGAATAGTACCTTCTCCTGTCGTAAGAGGTGACTAAAGTACGAGGTACGAGGAGAGGAGACAGATGGCGGTGTATCCATCCAAAACATTGCAGCTAGAATGTACAGGGGCGAGGATGGCCAGCAGCATCCCCGTCACGAAAGCTGCGCTCTGCGATTGCTAACACGTTTGGCCAACGCGGCAATTATAGGCAACATTCCCCCTTTCTTAGGAAGATCTGTGTCCAGCAGTTGGACATCTATGGACTTCCAATTGCTGGTATAATGATGGTGAATACTTTAATTGTATTATGGTCAGTTCATATGCGCGAAGGGTGGTTGCCACCCACGCAGAACAAATATTTATTTGATGATATTTATGTTTGTTCTATGTCTGGGTGTTAAAAATATATATTGTAGTAGTATATTTGTAGTTTCTTTGATTTCTAATATCCGTAACACACAAAATCAGGCCAATGTTTAAAATGTTGTGGGATTTTTTTTATTTATTATTTTCTTTTACGGGTTATATTGAAGCGATTGCCTAATGCGATAAAGATTGAAGAAAGCCTTTTAAAGTCGTCGGTGAGTAATCCAGATACAATCTAGATTGTGGTTGTTTGTTGTTAATAAATGTCGCGCCCCAACCTCCGGTTTGAATGTAATTTTCAAAGTTACAACTTCATCCAAGTTGGACTAAAACGGACACCGGTAAAACTTAATTCGCCTACTCCACCTCTGAGGGGACAGTTGGGAACTTCAAGGAGATTGTGTTAATATGTATCTTAACAACCACTTCATACAGACACTTGAAACAAAGAGGGGCGTGCCCTAAACAAACCCTGCTGAGAAAAGGCTCATCTCGCTTGTAGCTAGAGACTAACAAAGTTTGAACATGGCACGCAGAGTTTTATATTATGTATATTTTATTAATTTTTTAATGTAAACGGCGAAACTTGATGAGAGGTACCGGCAGAGTTGAATAGTACCTTCTGTACCAGGTGTCGTTACAGGTGACTAATATACCCAAACCGACAGATGGCGGTGTATCCATCCGAAACAGTTTAGCTCAAGGGTAGATGGCGGGCAGCAGTATCCTCGCTACGAAGGCTGCGTTCTGCGATTGCCCACACGCTTGTCCAGCGCGGCAATTTTGGGCGAAATTTCCCTTTTGTTAGGGAGGCTTCTGTTTAGCAGTGGACTTCCAATGGCTGTAATGATAATGATGGTGATGTGGAAAACGTTGGTAACACGGTAAATAAAATGCCCGAGCGTTTTATAGCGTAAACAAAACTGTACAGTGGCTTCGTTGTTTTACAGTATTCGCTAGATAACGATAAATTCAAACAATGTTATCGATACTTTTTTCTAATGTTGACATAGCGTCATAGAGTTTATCGATATTTTCAATGCGATATCGATATTGTAATACATTGTATGGTATTAAATGCAAACCCAATAACATTTTAAATAAAGATAGCAATGTATTTATTAAACATTTTATTACAAACTTCTTCTTAGCAGTCGTAAAACGTAAACGGCCCGTAATTGCCGCGTTGGGCAAGCCTGGTGGCAATCGCAGAGCGTAGCATCGCAACGGGAATGCTGCTGCCCAGCCTCGCCCTGTTGCATTTGAGCTACACTACTTCGAGTGGATATACTGCTGTTTGTTCTTCTCCAGTCGCCTCTTACGACAACTGGTACAGGGGAGGTACTATTGAAACCGGTACCACACGGCAATAAAAAGTTAATTACTAATTGTTAGCTTATATATCGTTATCGTCTAGGTAATTTTTTGCCCTTGAACAAACAAGTGCATTGCGCAAACTCGCGGCACGAGTTATCGGTACCTTATCACCGCGATCCTACCTATCTCCCAATGCTAGATAATTCAAAGCAGTCGTCCGCGCGCACCGCAACGCCCGAGCCAAACTATCGGCAGCGTTTACTCGCAGATGAGTTATCTCGCCCAGCACTATCTTATCGACGACTCGGCACATATTTATTTATGCCGTTTCAAATCACGCGCGTCGATGTATCGACTATCGACCTACCGGACCAACAATTATCTTATCTAGCAGTCATAGGAATGTAATCGAATATACCGTGTGTGTATAAGTGTAGTATGTGGAGAATGTGTTTTAATTTAAGTGTGACTTAATTGGTATGCCGATATGAGGCTGCCGACTGGATTGTGGTCAAAGACCACAAAGTGTATATGTGAATGTGCGTGGGAGACGCTCGCTTGCAGCCGGTGGGGCTGCGAGCAGCTAGCGGTGGCCCATCATCTGATCGCGCAGCCGTATCCGAACCTAGATGTGATCGTAGCAGCGCCGACGTATGCCGGACGATGTTGGTATTTATTGGTTTATCGATATTTAACAATGTCATGTTACAACACTATTATCGATACTAATATCGTAAGCGTGAACGTTTCGTGATCTGTGAGTGTTACTTCACGCAAATTATAATGATGGTTTTTTTTATTAATAAAATAAGCTATATTTTTTTAGATACATACGTCGTCTGCGTATGTTGTTTGTGGTTGTTTTCTTCTTCATTCGATGGTAGCCACGAGGAATAAGCATGCGATTTTACTCGATACATTTATCGTTGATTATAACATTCAATTATTTATCAGTATGCGATATTCAATTGTGTTAAGAAAGTAAAATCTCATTTTAAATCAAGAATTAAAAAAAATACTATTGGGGAAAAAATTACGGCTAAAATAAAGTTCAATTAATGTTTGCATTTTTAAACGGTGTTTTTTAAAAATTACATAGATTTTATCATTTTTAAAAAACGTTGTTCTGTCAGGATTTATGAAATTACGCAATATTATTGTTATTGTTTGGTTTGTTACTGTAAACGTGGGAAGTCAAAATTACTTTTTAGGGATACATAGTAAGTGAAGTTATATGTAGGTCGCGATTGTTTATTTTTCTTGTTTGCGGGAATTCGTCATTTAGGTCTGTGTGATATGTCCGTGTCGAGGTTTGACTACTTATGATATAACCATGTTTTGGTAAACGACCAGTGGCGGATGGAAGCGGACCGATAGCAATTCAGTATTGCCATATTAGTAATTTATACAAATATAGAGTGGTCATTTCAGTCTTTATATATCCCAGTGTATATGTCAAATGCCAGCTGAGGTTTACTTGTAATATATATATGCTTTTTTAAATAAGTGGTGGTAGTTAGGAGGACCGCTACATATCGATAGCAAAAGCAATATAATAGCATTTCAACATTGAATTTTCAGTATTTGTTTATATATATATATATATACACTGACACTTGGCTATTTCCGTCAGTCCTTTTCTGTCAAATGCCCGTCGAAGTTAGTACACTATGCTCCATTAAATACAGTTTGATTATTTTTTTTATATTATGAAGTCAGCAAACAAGTATACGGTCCGCTTGATGATAAACGTGACCACAGCCTATAGATACTTGTGTTATCACAAAGATATCACAAGTGTGTTGCCAACCTTGTGAACTGAAGGTATGTCACATTTACCCAGTAATTGCACCGCCTCTCTCACCTTCCAAATAGGAAAACAGCAATGCGAACACTGTTATTTGGCGGTAGAAATAAGTGAGTGCGAGGTACTAATGCAGACGACCTTTGTAAGAGGTCTACTTCTATAAGATGTCAATGTAATTTTTATTAGCATTTGGCATTTCCCATCATAATTTGTTATGAATATTGTTTACATCTCAAACGTCTCACGTATAACACAAATTATATAAAATCAATCTTAAATTAAGAGAAGAAGACATTAAAGTAATTTGAAAATACGTCAGTTTGACAGCAGTCATTATAATTAAGCTATCTGTATCATAGATGACAGTCCAGTTTGTAAACCTTTTTTATGAATACAGACGCTAGTTCGCCTTTCAATGCTTGCAAATAGGCTAATGGATTTTTTTATGGAGTTAGGTCGGATGAAACATTCTATATTTCGTAATGGAATTCCAACGAATCGTTACAGTTACAAAAAGCTATTGCTGGATATTAAAATTTTCGAACGCGCCGCCAGTGTCGTTCCAATTACGAATTTTAGAAAAAGAAACTTTTTAATGGACAACTTGTTCTGAAACGTGAAATATTTTTATTGCGAGAGTTGGCGTTGTCGCGAGTTTGTCTGCGACGAGTTCGTTTGCAGGAAACTGAATAATTTACCTATTTCAACTTCACTATGCTTTTCACCATTTCAAGATTTTTTTTGTTTATGATATTTGTTATATTGCAGCTATAGCTGTATGCCTACAAATAAAAATCTAATTATCTACATGTCCGTCATCTATGTCTCATGGTAAACCAAAAACGTGTATCATGATATTTGGAATAGAATCAATAGTTGATTATTAAAACTGAATAAGTGTATTGATTTAAGTCGTTGGGTGCTTAAGGGATTTTGATATGTATTTTTATTATTAATGTTGTATTATTGAAAATTTAAAATACATTTGACCTGATTAATATTTTTTGGACAGTTGTAAAAAGAGCGAGTGATTTTTCTTATTTATTAATATTGGCTGGACTGGTGGTAGTGGTGATCCTATGGTAGGAGGTGGTAGTGATCCTATGCTGTCCAAAGGTCGAGGGTTCAATCCCTAACCAGGACAAACATTTATATGATGAATACTTGTGTTTTTTCTGTGGTCATTGTTCTTTTTTGTGATTTATATATTTGTTATAACTCTGTTGTCCGATGTCTGTAAGGAAAGTTCTTTAAGCGACTCATCTCGGAGTCGGGTCAATGTAACGTTGTGTGAATTTATTATTTTTATTTATAAAAATATATAAATACTTATTTGAAATGGCTGTTTGTGTGTTCTAAATTTTTATATAAAACGTTTATAACATTTTTCTAATTTTGCAAGCAAGGTGATAGTTTTGGTGAATGTACTTCTCATCAAATTCGTTCCAACTCTTCATTAAGTGTTTGAAATATTGCATTGTTAGGTGTTGATGAACCGTCTGAATTGTTTTGTTCTTTTAAAGATAGCGATTAGTGATATGTTATCGTGCGTTCTACTTGTAAATAACATCGCTAAATAAAGAAAAGGTATTCATTAAATTTATTTATTCTTCGTCGTCGTACCAGCCATTGAAAGTCCACTGCTGGACAAAGGCCTCCCCAAGAGAGGGGGAATTTTACCCATAATTGCCGCGCTGGGCAAGCGTGTTGGTAATCGCGGAGCACAGCTTTCGCGACGGGGATGCTGCTGCCCATCCCCGCCTTGTGCATATGAGCTGCATTTTCTCGTATGGGGATATGCCACCATTCTAGTACCTTAGTCGGCTCTTACGACACCTAGTACAGGGGGAGGTACTATTCTACTCTGCCGGAACCTCACGGCCACTCCTTTAATATCACTAATATTTAAAACTTCTTAATGATATTTGTGTTTGTTCTGTGTCTAGGTGTTGATTATATGCATTATAATTGTGATACCTCTATTGTCTGATGTCTGTAACACAAGTTCTTTAAGGGACTCAGCTCGGAGTAATTTCAATTTATGTGATGTCTGTACGTGAATTTATTTGTTATAATTATTCTAATTCATTATAAAAATCTGTGTAATAGTTATTGAGTTTGTTACATGTTATCAAAAACTTAAATCTCTCCTATTTATAATATTATATTGGTTATTATAATAAAATAATTTGTGTTGAAATGTGACTAGGTTTAATTCACAGGGTTGGCGACACGCTAGTGATGTCATTGTGATGACACTAGCCTCTATAAGCAGCGCCATCAAACGTGTGCTTGTTTTCTGACTACGAAATATAAAAAATTAAACGTAAAATATCGCTCCTATTAAATCTGAAATGTCAATGTTCTTTTCATAGTGTAGTGGTTGGCTTTTGCACTGCGAAAACCGCAAAGCAAATGGGTTTTAAAATAATTCTGTTGTTTCCCCTTAAAATGGCGTTGATCGAATAATAGTTTGTTCGGTCAATTACCCGATAACACGCCGTTTTGGTAATTGATCGACGTTGTGGTGATAAACGGTTTGATTACGCCAAATAACGCGCAAATATTGTAATTGCTAATTAATGTTGAAGGGATGAGTTTTAATTGATTATTTATTGTTGTCGGCCATTTTGGAATGTTTCGCAATGTTGTCAAGAGCATTCGCCATTAACTATTATCAATCGTTGATGTTAAGCAACTATCACCACGGTTCTTGTTTGGATGGGTGATACATAGTGATCAATCGTAGCTTATGTTACTGCTGATAAAGTAAGTTTTAAAAGTGAAAGATTTTTTACAATCAGTCCAGTAATTTTTGAGTTTATCCCTATTAATATTATAAATGCGAAAGTAACTCTGCCTGTCTGTCTGTTACGCTTTCCCGCTTAAACCTCAACCGATTTTGATAAAATTTAGAGAAAAGACATAGGCTATTTTTTAATTTAAATAAGGGTTGAAAAGGGGGATAAAAAGTTGCATGGAAGTATCGCTATTTTTAGAGCTAGAAACCTGAAAGTTATTTTTCAGGCCATTGATTCGATATAAATAAACATGGTATTAAAATTTTATTTAAGTTAAGATAAAGAGGTATAGTACCCAAAAAAAAATTTCCACGCGGAAGAAGTCGCGGGTATTGCTAGTTTGTTATAAATATACAAGAATACAGTTTCATCATGTCAGCCATTGGAAGTCCACTGCTGGACATAGGTCTCCTCGAGAAAGGTGGAATTTTGCCCATAATTGTCCCGCTGGGCAAGCATGTTGCCAATCGCAGCAGCACCGGTGCCTCAGTCGCCTCTTACGACACCTGGTACAGGGGAAGGGAACTATCCTGTTTTGTCGGTATCCAACGGCGACATTTGTGTATTTGCTGGTTGTGTTTGCACCTGCAATATTAAAGAGATTGCGCTAATTTCTCAGCACAAAAATAAAACCATAGTGCAATACCTCTGACATAGAGAAGATGCAGGTTCCAGTCGATATTTTTAGTTACTTTTTATCTTAAATACCTATAATTCAGCATATTTCTAGGTCTAAAACCTCTGACGTAAGAAAGAGGTAGCATTTTCTATCGATAAACTAAATACAATTTCTGTACAATTCGAACAAGTTATATCAATAAACAATACCTAAACATTGTAAATATTCACTATAGCACTAGATCGGAAACATCCCGCTCCACGACGTCGTAAAAACACAATGCATCCCTCTCTCAGCGGAACCTTAATCCGCTATAAAACCACTCGCCACATTTTATTGGAAGAGATAAATAATTTTATTCCCTGCTTCATCGATAGTTACTCTGTTGCACGCTTTCATCAGATAATGAAATATTAATTCAATAAATAACACGTCATGGAATCAATATAATGGTTTATTTTCATAAGTGAACTTTATCACTCATCTTTTGTTGGGTGTTGTGTATACTTGTGTGTGTGTCACTTGTTTTTCGGATTTTCTTTTGTTTCATTGATTACAATAACTTTTTTAGGGGTTTCTTCTACCTACAATTGCCACGCTGGGTAGGCTTGGTGGCTATCGAAGAGTATACCTTTGCGACGGGATTGCTTCTGACCATCTCCGCTCTGCTGCATTGGTACATAATAGTGTCTGCCATCTGCCAGTTCCCGTACCTTAGTCGAACTATTTTGAACCCCAAATTTTTATGACGTAACATTTTTAAATGGTGAAATGTATCGACAGTAAAATTCATAGACAAGATGAATTCGATAGATAAACTCAAGGTTATAGCAAACTTACAACAAACGAGAAACTGCCTCATAATCTTTAATCTATGTTACTCGTAAACATTTTAGAACTGCTTTATTTCGTGTTTGTGCTATGTTTATTGGACTCATAATTATTTTGTCGCGTGTGTCCTAACATATTAATCTTCGTAAAATATAAATATCACTGAATTAGATACCAACTTGATATAGAAAGTTTTGTTGTCCATTTTCACTATGGGTTTTAAACTGACATTTAAATTTGGAAGTGCATCTGTCAACAAAGAGGACGGCCATTTTTAAATACTTATAGATGCAATCAATACATTGTTCAGGCCTATTCTATAGATGTTCTGTTTACGAAATATGAATTTTTTGGTCATCTTTTTAATGTTACCTGTGAGACGTCTACTGATAGATAAAAGGGCCTTTAAGGGATTTCCAATAAGTTTGGTCAGATTGGTTTAATAGTATTAGTGACCTGGCAGACATGGTCTTAACTATTATATGTTTATCGTAAAAAAAAATATTGCGTCTTCAAATTGTGATGTATTTGCTATCCTATCGCTCAAGTACTTCTTCCTTATATAAACTGTCCATTAAAAGCAATAATTAATTAAAATCGGTTCAGTAATTCAGAATCTCCTTCCGATTTCTGAACGTGACACACATTTTTTTTTTTACTTAAAGATATTGTACAGAGGGATGATTTGGTTTTATATTTTTTTGTTACGTTAAAAACTACTCCGATTCTAAAATTCACCGTTAAAAAATCTGCATCTTCATAGAGTAACATAGACTATATTTTATTTAAAATATACTACCTAACTACATTGGTAAAAAATAAACTCAAAAACCAGTGGACCGATTTCAAAACTTCTTTCTCTAAAAGAAAGCCATTATCAACGAGTGGCATAAGCTTTATTTCATTCCCGTATTCTAACGAGAACGGAAACTATACGGGTGAACCCGCGCAGTCGTAGTAGTTTATAGGGAAACTTCTGACAACTTAAACTATCTAAATCCAGAACTAAGAGATTAGGTCGCTCGAAGGCTCCCTTACAAACAAACAAATAAATTGAACCAATTCTAGTTGTAATTCTTATCAGCGATCGACTTACCAGCTTCCAAGGAACTAATAAATTAGTTTTAAAAAGTTTTCTTTCAAGTGGGCGTATCCCCGACTCTTTTGTTTACCGGCCAGTTTGCGGAGTGTTCTCCTTATCTCGGATACTTGTTTGGTGTTTATACGATTTTCTCGCTAGTTTTAACTGGTTCTTTTATTGATATACTAGTTTGTGTAATGGTTTTATTGGTATAGACTAGTTGTACCTTTCTTTGGTTAAATCTCACAACTGCCATATGTTAACCCGGTTCCGAGTTACGTAGCGCAAATCACCTGTGTTACGTATTAGACAAAAGAGAGCTCATTATCTAAGGCATAGGATGTCCACTGCTGGACTTAGGCCCCTTTGCGACATATTGATGAATGGAGTAATTCTTGCGGCAGCTTAAAGATAACAATTACTAGAAAAAAAATCACCTTATCTCACGCTTTAGGCGGGAGATAAGGTGTTTTTTTTCTAGTAATTCGAAAATCTAGAATTTTAGTCTAAAAGTAGAATTTAAATCGAACCTTTAATTTTTTCTTGCTGGGCGACCGCACTACCGTTGTGCTACCGAGACCGAAACCATTTTTCCTAGTGTTCTTTTTGTACTGAATATCTAGCGCCATCTATTCAGTGATGTTAATTGTTTTTTTCTACTAAATGTTATCTTTAATTAAGAATCAGTCATTCATAAAATAATTATTATTTAATGCTTAAACCTTTAAATAAAGTAACTTGAAGTTTATGATAATGTTAATTTTCCACCGAGACTTTGTCAACAAAGACTTCGCTTTTTATCGTGTTCTTTGGAAAATCTTGGTCAAGAAACCAAAATTGAAGCTCACTTATATTTATCAGTAACGCTGGCCCTGAATTCTTCCATCATATTGATCACGTTACGTTGCGGGTTAAGATTTGTTTTTGTCCAGACTGACGTTGACATTTTACGTCAACTGTTTGACAGAAAAAAAAGTGTTGATCAGTTTAAGTGAAGTTAAAATATAAAAGAAAACACCAAGAACCTGTCATGCACAGAATAATTAATAACAAATTACACTGCAATTTTGTGTTTATTAAACTTTTCGTAGGCCGAATTGGTCAAGCCGTTTTCTTTGACATTTGCTCGTAGCAAATATCGCGTATTCATATTTGTCCATATAGTTATCTAGTCTGCAATATGCCGATGATTCTTGAAGATATCGGCAATAAATCTTTATTCAACATAGAGAAACAGAGTAAAGGAGTAGGTAGTTTCTCTACTGTTCGGGCGAAGACGGGGCGATCTACTTTTAGGTTATTAGCATACCATGCGAGTTAAGCAGACGATGCACCGTCATCGAACCGAGCGAGTGACATGCAACAATCTTATCGATTGCGATCGTCGTGAACGACGACTTTAAACCTAAGCCACGAATTGGAGCGGCGGGCGGCCACATTTATGACTTTCACATACATCGTGCGCTTTACTAGGAGTAGGCGAAAGTACATCCCCATCAAGTTTGCAATGATAAATAAAAAGAACATAATACACTTCCCACTGATGCATCTGATTTAAACCTCTGGACGAAACGATATTTGCAGTGCGCATTCTGTCAAACAACTGTCTGAAAAGATACTTAAGAAATAAGAAAAGTTCATTAAACATGATTAGGTCATGGTTAGGTTTTCTATTTCTTATTCCCCCCCCCCCTACACCCCTCCATTTTTCCCCGTTACGTAACATAAGGAATTTCAGGATTCTTTTTTTATATTGTTCTGCCAGGTAGATAATATTTAGATTGTTTAGCTACTAATATCGATATATATAAAAACATAGGGCTTGTAAGTAAATGTTGAAAATTATGTAATGCCAAGTAATAAAACAAAAAATTTACAATAAATAAAGAAAATCATTTTGGAATGGCCCACCCTTATCACTTAAGGGTATGAGAAATAGTTTACAACCGATTCTCAGACCTACCGAGTATACATAAAAAATCGGTTTAACCATTTCGGGGAAGTATGGTTACTAAAATTAAGAATTGTATATTAGAAGAATAAGATAGATAAGGACCGGCAATAAGTTTGTTCCTATAACAAATGTAAACACAAATGAGATTATTTAACAGTCAGTCGGAACAACGTACAGTAATGATTGTATGCCGCACTCGGCCGCATCAGATATTCATGGGTACGTCGCTTGGAACAAAATGGCGCTTTGATAGCGCTCTCTATTCTATTACGGGAGGGAAGCCGCGCCGCGGTTCTTTATATGTATGCCGAGGGTTGCCACAAAAAATAGAGTCTCCCGAATTAAGTTGACCACAATAAAATTTAACACTTTGTAGTCTATATTCACTGAATTTTAAGCGTGTGTGAATAATGTATATAACTATTTTTTTGTATGTAACTATTTGAACTATGAAACTTTTGCACGTTTCACGTATAGGTTTAATTTCGGGAACCTTCATTAAAGTGACAAAACCAATTTTATTGTTTTGACAGCGCTAGAGTAAGAACTGTTATAACTTTTTTAACAAACAGTTTGACATTAAAAAGATCCCGAGTCATCTTAATTTTATGTAATGTTTTCAAACACATTGATACTATAAAATTACTTAAATTGTATAAAAATATTGATCATAATATTTTATTGAACATTTTCAATTCGATAATTATTATCATAGAATTTATATAAAAAGGTAATACTGTGGAATTTATATCTATCACTTAACGCCTAAATGCGGTACAGCATCAGCCCTACTTACAGCCAAGCCAGGCCCGTGGCCAGGATGCGGCCGGGTACGGAAATGTACAGGAAATGTCCGACACCATCCCCGAGAAGGAACTTGTGCTACTAACATACATACTAGTATGTTACTATCTTTATTCTTTGTAAACACAGCTTAAAACGTTATCTGGTGAGGACTGTGACAGCCCTATTGTCTAATTAATGACAGTTGTCAAAAAAGGGCGCGAAATGAAAAAACAACTTGTCCCGTATTTAGTTCAGGCTAAAGGCTATGCAACCTTATTCCCGCCATTTTGTTTTATTTTTGTTGATGGGACAGTTACTTTCGAAGACCACTATGTGTATGAAAACATAAACGAATTCTACTGTTATTCTTATTAGGGAACGGAGAACCTGCGGTATTCATTGCTACTTTCTTAATGAAAAACATAATAAAGAAATATTATTCACAAACCTATAACTAAATTAGTGAATAAATGCGCAGAAATTTTTTGTAGGCATTCATATTTTTCCTTTTAAAAGTAGCACACTTAAAAATCACTTGACAGAACAAAACGAAGAAGTAATTAATTTACCCTCACCACAGACAAGCTAAATAAGTACGTCGCGCGCCCGGCGATCGAAACGCAATCTAATTTGGCAGATAATTTCCCGCCACGCGAAACAAAAATGGCGGAATAAAAGTAGTAAATAAAATAGAGACAAAGGGAGGCTAGCGTCAAATCCAATCTCGACGTTGTGGCACAGAACAGTTGCCGTTTGTACTTACCATTGTAACTACTGATTACTCGAAACGATATCACTTTTGATGTTAAACTGCACTGCGGTTGTATACGGCGTATCCAATAAATCTTGCCATATCAATAAAAGCAGTTCTAAGTTGCGTTTGTTTTTATTAATAAAATTATGTTTCTTTGTGGTAATCGATAACAATAATTGTAAAATTCTCCGTCAAATAAACTTAACTGATTTATTTATGCCGTGAAGTACCAGTTGTCATGAAGCTTGACTGATGATGGCTCAAATGACATAGGGCTGGTATGGTCAGCAACATCATCTTGAACCCATGTTTTTGTATAGCCAACGCGCGTGCCCGGCGTGGCCATTATGGGCAGAAAACCTCCTTTCTTGGAGAGGCTTATGTCCAGCAGTGGACTTTCAATGGCTGGTATAATGATGATGATGAAATCAGGCTTATTTCATGTTAAAAACTATATTCCTAAATCTAAAGGTAACATTTTTCACATTTCAAGTTTTTTAAAGTTAAGACATTCCAAATCGTACTCGTAGATGAACATTAGTGTTGCTAGTACCAATTATCTAATCCCCATAGTATACTAGTGTTGCCCGCAGCCGGCACACATTTTTTCGTTTTCCAACGGTTATCTCAACATTCCCTCCTTTGAGAGTTACACTCTCTACGATTTCTGCGAGATTATATTTTCAATTCAGCCCCGCTGTCCTATTCTGTTGACTGTACAACAAGCACTAGATAACTGGTTTATTTTTTACTGGCAACTTTACTTTGTGGCGGCCTCCGAAGGCATTTCTTTCCCCTTTCTAAATTATGTTGCATTGTATTTTAATATGAGATTATGTTAAGGGTGACCGTTACAGTAATAATTTCTTTTGCTTTACGTTATTAAGTAATTAACATACCCAAAATGTAATGTGGTGTAGTACCGTGAGGTACCGGCAGAGTCGAATAGTACCAACCCCTGGTACACTAGACGTCGTAAGAGGCGGCGTTGGTACCAGAACCGACATATAGCTGTATATCCATCCGCAACAGCGTGGCTTATATGCACAGGGCGGGGACGGGCAGCAGCATCCCCGTCGCGAAAGCTGCGCCTGCGATTGCTAACAAGCTTGCCCAGCGTGACAATTATGGCCAAAATTCCCCCTTTCTTGGGGAGGTCAAAGTCAAGCAGTGGACTTCAAATAGCTGATTTGATGATGATGATGTTGACGATGATGAATGTGTTGTAAGCCATTTATAATGCTAAAACACATTAATTTATATTTCTTTATCTGTCCATTTCATATTTCTCCTTAAATCATGTTTTCCCCTAGTTTATTTTACCTTAAAAGAGGAACAGAGCGCTCTCATTTTATAAGACTGAAGGACTCTTAATACAGTGTTATAAATGGCAAGATATTAGGATTAAACGGCTCACAGCATCTGCGGTAGTGAGCGCGACAGGCTAAATAATAACCTAGAGCGGGATTGGGGCGGTGGCTGTGAGAGGTTGCATTTGACTTGCGGCTCTAGTGGTTTTAGTTAGCTTCAGGTGGCGGTACCATTTATAGGGATGCGACAACTTCGAAGAAATATTGCTATAACTATGCAAAATTAAGCGACCCTACCTAATACCTAAGAACACCATCATTATTGCAGCTTTAACATGTTTTCTTTTATATTATGAAGTCAGCAAACAAGCATATGGTCCGCTTGATGCTAAACGTGACCGCAGGCTATAGACGCTAGTGTCATCACAAGGATATCACTAAGGTGTGAATTACTCTGTGAACTGATGATTGATAGTCACATTTACCCAGTAATTTCACTGCCGCTCTCACCTTTCCAACCGGAACAAAGCAATGCGAACACTGCTATTTGGCGGCGAAATTAGGTGACAGTGAGATACCAATGCAGACGACCTTTGGAAGAGGTCTACCTCATGTAAAACTGGATATTAGAAATCCTAAGAAAGGAGGAACTTGCATTCTTGCTCATAAAAGCCGCGCTGGGCAGACGTGGTGGCAATCGCTGACTGTAATTTTGGTGATGGGAATGCTGCTGCCTATCCCCCGTCCTATTGCATTTGAGCTACGTTGTTTTGGGTGGATATACCGCCATCTGTCCGTTCCAATACCTTAATTTTACGACATCTAGTACAAAACGAGGCACATTCTATTCTGCCCGTATTTTATAAAGCAACGCAAATAAAAAGCAATAACAAGGATAGCCAAAGATTTTCATCAGAAAAACTAACACAATTGAACTATCTTTTTATTTTACGAAGCATGACATACGTTTATCCGTTAGACGCTGATTGCATGCATTTGTGAAGATGTTTTAATAGAAAACTAGCGAACCCCAGGTTCTCTCGGGTGCAATGGGGATGAGAATGGTTATTTTGGGACTATCTCTATGGGATAGGCATGTGCCATCGCGGTCTTTCTTATTTACCTTTTCAAGGTATATTTTAGTACATTATTTTCATCTATCTCGTCGGTGTTAGCGCTCGCAATAAAAGCGCCAGAAATTTGTTTATTTACGACATCACATAAGAACACTCTACAATGATCAGTATTTCGCATTTATTATACATATAAACCTTTCTCTTGAATCACTCTATCTATTTAAAAAAATCCATCAAAATCAATTGCGTTGTTTTAAAGATCTATGCATATATAGCATCATTTTTACTATGTTGTAATTAATGGAACTGCCCAATACGGCAATTATGGGCAGAATTCCCTTTTTCTTGGACAGCTTATGTCCAGCAGTGGACATTCTACAATTACTGACGATGATAATAAAAGTAATATTATTATTGCTAATTGAGAGTATGTCCAATTGTGGTGCCAAATATATTCCAATTGATATTTCTGCTTCCCTGCGGGAACTTACCAAATGGAAGGCTGTCCGCTGCACAAAACGTTCCAGAGTAGACAAAAAGCTCTCTTTGTTTTGTTTTAACTAAATGCAATTCCGGGGATGACCCCGAACTCTTTGTGTGCGCGCGCTCTCCCTTTTCAATCTAGTTATAAGGATTTTCTTGGGATTTTACTGTGCTGTCATCATCATTAGCGGTAAAACATCCACTGATGGACTTTGGCTGCTCCAAAAGATAAACATTTTGGGAGATTTTGCCTAAAGTGTTGTAAGTGATTCCTCTGTTGTCTGACGTCCGTAACACAAGTGCTTTAAGCGATTCATTTCTTATTAGAAATTGTTAATACTAATTACGTATAAAAGATACGTACTTTGAAATGTTATAATTTAATTGGAACATTCCCGGGATACTATCGGCGCGCGGGTGGTGTCCCGGGAGCATTTAAACTTTTTAAACTAGTCAGACGCGACGGGATTTCCTTTAAAGTCAGTCACGTTCACTATTCGTTTGAATGGCTACAAATTCAGTGGGACAGATATTATTATTTTAATTTTATATATGACTAGCGGCATGTCCCGGCTTCGCACGGGTACACATAAATAGATACATATATTTAAGTAGTAAGCATGCTAATTAAAACGACCATGAATCCCTAATTTAAAAATAAATGTATGCTTATCTTAAAGCCTCCCTGTACACTACGTTGGCTCTGGTATTTGTAAGTGGCAACAAAGCGTATTGATTTTCCGTAGATCCTACTCCAGGAAGTGCCAAATACAATTGCTCTCGTCGAGTTAGTTACTCGATGCGCTGCGTGGCGGCCGCCGCCGTCATTTATTTTTATTTTAATTTCATGATATCTTTTGAATGGAATGCCCGATTTCAATAATTCAAAAAGTAATCATCAGGTATTAAGACAGTTTTGAATATTAAATTATTTATTTGGATATAAAATTATAAATGGTATTGATAACACAGTCTGATTTTAATCGGCATTTCTATCAATTTGTTAAATATAAAAAAGTAATCATATTGACGTAACTACAATAGTTAGAAATATGGTCTCGCGAAGTTTTTTGTAGATATTGAAGTATTCTATAATATTGTCGAAATTTTTTTTGTCCAATCATTAATACTCTTAGTAGCGTATGCGATGAAAGACGTTTTATGGCTACTTTTTTTACACCTTCGGTTGGTTATAATAGGATTTTTTAAAGTTTTCTATTGTAATCTAGCCTATGTTACTCAGTAATAATGTAGCTTTTTAATGAAAAAAGAATTATTAAAATCAGTCCGGTACTTTTTGAGTTTATTCGTTACATACAAAATACAAATCTATTCTCTTCATAATATTAGTGTAGATTTACAAATGCCCACAATCAAATGAGAAATTATAAAAGTGATGCCCAGATACAAAGATCCCTAAACCATGTCAACAAACTTGCTGTAGACCTGATGAAAACGAAAACTACATTTTCAAGACTAAAAAGAAAACGCCTCTGGACTTATACCCGCGACTCAAAAAGGCATGGACATGTGACACCATAAGTGTTGGTTCTGACCTATCCATTGCGTGGCCAAGTCACTGGATTTGGTCACAAACAGTTACTGCAAATTGATACAAGTATTGCTGAATGTCGAAAGGTGACAGATTGCAGTAAATAACATAAAAA
>JACJUM010005601.1:3153634-3211103 GCA_020976665.1 Heortia vitessoides | reverse complement strand
TATATATATATATATATATATGCTAGTTGCGCCCCGTGGTTTTACCGGCGATACGTTGTTTGTTTTAAATTCTTTTAACCTAATCGGGATCATTTTCGAAAAAACTTTTATATTTCATGTGTTTTCTTCATATTGAATTTTCATTCAAATAACTTTGGACCTCTGATGACTGGGACATCCTTACTAATATTATAAAAGTAGAAGTTTGTAAGTACGAATGTGTGAATGTATGGATGTATGTTTGTAACTCCCACACATCGCATCGGCTGAACAGATCTGGTTGAAATAAGACATTAAAAAGAAACCGGCGTTTGATACAATATACAGCTTGTGTCATTATCAGCATCATAGCAGTTCACTGATGGGAGATTTTTTACCTTAATTACCGCGTTGGGCAGCCCTGGTAGCGATCATAGAGCTTGGCTTTGAGAGGAGTCGCTAAGGCTCTATTATTTGTACTGCGCTGTCTCGCATGTATAAAGCGCCATCTGTTAGTTCTCGGGGAGGTTTTCCTTACCACACATCAGACAATAGAGGAAATACAAATATGATACTTAAAGACATATTTTTAACACCTACACTCAGAAAAAACACAAATATCATCATGTCAATGTTTGTCCTGGGTGGAGATCGAACCCACGACCCTTGGTGCATAAGATAGGATCACTACCATCTGCGCCATCAGGTCCCTCAATTTTTAGGTGCTTTAATATTCTGGTACTTTAGTTGTGTATAAAGAAACTAATACTGAGAAAGCACAAAAAGAATTTCAGGGTGGAAGCAAAATAAATGGAGTTATAGCAAAATGCCTGAATGTATGTAGAGAAAGACGAGTTCTCAATTAAATAAGAAAAAAAACAAATCTCATCACTACTCACAGTGGATGGAACTAAAACGTATTGCTCGATCCGTGTATTGAACTGCAAAAGTATGCGACGGAACATTTATTGGAACATTTCAACTGTTCCGATATTCGAATGTTTTCCGAGTTTTGGCGCGCGATGAACGCTTTTCATACTTTTTTGGTTCATACGATGCTTGCCGAAGGCTTCACCGCTGCAACAGCGGCATTGACGGATATCAATTGGTTTTGTTATCGCTTCGGTGCCGATTTTTGTAAGCACTCTGGATTATTTTCTTTTTCAGAAATAGTTTAAACTTCTTAGCATTTATACTCCTTCGAATTAAGCTAGAATCGAATGACAGATGTTAATCTATGTAATTTATTATTCACGCAACATTTTTATCATTGATTTAATACTTAACAGAAAAATCACAAATATAATACATATTTTTCACACCCAGACACATAAATATTGCTTATATTACAAATTTAATGTATTTAATATAACATCAACCTGAAATAAAGACAAAGAGCCATGAATGATTGTCAGCTGTCAAACTAATGTGTTTCACTCAGCTGTCAAACTAATGTGTGCCACACATCACTTTGACAGCTGTCACTTGAAAAAAGATATACATATTTAAAATTATAGTTTGTTATTTTATTAATGGACATAAAAAGAAAATATATTCTAGGTAGACCTAATATAAAGGTCGTCTGCTTTAGTACATTCTTACCTATTTCTACTGCCAAATAGCAGTGTTCACATTGCTGTGTTGTGTCCGGTTTCATGGATGAGATAGGCAGTGAAATTACTGGGTAATGATATAACATATTCAATTCAAATGGTTGGCAACGCGCTGGTGATTTCCTTGTAGTATTATATACGAGCGTGTTAAGGTATCGGTGTCACTTACTATCACACAAACCAAATGCTACTTTGTCGACTTAATCTGATCAAAAAAGTACAATGCTTCATGTATATTTCTCTACAAAGGCTTGAACTTTGTTAGCAGTTTGTTTACAGAAATACAGAAAATCCTACTAATTAAAGGTTGTGTATGTATCATATTGTATATTCATACTAAGTAAAGGATGTATGCTTGTTAGTTTTTCACACCGGTATCACTGAACAGTTCTGGATAAAAATTGACACAGGCAATATTGATCGTCTGGAATTACACGTAGGCTACTCTTTATCCCGAAAACATATTCCCGTAGGATAGATCTGGTTATTATTTTTCTCTAAGTAATTGATCGGCACGTTTTTGTTTGGTCTTACTGTCAGAGAGTGTTCATAGACATATTCCCGGAATAACAAGAGTTCCTCATAAGATATAACAGATAATATTAAAAACTTTGACAGTAATTTTTACTGATAAATATATATATGTAACTACTTTTACTAAATACATATGGAAGTTTATTAAGACCATTTATACTATACTTGCATATATCCCCCACCCCTTGAGGAATGATTTTCTAAATAATATGTTTATGTTATTCATGACTTTAAATGAAAAAAATACTGAATTTCAATCAAATAACATCCAAAACAGCAAATTTTCACACTAACTTTGCAACCCTGTTTTACCCCCTAATAAGGTGAACGTAATAAAAGAAAACCATAGGCAAAATTTCAAGATTCTGACCCTCATAGTTCAGGCCCTGCGTTGAAATGTCAGTCAATCAGCTTTTCCTTTTATATAAATAGATTTTCTGCCTATTTGTCATTCCATTGGATGAAATGAACGCAACTAATTGCACAAACGTCATTAAGATCCTTGAAGCTGTTTAGCTGTGAAAAACAGACAGACGGATATATTTTCGTCCATTTTATAATATTAATGTCGATAACTATTTTTTAATATACGAGTATTCGATTAAACCTTTTTTATATTTCAAAGAATTCCTCTGAAAATTTCAAAGTAGGAACCAGTTTGCAAATTGTGATCGATGCAGGCCCTCCGAGCGGATAGTGAATGAACCTCGCGCGCTTTTTTGCTCACGCCTGCTCATTCTTATTGATGAGTTTGGACGTAACGGACGTCCGTCGTTTACAAAGCCTTTGTCTGGATTTTAAAACGTCCTAGGATAAATTATTTGTTACGTTTTTTCAAAAGGTAATATATATTTGAGCTGTGGTGTACGGTGGATTAGAATAGTACCTCTTATTGTACTAGGTCGTAAGGTGCGACTGAGGTACCAGAATCGCAGAAAAAGCGTAGCTTAAATACTAAAGGGCGAGAGAGACGGCAGCATCTTCGTTGTGAAGTTGCGTTCTGCGATACAGAACATGCCTGCCCAGCGTGGCGATGTTGAGCAAAAATCCCCTTATCTTGGGGAGGCATATGTCCAACAGTGGGCTTGAGATGGCTGGTATAATATTGGTGATGATAAATAAATAATGTTTATTCATCATTATTGTTTCTTCATAAGTGGCAAGGTGCTTCAAATGTTATTCAAAACAGACATACATTAACAATTTTGTTCTGTCCGAATGAGAATAGAATCCACGACCTCGGGTGCATAAGAATACTACCGATTGCGGCATCAGGTTCAACGTAATCATCGTATCAGCCGTTGGTCGTCCAGTGGGCAGGCGTGGTGGTAATTGCAACACGCAGTCTTCTAATGTTGCTGCCCATACCCGCCCTGAGCTTATACTTTTTCATATGTCTTTAAACAATAAATTAAATTAAATTTACTTGTGCTATTAACATTTTTTAAAAGATCTTTGAAACTCAATACGATTTTCAAGCGGTTGGCCATCCCTACTCGAGCGAAGAAAGAACCAATTTGTGAAAGCTCTGTATATTTTTTGTTCTTATTTGATTTGAGATCTGAGTACGGAACCTCCGCTATTTTCTAGTATCCGATTACATTGCATCTTTTAGAAAAATAAAACAAGCTTTTGCTATCGCTTTAAAGAGTTCAAAGAAATGGTTTCTCTTTTAACAAGTAATGTGGTATATTGATTACCATATACGGTCATAAACTTTATTGGCGTAAGGAACTAATGGGCATTATATTATAAATTTTTGTATTTATTTATTTCTGACTCTTTCTAATTGTGAGTCAAGTATAAGATGATTAAATTTTAATCATATATGTTTAAAACAGCTTAAACATAATTAAAAATAGCTCTTTAAATAATAAAGTAATAACGAATTAATTGTTTAAATTTTGTTCAATCGTATTGTACATAAGAGATATGGATCAACACATATGTCGCCGAAAACGCATTTCGTCAGATTTTAAAACATAAAGCTTGACTTATCAGACACGTACCTCGAAAGACACGTATCTCATCTACTTGGATTAACGTAAACAAGTAAACAATTTAAACAATGTATAAAGTTGTCTGGAAGTGATCGCTCTGAGCGACAAAACCGCCAATATTAAGATATATATATACATAACAGTAAGTAAGGTTTATTTAAATTTTTGTACTTTATCGTGTACAATAACGATTATTCTTATTATGATTTAAGGATAAAATCTTTATTAAATAAGCGTTAATTAAAATGGTATATGACAACAAATGTGTAAATAAGACCGAAAAGCTTGTCTGTCCTGTCCAATTGCGGGACTATCGAGCAGCGAGTTAGCGAATTCCGTTTTTAACGGGTGGGTTTATGACGAATTGAGTTTTGGTGCAATTGAATTTTTGAAGAATTAAGTTTTTGACGAATTAAGTTTTCAACGATGTGACTGTGATCTGAAATCGTATCGTGATTTGTACAATCTTTAAAATGCGACTATGCGTTAACTCGAATTTGTTAGTAGACAGTGAGTAGATTTTAATAATTAACGTCTACTACGTTTGCATTAAAGTCAAGTAATATGTTATTATAGATCTTATTTGAAGATAAGTCAACTAGTTTGTTGACACAAGAAGGAATTAATTATAATTGACTGTTAGCCGTAACTCTTTATTATTTTAGTTTTTACAGCTTTTCCTAACATTTTTAATGGCCTAATGGCGCAGATTGTAGGTCTTACCTTGTGCGCTAATGGTTGTTGGTTCGATCTGGGTATCGATAGGACAAACATTTTTGTGATGAACGAATGTGTTTGTTCTGTGTTTGGCTTTTGTATATGCATTTAAGTATTATTATATTTGTTTTATCTCTGTTGTATAGTATACATACATATGAATATAAGCGCACAAAACGCCTTACCTCGGGATCAAGTATGAAATATAAATAAGTAATACACATTCCAATTACAAGAGTGATCTACAACACCTCGCACACACAAACAAACACGAGTGAAGAAAAAAATCACAAGGCTACCCGGCAATATTCTGATGACGAACGAACCCCAGACGCTTGCACTAGCTCGCAGCTTCGCGAGACGACCAGAATGCAATTTACCCTGCAAATAAGGGCGTGCCGCACCCCGCACGTGCTCGCTGCCCTTACACGGTTGTTCCGAGAAAATTGGTGCCTTTGTGATTTTAATATCGATTTTACGTGAAGTTTTTGGAGAATCCCCCCCCCCCCCCCTCCCTCACACCCTGACACACTGCTACCCCTCTTGTGTTAGTGCACGTTAGTGCAATACTGACGAGCATTTAAAAGGTCTTACTCTGTCAGTGTAATTTATCGGTGAACTACTATCGACTAGCTCTTATTTTAAATACGCGATTATTTCTCGTATCCTTAAGGCTTTCCCACCAAAGCGGTTTCAAACTATTTTAAAAGTGTATCATATTGTGGCGTCACACATGGTTCCTCGATAAAACAACTCATGCGTTATAAAACCTGCATCGCGCTTACAAAGTTTTTAACAGCGTTCCGTACATATTCTAGACCCAGACATAATATTCATATACAAGATAACATAGCTTCAATAATTGCTTCCCTCCGTCGCCCTCTCACTGGCACTTCAGGAACACAAACACTTTACACACATTCTTTTTGTAGAGCAGTGCACCGTGTTCGCCGGCGAACGCGTGCAGTCCCAGCCTTTCGAGCAATACCCGACCGCGCTAGTGCGGCTTCTATTTTGCTTTTAATTAACTACCCCGATGACGATGGCCACCCGAGGCATTCCACTAGAAGATAATGTCTTTAGGCATTAAGTCATGTGTATTTTTGATGTGCAAAAAGTTAACTTAAGATAGTTTCTGATGCAGATGATACCGCTTGCAGTGCAGCGTGGGAATGCTCCAAGCATTCTGGGGACATTTGGATCGGACATGTCTCTTTCTTTGGAATGAATAATTATCATAGAATATATTAAATTGTATTCATTATATATTAAAAAAGAAAGATAAATAAATAAATAAGTTACTCTTTTACATTATTTTTAGGGTGAAGTTGAGAGTCGTAAATAAACACCTAGAAACACAAAATAGGTATCATTTGCATAATTACTTTGAAAATTACTTATCGCAACTATGTTACTGTGCTCGCTCGTACGCTCGTAAAATGTATTTCCATACGACCGTTACAGTATTTCAACTGGCAACCCTGTCCGTATCTGAGCTAGTTTTTTTCGTTTGTGCTAAATTGTTCCTTGTTTGTTCCAGTGTTCCCCAATGTTCCCGCCGCGCCCGGGATGCCCTGTGCGGGCGAGGATCGTGAGTACCATTTTGTTATGTCACTACTTGCATGTTTGAATGTCCCGTAATATTACCGTAATAAGTAACGCTTTATTTGTGTTAAGCATTTGCTTTTGTGCTGCGTTTGGTTGTTTAATAACAGTACTTTGGTGTTCTTGTAATTTCTCTGTTGCCTGATAGTCTTAATCAAAGTGCTTAAAGCTACTTATCTTGGAGATAGGTCAATGGTTGAGATGTTGTGCGAATTTCATTTATTAATTGTTTATTTATATTTAATTAAATATTTGAATATGATAAGCAAGTACGGTAGAATAAAATAAATAGTAGAAGGTATCGTTAAAGGGGACTTTTGTACCGCAATAAACAGATGGCGGTGTATCCATCTGAAATAGCTCAAAAATAACAGGCCGGGTTTGAAGTGCACAAATATATATATATATATATATATATAGCTTTCCACTAGTGAATGAATCTCCCAAAATCGGTTCAGTAGTTTTGAAACTTAGTCGTTACTAGCGGGGCTCCGATTTCCCGCGTAGTTTTCGTTCCCGTCACTATCGGAATATAGGGATAAAATTGTATTATATTCATCATACTCCATTAAAAGTCCACTGTTTGACATAGGCCTCCCCAAGAAAGGGGGTATGTTGCCCATAATTGCCGCGCTGGACAAACGTGTTGGCAAACGAGTGGGCTGCTGTACATTAGAGCTGACTTTTTGGCATGGATATACTGCCATCTGTCGGTTCTGGTGCCTTAGTCGCCTCTTACGCACCTGGTACAGGGGGAGGTATTATTCTATTCTGCCGGTACCTTATGGCTATTATTATTTAATAACTATGCACCTTTCTATTAGTAAAAGAAAAATTGTTATCAGTCGAGTAGTTTCGGAGATCATTCGTTACAAACGCACAATAATATAAATGCCTGGCAACATGGTCAGGTGTTTATGGTTTAAATTTCATAAAATACAATATATCCTATGTTACTCAGTAAAGATGCAATTTTCTAATGTTGAAAGAATTATTGCCGTGTAGCTTTTAAGTACCAAGCCAACAATCGAATATATTGTCTTTAAGATATTAATATAGATTACTTTAAATTTTATTTTCGACAAACAGACCTTGTTAACAACCAACGCCCCTCACAAATCCCGATTCGATTTAATGTGATAAGATAAATGTAGATAAATGTTTAGTCGACCATCGACTCGCGACGGGCTGTGCCGATCTTGTGCCATGTTGGATTCCGATGTCTTGTTCCTTGGAGATCGCGAAGTATCTGACAGGTGATTACCAATGATTTTCTACAAATAGAACCTTATCGGTGTGTCGATATAAATCTCGCGGTCGTGTTGTACAAGAAAATTTGCTGTTTATCGTGTCCGCATTGTAGGCTGGAGATATTGTATTGATTTATTCAATCATCAGTTCTTTTGATACGACTATGTCATAATTATGCGTTTGTTCTAGCCCAAAGATTACAAACGCGTAGCTAAATTATAAGTTATAGTATTGTAACATTACCTAGTAATTATATTGCATATTTAACCGTGCAAACCACAGCAATGCTAACACAGCAATTTAGTTGTGGTGAGAGAGAGGTACCGCATATGGGAGGTATACAGACGATCTTTGTATGAAGTCTACCTTTACTATCATTATCATCATCATCATAGCAGCCGTTAAACTGTCACTTTTGCTGGGAATTTTGCCCATAGTTGCTGCTCTGGGCACACGTGGTGATATTTACAGAGTGGAACATTTTTGACGACATGAATACTGTTGCCCATCCTTGATGCATTTGAGCTATACCTTTTTGGGTGGATATACCGCCATCTGTCGGTACCGTTACATCAGTCGCTTATTTAACTAATTGTAATTGTCTTGAATTTTATTTTACTGACGTATTCTTGTTTTTGTATTAGGATTTCTTTTTAATAGTTTAGTTAAGTTTTAAGTGTTAGTTAATATGTTTTTTTCCTTTTTTATATTAGGTTTTTTATATTCTTCTTTAATTTTTGTTACATTTGGTTCATAGATATAGTGTAAATTGTACTACACGATTCATGTAATCAAACGCTGGTGAACTCAAATAAATAAATAGATACCTTCTACCAATTATTCTATTCCACTGTACCTCCATAATAAGTACTTACCATAAATTAATCATCTAATAAATAAATTAACTGTCAAGCCCTAATCTATGAAAGTATATTTTTACGAACCAGTTTTATATAAATTAACAACGTACCGTTCTGCTGTCGGTAGCCTAAGTAAAAAACAATTGTATACTAAGTATGTATGACTAACAATTGTATACTAAGTATATATATATATATATATATATATATATATATATATATATATATATACACACACACAACATCTCATTCGTAGACCTGATTCCGTGATAAGTAACTTAAATATCTTGTGTTACAAATATTATTATCGTCATAATCGTCGTACCAGCCATTGGAAGTCCATTGTTGGACATGAGCGTCTCCAAAAAAGGAGGCAAAAACGCAAAACGCATCTTTCTCGATGGGGACGCCGCTGCCCAATCCTGCCCTGTGCATTTGAGTTAAACAGTTCCGGATGGATACACCGCTAGCTGTCGGTTCTGGTACCTTAGTCGCCTCTTACAACACTTGGTAAAGAGGGAAGTAGTTTTCTATTCTGCCGGTATCTCTCGGCAAGATACAGAAATACATGTTTGCAACACAGCCTAAGTGCCTAAGCCTAAGAGCAAATGAAAGTGTTAAACACATATATTTATGTAAGACGAGATAGAATCCCCGCGCCTCGCTTCGGGTCCAACCCGTCTGTTAGATTAATTTGAAAGCCTCACGCGCATTTGTGCTGAAATGAAAACTCCATTTCACATTATATTGCGAAACGTATTTGAACTCAGGGCAATAGATCAACCAAATTAAACGGAATCCGTAAAATTTTCGCAGTCGTTATTAAAATAATACAAATGCGAGTCATCAAGTCCATAATTGGCTGTGGATATTGGATAGGTTTTAAATATATATCTCTAGCCTTGTGTACGTTCAATTAGTATATTTTATCATCATTACAGCCATTGAAGTCCATTGCTAGACATAGGCATCTCTATGAAAGGAGGATTTTTGCCCATAATTGCCGCGCTGGGCAAGTGTGTTGGCAATCGCACAGCGCTGCTTTCGCAACGGGGATGCTCCTGCCCATCCCCAACCTGCGTATTTTAGCTACACTGTCTCGGATGAATATACCGCCTTCTGTCGGTTCTGCTGCCTTAGTCACCTCTTATAATACCTGGTACAGAGAAAGGTACTATTCTACTCTGCTAGTACCTCACGGCAAAGTTACAAGAACAAATTAATATCAGTATATGTTTTTATTAAAAGTTCAAGATTGTTTCATATATGATATTTAAGTTCCCCCATAAATAAGTCGATTTACACAGATAATGCTGAAAATATTTTTTCGAACTTATTTGATACTGCTTGAAAAAAAATAATATCGACTAACTTTTAATATTTTTTTTCATTTTTCTCACTATTGAGAGCGCTGTATTAATTGCTTTTGCTTTTACGAGCCCGATGGTGCAGATGCGTGATAATATAAGCACATATAGGAGCATTCCTATCCTATCCTAATTTCGCTTCGGTATGTAATTATTGTTTTTGTAATTTTTAAGTGTTTTAAGCTACTCATCTCGGAGGTCAACCTATGAGATGTCGTGAGAAAATTGCTTACTTTATTGTATAGCAAAATTTAAAAACAACATATTTGTCATACATTTACATGTTTTTTTTTTCTTACCTAATGTTGCATTGCCTATGGTTGCAGGAAGCATATACCGACGAGGGGCTCGTCGGTGGAGGAAGCTCTACCGAGTCAATGGACACATCTTCCAAGCGAAACGGTTTAATAGAGTAAGTACAAACAATTTATAACAAACATAATAATATGTATATATATATATATATATATGTGCGTGTATGTTTTTTTGTTGTATGTTGTATGTTTGTGTATGTTTTTGTTTATCTACACAAACATAATGAACAAGAAAACGCAAGCAATTTCTCAAAGATGACCTTTGCCATGATTGCGATGAGAATACTGCTGTCCATTTTAGTTGTCGCATTTGTTTCGAGATATATCGCCAGGTTTGTTCCAGAATCTCGCTCGTATCTTATGGCACCTGGTACAGGAGGTTCTGTCTTCCTCTGCGAGTACCCCACGCCACAAGTTCAATTATCAAGGGTATATAAAAATTATACTTTTAAAGCGTCTAGTGATTGCATTTAATAACTTCTACTAGTAGTGCCCACGACTTCGTCCGCGTGGCATAGTGACTTTGGGGGGTTTAGTAGCATACCTCGATAAATGGACTATCCAGCACAGAAAAAAAATTGAAATCGGCCTAGCGGTTCCTGAGATTAGCGCGTTCAAACAAACAAACTCTACAGTTTATAATATTAGTATAGGTGACAGTTAAAATTACTTGAGACGTGTGAGCGAGATGCCGATATAAAATTATGACGTCATCTGCCACCATCTTTTACAAATCAATAACTAGACCACGATTAGTCAAACTACCGACAACGTTAATTACTAACCACCATTTGTTGAACAACTGAGACAGCTAAAACTGTGTTTATTATCTTTTAATCGCCGATTAATTCACTCGTAAAGCTATACTAACAAGTGCTTAGCTGAATAGGTACCGATATTAATAGCGATCCTATAAAGTACAATATTCAAACGGGATAATAGCATTAATGTTCCCACGATTTAGGTGTCTCTTGTGGAATACTAAATATTCGTGCTTTTAACGCGATATTTAAAATAAAAGTAATTTAAACGATATTTTGAAGTCCTCACGTTTGTCGTCTCCTAGGAATCGATTTGGCTAGATTTTTGTGTTTGTATGTATTTAATATCCTACTATTAAAGTTTGTGTTGATGGATGTTTGTTAGTCTTTTGATGCTTACTATCGCGCGTCACGTTTGCTAATCTGTCGACTTAGTCAAATAAAAAAGGCACTACGTAACCTACCACAACTTGTGATATTTTATTCTAAACGTAAAAGATTTATTTGTAAATGGATGAACATGATAATTTATCACGTTTGCGACGTTTTGCTTTTGCAAAAAAGCAATAAAAGAAGAGCTCTTCTGAGCCAACATTGCCAACGTTGTGTTAAATCATGACCTAAAATAGAATACCATCGCAAGTGCAATTGATAGATGTTAAAACTGTTCAATTGTTTTTAACACTCCTTTCAATTGTTATTGGAAGTAGTACGCGGCAATTGACCCGTCAATTGTGTTAATGCCATCTTTGATATTGGTGTTGCAGAGCTCAGAACCATGAAATCTATTGAATATCCGATGTATTGTTTTATGTTATTTTAGACTGAGAAGGAATTTTGAATTAGATAGGTTTTTTTGTTCATTTTTCTTTATTAAGGAAACACACAATCAAACAAACAACAAGGTCGTGGGTTCGATCCCTACCCAGAACAAATATGTATATGATGAATGTCCGTGTAATAAATATGTATTAAAGTAATATATTTGTAATTCCTCTTTGTCTTCTATCTGTAACACAAGTGCTTTAAGCTACTTATCTCATAGTCAGGTCAAAGTGTGAGATATCGTTTGAGAGTATTATTAGTATTAGATTAAATTTATAATGCAAATATATAATTTAAAGTTTCCATAGATAGTTTTCATTGTTAGTCTTGATATGAAGACAAAAGCGAAGAAAGCCAAAATTAAAAAAAAAAATCCATAGCCAACAAAATCAAATATGGCGTCTCATGTAATCGTGATGAACACCAATTTATTTTTATATTTCAGCGCGCTTTCTGTGCCTTTTGTCAAGACCGAATCTGGGGGTTAGGGCGACAGGGTTTCAAGTGCATCCAGTGCAAGCTCCTGGTGCACAAGAAGTGCCACAAGTTGGTGCAGAAACCCTGCTCCAATGAACACGTGGACCCTGTCGAAGTCAAGGATGACGCCAATGGGGAGAGCACGCTGGGACGAGCTTCCTCAGTCAGGTAGGTGAATCGTGTATTGGTTTGAAGGGTGAGAGAGGCAGTGAAATTACTGCGTACATAGTGTCTTCAATTCGCATGGTCGGCGTAACCCTAGTGATGATACCTTTGCGATGACACGAGTGATATTTTAGTGATTTCTAATAATCAGTTTAAGAAAATAGTCCCTTATATTTAAGATAATATATACTAGCAAAAAACAATTTGTCACAGGTCTCACGCGGGACACGAAATGCATCTCTCTAGCTAGATACAACCACATGCATATTTGTTATGGTGGCAAGTGTAGTCGTCCTTTTCGACTGATGAGATGTGATAATAATATATTTCTATTATCTGAAACTTCGTTTTGGTACATAGCAAAATATTATCCCGTTCAACGCGTAATTATGGGATTTCTAATCCCGTTCTTAGTTCTTTAAATATTTTCCATACTGAACTCTTAATTCTCATCGTTCCGAAACAAACCAGGGTCCTAACAATAAAAAAAAACATATAAGATAATTACCCGATTCGGTGACAGTCTAGAATTATGGGTGAAAATGAATTTCGTTGCTTCATTTTAAAATACATAAATTAAGTAACAAATGAAAACTATGATACCTCAAATAACCATCCTTTCATACTTCATGGGCTTACTTTTTGAGACAGTAGTCTGGCAAAAGAACCTCATGACCTCCTTAATCATCATACAACCATTGGAAGTCCACTGCTGGACATAGGCCTCCCCGCGATAGGGGGAATTTCGCCCATAAATGCCGCGCTGGGCAAACGCCGCCCTGTGCATTTGAACTACACTGTTTGGGATGGTTATACCGCCATCTATTTTTTCTGTTGCCTCAGTCGCCTCTTACGACATCTGGTGTAGAGGGAGGTACTATTCTATTCCGTCGGTACCTCACGGCATCAAAAACCAATTATATCTCGCTAATAATAAAGTCGTATATTGCAGATCCCGCGCGGAACCGGAGCTGCCACTGCCGGAGACGCCGCCGGCGCCGGCGCCCGTCAGCCTGGTGCCGCGCGAGGACCTGGAGCCGGGCTCTCAGCGGCAGTACTCGCTCGAGGACTTCGAGCTCATTAGGGTTATTGGACGTGGATCTTATGCTAAGGTAGAACTCTTTCTCCACTCCATTTACAATTTGAAAGGTGATAGGCACTGAAATTTTAGGGTAATGTGACATAATATATTCAAGTCACAAGGTTGGCAACGCGTTAGTGATATCCTTTTGATATTACGAGCGTCTATAAGCTGCAATGACGCTTACTATCATGAGGACGAATGCTTGTTTGTCAACTGAGTCTAGTCTTATTCTTTTTTCAGTCTTCTACTTTAATTACATGTGATATACCGTTAAGAACTAGAATTTAGTATCAAATTCTATTATTTTAGACCCAATAATTATGTTACAATACTTATTAAATACCCAACGGTTTGTAGGTGCTGATGGTAGAATTGAAACGCACGAAGCGCGTATACGCCATGAAGGTGATCAAGAAGGCGCTGGTGACGGACGACGAGGACATCGACTGGGTGCAGACAGAGAAGCACGTGTTCGAGACCGCGTCCAACCACCCGTTCCTGGTGGGACTCCACTCCTGCTTCCAGACGCCCAGCAGGCTGTTCTTTGTTATTGAGTTCGTGAGAGGAGGCGATCTCATGTATGTTATAGTTTTATCTCAAATTAATTACAATTCAATATATTGCCCCATGATTTCAGAGGTTTACCCGGAGAAACAGACATTCGATCAATATCGATTGCAATATCATTATATTTTGTTGTATAAATTATTACTACAAATTCATCATCACCATTATTACATTCACTGTAAGTAGACTGCTGAACATAGGCCTCCCCAAGAAATGGGTAATTTTACCCATAATTGCCGCGCTTCGCAAACATGTTTAACGGCAAACAATTTACATATTAATTTAATTATTACTTTGTGTTTTTACAGAGTAACTTTATTTCTGTTTTTATATTATTACAATATATAGTTGCAAATGAAAATCGGTTGGATTAAAGGCATCGATAGATTGTTCTTGAAAACTGACTTTCAAGTACACACAACGATTGTGTGTTACGTGCCACACTCTAAAGCATTACTTGCTATAATATTGACCTGACAGATCTGACCTGTTAGTCGATAAACAGACTAGATAGTTCTAAAAATGGTGTTAGTCGATAAACACACTAGGTAGTTCTAAAAATTCTCATCCCTACATTTGTCTCCCACAGGTTCCACATGCAGAGACAACGGCGGTTGCCGGAGGAGCACGCGCGGTTCTACGCGGCCGAGATCTCGCTGGCACTGCACTTCCTGCACGAGCGCGGCGTTATCTACCGCGACCTGAAGCTCGACAATGTGCTGCTCGACCACGAGGGACACATCAAGCTCACAGACTACGGCATGTGCAAGGTACGCGTAGCACTCGTAGCGCTTTTCGATTCCGTAGCAACCTCATATGTTAAAATTTTATTCAAGCACTCCTAGCACGCGTGCCGTCTCTGTCCCTGGAGTTATAACCGACCGCACTAGTGCGGCCGGGCCCCTTTTCTTTTGCAAACAACTTTATTGTCCCCGACGATAGCCACCCGAGCCGATGTTGAGCCCCAGAAGCGCTCCGCGTAATAGCCGTCAACACGGTTTACTACTTTGAAATGATATCAGAGAGAACTACGAAGAGTGTATTAAGTGTTTGTGATTGTAGAATGCAGCGAGACTCTGACAGAGGAAGGCATTTAAAGAAGTTATGCTTACGGGAGGAGCGATCAGAATTCAGATTGTCCAAGTCTACGCTTGCAGGAAGGTGTCCGGCCCGGCGACACGACGTCTACCTTCTGCGGCACGCCCAACTACATCGCGCCGGAGATACTGCGCGGCGAGGAGTACGGGTTCTCGGTGGACTGGTGGGCGCTGGGCGTACTGACTTACGAGATGTTGGCGGGCCGCTCACCCTTCGACATTGCGCAGGCCGCCGACAACCCCGACCAGAACACGGAGGACTACCTGTTCCAGGTGATCTTCACGGACTTGTAAATTTATACACATACAGTTTCCCAAAGCGTCAGTTTTTGACGGTGTGAACATAGACCCCAATTATTAATTCATTATGATAATTATGATGATAATATTAATACCTCTCATAGATTGAACTGATTCCGTGATAAGTCGCATTACGCACTCGTATTACGGATATCAGATAACAGAAGAACCATAAATATATTACTTAAACACATAATTAACACCCAGACACAGAACAAACACGATTTATTTAATAAGTGACAAATATTTGTACGTTGATATTTGTAATGTATTTTTTTGTATTTATTTAAGTATTATATTCATCCCCTGTTGTCTGTTGCCCCTGTACGAGTGCTGTAATCGACTTATCTCGGAGTCAGATCAATGTATAAGATGTAAAAAAAAATAGAAAAAAAAATCACCTGTATGTGGGTCGAACCCCCGACCCTTGGCGCGCAAGGTAACATCACTACGATCTGCGCCAATGAATGGGGCCCATCAATGAATGCGCGTGCGGCGTGTCGCAGGTGATCCTGGAGAAGACGATCCGCATCCCGCGCTCGCTGTCCGTGAAGGCGGCGTCGGTGCTGAAGGGGTTCCTGAACAAGAACCCGGTGGAGCGGCTCGGCTGCGGCGATGGCGGCTTCCTCGACATCGTCAGCCACCCCTTCTTCAAGAGCATCGAGTGGGAAATGGTGAGTAAGCCGAGGGTCTGACGCTCCGCTTGTTGGTTGGAGAGAATATTACTTCAGCGGTTTCAGATTTAAAATTCGAATCAAACATCTTTTGCGTACTAGTTTTTACCCACAGCTTCGCCCGCTTAAACGTTCATTAGAAACGCTACTCTTTTACGAATGAAAGCTATATATATAATATCCTTTCTTGTTTAATTTCACGAAAATCGGTTCTGTAGATAAAGCGTGAAGAGGCAACAAACAAACTGAATTTTACATTACTATTACTATTATTAGTAGTTATTTTAGATTGAGAAAATGGAATCGGATTTGGGTATTTTGATTGGATTGAATTTTACCCTATATCGCGTTTTAAAATAGATCAGCGCCATCTATTGATTATTTGTAGTATTAAAATTGTCGTTTATCGTTATTGCCACGGGAGTTCTATGTGTTTTAGGACCAATGATAATGTGTACTGTACTGTTTAATTATGTACTTTTTAATTTTGTATTTCAGTAGGATTCATTTCATATATATCTCAAGGTTCGATTATCCTATTAATATCATAAATGTTAAAGGTTGAAATGAACTTTCAACGTTTTGATGAAACTTTTCAATAATATTGCTTATACATCAGAATAACACATAGGTAACAATTTTTACAGATTTGTACATAATATAACGTTAAGTGTTCTTTGCGCAACAGACGCCTGCCAATTTCCAACTGCAAATCTGCTTATCATCATGTTGAAATGCAGACAGGAACGAAGGTTTTTATTTATTTAAAATCACTTCTTTAGTTAGGTCATACCCTAATAAACCAAATGTGTATAATAAGTGAAAGAATTTACTAGAATAAGAAGGAGTGTAATGTTAACATTTTTTCATTTTATTTATCAATTTTAATAGAATGTGTCCTGTGTCATTGCAGCTGGAGCAGAAGCAAGTGGTGCCGCCGTTCAAGCCACGCCTAGAGGGCGAACGCGACCTGGCCAACTTCCCGCCAGAGTTCACCGACGAACCCGTGCATCTTACGCCCGACAACGAGTACGTACACATGAACACTAGAACGCTCGCACACATACTCACACACACACACACACACACACAAACACACAAACACACACACACACACACACAAACTCACAGTTCAAACCCATGCGTACACATGCACACACGCACAAACGCATACGCACGCACAGTCATATAAGAATAAAAAATCCACATAATACTCATTATGTACCTGACTCTGAGATAAGTAGCTCTTAAGCACTTGGTCTTAACATCAAAAATCTGATTTAAGTATAATACTTTCACACATCTTTATCACCCAGACCTAGAACAAACTACAATTTTCATCACATAAATTAAATTATTATGTTCTTTTAGACGCTTTAAAAGCTGCTTATCATTAACTGATAATATTTTAAAGTATAGTTGTGAGAGATATACCATATCGTAAGGTATAACATGGTCATCCCGGTGTAATAATCTTGCCTTACCTCCAGCACCGTGATCGCGGACATTGACCAGTCCGAGTTTGAGGGCTTCGAGTACGTGAACCCGCTCCTAATGTCACTGGAGGATTGCGTGTGACACCACGCCTGCCTGCTGCACCCCTACCACGACCCACTGCAGGTACATTATTTATAGCAGCCATGAAACGTCTACTGCTGGACACAGGTCTCCTCAAAAATAGGGGAATTTGCCTATAATCGCCGCGCTAGCCCAAGTGTGGTGGCAATCGCAGAGCGTAGTTTCTCGACGGAAATGCTGCTGCCCATCCCCGCCCTATTACATTTGAGGTACACTGTTATCGATAGATATATTGCCATCTGTCGGTTACGGTACTTCAGTCGCCTTTAGCACAGGGGTGTGCTAGTTGTCGTTAGAGGTACTATTCTACACTGGCGGTACCCCACGGCAGGTACATTACCCTTATATGTATATATATACAATATATTATTTATCTAACTTTATTCCACAAAATAGCACTAAAAAGAAAATATACACATTTTCACGTTTTAAAGCCATTGAAAAGTAGTTTGATAAATTGGAAAGAAATACAAAGTTATGTTCTAAGGTGTCCCACACATAGTCAGTGATATTTCAATAACACGTATGTAGTAACATTAGTGAGTAAGGACCAAATTTTCATTCTAATCTCGAGCCTCATTTACAATCTCTACTTACGCGGTATTGTACGAACACTGGCATCTGTCGTTGCAGGCATACGGGTACGGCGCGGGCGGGTCGTCGTCCTCCGACTACGACTCCGTGTGCTCGGAGCTGCCGCCGCGCAAGCCCAACCTGCTGCAGCACATGTTCTGTCTGCCGCTCAACTAGACGCACGCACACACACTACACACACACATCACACACCACACACAACACACACACGCCGTAAGGGAGGACGCTTTTGACGGTTATGTTTGTTTTGCAACTCGTTTTATTTTTATAATTGATTGCTAATATTGAGTCTATCTAAATGTATGTACTATCCTACATTTTGTATTGGTTTATTAAATTTAAGTTTTTGCATAGTTCTGAAATGCGACTACACGCCAAGTGTACATACTTTTTAATAATTATTAAAAAAAGTTGGTTCTATAACTGGGCATAACTTGTATCGATATATTTAATTCAGGCTAACCCTAAATATATAAATATGTACATATAAAACTTATCACATAAATATTATAATAATTTATGTTTTAAATATAATATGTCGAAATAAACTAATCGTCAAAATCGCTTCAACATCACTTAGAATTATTTAACCACACCATGATAATAATATAAGTTAATTGAACCGTTTACAAAACGGTGTTATTCGTTAATTTAATTATATTGATCGATTAAAATGCTTAAGGTTGTATTTCTTTAAATGAAATTACCGTGTTTCTATACAATTACCAAATGTTATTCTTACTTGTAATTATATTGATCAAAATCGTTGTTTATTTTCAAGAGATTGTTAAATTGTTTTTTACTTATATAATGTAAGTAATTAACGAATGTTACCTCAGAGATCGCCTTAAAAGTGTCTGGTCAATTTTGAGCGGGAAATATTTTTGTAACTGCGCGTTCGTTCACATTCGATCCGAAAACAGTTTGTCGTCCCTAATATGTGCTATAGGGAGGCATTGACCTGCATTTTGTGAACGACTAAAAGGATCAAGTGTAGACGGACCCTTGGACATTCCCTAAATGTATTATAGTGACCTGAAAAAATAGAAACGAAGTGATTTGTTAGTGTTTTATAATTAATAAAAGTCTAAACATGTAATCGTGATGCTCGCGGTTACCCGCGTCTCGCCGACGCACTGGCTACCAATTTTTACGAAACAAAAATATTTATATTTAAGTATTTAAGCGGTGCTTTCGTGTTTTTTTCGTATTTAATCATATAGGCTATCGAATTGTTGCTAAAACTTTGTAATTGTATATTTTCTTCTAGTTTACCAACCCACTCTAATATAATAAAATTATCATTTGATCACACACAAAAATGACCTCTATTTCAATTTGAAAACGGTGTCTATTCGTCTTCCCACCGATTTTGATTATATCTATTCGATTGACACAGTACACTTGCTTTATTACCCAAAACATTCGAACGCACTATTTCATCGTATTGTTTTATAATATATCTTAATATCGTTTAACGAGATTATTATTTCTCATACGGAATTGAACACATTACGGACATATTGTTAATTAGCCAAGTTTGGTGCTGGATATATAATGCATTATACATACGCTTGAACGTCGGTAGTGGGGAGCAGGGGGCAGGCGTCACTAAGAAATTAAAAGATCAAAATTATTAAAAGGAACGATTCCTTTATAAAACGCTTCGTGTACATATATATAGGGGAATTAATCAGTACTATACGAGAAATATAATAAGACTTAATATTTTTGAAATTATTGTAGTGTCTATACTTTCTATGAGAAAGGTCGGGTTAGTAATGTTCGTATGTAATGTAATTTCGTCACTTGTATGACGCCATTTTCTCCGGTGTCGGCGCGTGATACGAGAATCGCCTTTATGCTAACTGACTTAAAGAGTATATTCGAGTACAATTTTGAGTGTTTACGTAACGTCGAATGCTCGGCGCAAGCCACGCGTGGTCATTGAACCCTGAGATTTCGCGCTTCCGAACTCCCCTTAGAAATGGGGCAGCGATTTGCACACTTTGTTCTATCATTATTATTTTGAGCAATAAATTATATTCGTAGTTGTACCCTTGTGGATATTGTGATAGATCGTCGGATCTAAAAAAAAGGCACGTAAGGAATTAAACGTAGATCTTCCGCGGCCGGACGGCCCGAGGAGCGTATTATAGTCCTTATCCAAATTCAGTATATTCCCTAGACGCCTAGATGTAAGCTAGTTTCGTAGCTACGATTCTCTGCATTTTGGTTCGCGTGTCGTTTACTGATTCGCCAAGTGTACAAACTAATGACTGTGTTCGACTCTGTAGATATGATCGGGTATTCGTAACTGGCACGCGATGACTCGATGCTATTTTAATACATTTCTTGACATGGAAAATTCACAACTTCAATCTTATTAAATTCTATAATAAATACATATACTATATGACGAGTAAAAGTGTTAATTATATAAAGTTAAAATGTGATTATTGCCGGTTTCAAAGTTGAATATATTTAAAAGGAGCTGTGAACTTTCCATGCCTCCGAGTGTATATTATATTCCATTCCCTATAGTAGATCCTATAGTCCTTTATAGCTAACACCACTCGATTAGGTAGCCAACGAATTTTATAAAAAAAAAGTAAATATATAATATTGAGCACTGAAACAAATTTAAAATCGTGTACATTATAAACAAATAACTCTTAAACATTGGTTATAAAGTATTATAACAAATTATTGTTAAATGTAGAACAAAAGACTTATTATATAAAAAGATAATTATTGTGAAGGTATCGGCGGCGCGTGGCGCACGGCTGGGAGTCCACAAGTATTCTAAATAGTGTAGTGCCCGCGGACCGGGGCTATCTTAGACATTTTGCACCGGTATTATAGTGATTTATACACGCGCGGCCGCTCGCGGCACCTCACTGGTCGCTATGTCGCAGCGACCGGAAATATAAGTGACACGGGTGCATTTCGTCGCGCACCGACCCTGTATTTGTGTTCCGGGTGTATTACGTCGCGCACCATCCTATATTTGTGTTCCGGGTGCATTATGACAAGCAACCGCCCTGTATTTGTGTTTAGGGTGTATTACGACGAGCACCGATTTTGTATTTGTGTTCCGGGAACATTACCACGTGCACCAATCTTGTATTTCGAGTGCATTTCGTCCCTATAATTGTATTGCAGTGCACCGACCATATAATTGTATTCCGGTTGCGTTACGTCGCATACAGACTCTGTGGTGTGCTGGGTGCATTTCGGTGTGCATCGAATGTGTATTCGTGTCGCGGGTGCGTTTAATGCCGCATCGTATTTGTGCCGCAAGTGCGCTTCGGCGCGCAATTTAATATAGGCCTCTAACTTTTACTTGATATTTCTATGTTGTGGTTATTATATACCCTTATTGTATTCTATTGATGTGTTTCCGGTTTGAGACTTATGGCGAAGAACGTGTAGTTGTTGCGTCGCATAAAAGTGAAGTTTATGTAGCGGATATAAAGTTTGTTTTCGCATGTTGAGCGGTTTACTTTAAAATTATAGAACGCGATCCTTTTGCAGTTGACCCGTGCCTGCGTGTGGGGATAATTTTGTATCATTTTAAACTAAGTATTTATATTGTAAGCGACAGTATTTTGGTACTACTAACGCTTTAGGTGTATTTAGTTAACATTCCAACGTATATGAACGCATTGTTATTTGTTCTGTATGTTTACTTGTTTTAAATGCAGGGTGCTGGCTTACTCAGTGTGAATTGCATGCTGACTGTTGTATAAAACGTTTATCCGCTGTTTCTATATACATAATTGTAATTCATTAAACCAGCACTTTGCATCCTCGATATCGTATCGCACGCTGTGAACAAGTTAAGTTTGGATTTATCTAAGTGTTTACCAAAAATATGTATAAATACTAACTGCATGACAAGTGACAAACATTTATTCTAGAATGTTATAAGGAATTGTTATACTTACGCCACTTTAGAACAAATCATGTAATTAATTTGTAATTGTTTAAGTTACGTTTTCTTGCATGGACATACACGATTTGTTAATGTACGAAGCGATGTGTATGTAACGTATTTGCATAATGTACGTTGGTTTTTGTTGTGTATTTTCACTTGTACGTGAACACCAATGTTACTTAACAGTTTGATTGTGGTTGCTTGCTGAGTGGTTGCGACTTCTGTCAAATTAGACTGGGTGAACTTGGGATACTGTACTATTCTATGCTTAATTGAAAATAAAGGAAGTTTAATCCGAACTTAGGTTTTATTTGTTGGTCCTTGTACTGGAACTGGCCTCGAATTTACTTTAACACGCATGAACGGAAGATATAAGATAGTATTTTATGTATTGTAACTGATCTTCTTCTTTTTATTTAGTTAACCCCACTGTAGAATATTATTAATTACAAGATTACGTAAAATATCTTTTCAATCATAATTTATAATATTTATTTGAAATTTCTCATATCGCCATACGACTGTATTTAGTTACGACTAATAAATATATTTTCAGCTAATTCATTAAGTGGGAATCGAAGTCGCTATAGTAATACATAGGTCAAAAATAGTTCGTAAGCACCCTTGCAAATTTCTTAACAAGTTTAGTACAAAAAAGTAAAAAAAAAAATTATGTTATCATTTTGACAAAAGCAATAATATAGAATCATTTACATACTATGATATTTATGCTTATTTATGATTCACACTTCCCAATTAAAGTACTAGTAGATAATTAAATATAAAGGTTCAAAGGAAATAGTGGCTAATTAGCATCAAAATACCTGGTTCAAAGTGGATAATTTTATAAAATTTATATAAAAGTAAATATTTACCATAAAAAAGTAACTTGCATCATATTTCAGGCGGGATTCGAACCTGCATATCTATTTGGAAGATACTGAGCAGCATCAATTTTATTGATCATTAGAGAGCTTTGGACATCACAGAGGGGTAGTTATGATGATGATACATTTAGGGAGACGATCGCGCGATGAATACGATAACTGCACTCCATTTGAGGCAGGAATAATAAAACACACAAATCCAATTACAGTTTATTCCAGTAAATGCATTTAGAACACTAACAACACATTACGAAAATACTATACAATACAAACAAAATCAGCATCCCCTTTTCCAACCGAATAATCTCGAACCAAGAGGTCGCGAACCTCTTGTAGTCGGCTCGCCGCGTCGTGACGTCACAGTACACTATGCCCTGCCATACTTACATTACGTCTACATATTAACAGCCGGTTAATCACAAAATAACAGGATACAAAACAAAACTAAATAAATGCAACCTCATTAACATACTACGATACTGAGGATAATAGATCGGTGGTTTTACTGTGGCGTTCACAAAAATTGAGATGGTTGAGATGGTTTAGACATGTAGATATATAATAAATTAATAATAAATAAATTCTCACAACATCTTATATACCTGATCTGACTCCGTGGTAAGTCGCTTAAAGCACTTGTGTTACGGATATCAGACAAGAACAGAGGAATTACAAATATAATACATATTTTTAATACCCAGACACAGGACAAATACAAATACCATCATATAAATATCAGTTCTGGGTGGGGATCGAACGACCCCTGGCGCATAAGATAGGATCACTACCATCTGCGTCATCGGGCCCGTCCTTGAAAGGCTGGAAAGTAGAATATCCGCACAAATATATAGTGCGGAAAGGAATGGATGAGAATAGGACGACCTAGGCAAACATACCTTATCCAGGTAGAAGCAATTATAAAAGGCCAGGTCATAAGTACTGAGAATAAACGAGCGTGTATGAAAGGATTAATGCGAGTAAAGGAATTGAATGAGGTATGCTAAAATCGTAGGAAGTGGAGATCAAGTTTCTGCCTACCTTGATAGAATAGGCGTGATGTATGTATGTACATCGTAAAGTACATATACTGTAAGAATAAAGAGTAAAACATAGTATTTGTTTAAAAATAGATAGACTTCAGATATATCGACGGTCAGAAATTCGATTGGCGTAATGGACATGTAGAAAAAACGATTGTACATATTTATATCTGATTTCTGTGATAGTTTCAAGTAAAATAGGATACAATTTTAAATATTTGTTATAAACGAATTAATAATAATAAAAAAGATAAATATAACGACTTAATTATTTTTATTTTCTTTTATATTCTTCTTGTAAACCTGCACATCTAATCGTCCCTTACGACAATTAAATTGATCAAGAGGTTGATACATAAAATATGGAGTGGACATTTTAATACACGAACACTACTAATAATTATTTATACAAATTTAATCAGCTTATAGAAATACGGGTAAGCCTCATGGGAGATAAATAGTCCACTATCACAAAGTTACATTCAGCTAATGAATGTGCAGAAATATCAGACCTTAGAGGATCGCAAAACCAATTTTAATCCCCAGCTATTAGATAAAGACAGAATTTAAAAAAATATTACGAATCACATTAAGAGAACCTCCGACACCGAACTTAGTAATGCTAACACTAATTAAGTTTAATATATAAAATATATATTTAGCAATATCTCTATATACATATATATATTTATATAATCTCTTTTCATTGATGTAATCACAGTTGTCTTAGAACAGAATAATGGAATAATCGACACAATAGTTTTACCCTTACTCCAATACAATATGAAAAATAATAAAACTAAAACTCTAAAGGTGGTCCGAACAACGATTCTATTAGCTAGGGTAAAGTGTAAAGACTCAAAAATATACTCGGGTCATTGACACGTCAGACACGCTAAGGAGGAATATATATTTGATATGGTTTATACATAACACCCGTTAATATATAAGTATATATAGTGGCCTCTAAGGCCCTTTGACCTATTCAATAAACCCCAAAATTTCTACGCGTATTTATCGCCCACATACATTGTTAGATTAGATTTTTTCACACCCTTGCTTAATAAACTACACCTTCTTACGCTAAAAGGCAGCTAAATTATATTTATTAAGGCTAATGCAGTTACATGTATAAAAAAGGCAAACTTTACCGATCTTTTGTAAAAAAAAAAGGATTGTGGCTAGGATTTTTTTTCCGTTTACAAATTGAGATCAAATTTAATTTCAGTTTCTTTTATTTTTTTTCCATATTCATTATATTAAAAAAAATAATTAATTGTACAAGAATGGTATATTTTTAAAACGCCAAAAAAACATAAAATTCTATTGTATAATTCTGATTAAGTTGGGAAACCTAAGTATGGCTGTATGCTGAGCACGGTCGTGTTTTATGTACGCAATTGGAAATAAAGGGTTCGACAGGGCGGGGATGGGCAGGAGCCTGCCACCATGCCTGCCCAACGCGACATCAAAAGCTTTCTAGAGAAGGCCATCAGTGTACGTTCTACGGCTGGTATGGTACATACGGATCTTAGATCTTCTAGCTATCAAGTGGTTTAATTCAGCTGTCAATGTTGATAGTTAAGAAGCAACATTTTAGTGTAAATTCAGATTTAATTACGACCAATTATTTATATTAGCTATAAATACGAAAAAAAATTAAATTCAATATTCAACAAAAAAAAACCTAATGCTTCTCTAAGAAAATATTGCCTCATTGTCCTGTGTAAATGAAAATATATTTTGATCTCTTAACCGCCTTTTACCTTAATGACGGCGATAGCTGAATTCAAGCAATAGTTAGTGATTATTTTAAATGCATTATAATAATTCAATTACGATAAAAAAATCCAAACATCAACAAATTAAATTACGTATACTTTATACAAGTTAAAGGGATTTTTAGTACATATTTCGCAAAATGAATCAAAGAAACCTAAGACGACACTTAAAAGTTTACACATTATAACATATACCATTTGCTATTAAGCTTCTCAACTCATTGAGTGTATCTGTTTCGAACACACACAAAAACTCTTACATGCCACAGTATTGTATATTTCCCAAAATACCAACATTTTGGGCCGACAGTATGTTAATCAACTCGCTGCGGCCATCTACTGTCGGGCAATAGTCTGTGTCACTTTTTCTTTATGCATACTACTAATAAATCAATTAGAAAATAAATTACAAATACAATACATAAACGGAACTTCACAAGTTCAAATATGACAATGATTTCATCACACCGCTAATCACAGAAACGAAAAGTAATAACGACGAGAAAATACATTAATTACGACAATAGTACTAGTGAAATGGTTCCAACAAAAGAAGCGTTTACTAGATTTTTTTATTAGACCAGGTCGACACGTACACACACTCCGCGTGATAGGCATCACAGCCTTTAGACGCTCGTAATATCCCAAGGATATCACTATCTATTATAGAAATGGAAATTATTAGATTATAGAAATATACATAGAATTAAGCAAACACTAGTAATTTACAATACAAAGTTGGTGGGCCCGATGAAGATGGTCGTGGGTTGGATCCCCCGCCGGTACAAATATTTACATGACGATATTTGTGTTTGTTCTGTGTCTGGGTATTAAGTTTATGTATTCAGGTATTATATTTCTGATTCCTCTGTTGGGCGAAGTCCGTAACACAAGTGCCTTAAGCGACTTATCTTGGATTCAGATGTTATATTGAATTTATTGTTATTATTATTATAAAGAAGTTTACAGTACGCGTGATGCTAGAAAATGCCAATTTTCTGATTAAGTAAATACACACAACATAGGACAACCGACAATTATCTTTAGGTGTGACACATTGAGCTCAAAATTGAGTGTTATTTTGGCAGATTTGTATACGTTGCTTATTGTACAACATATTATGACAGTGTCTAAATAATTGTCTGGAAAATCACTAATTAAAGAATTAAAGAGAAAATTTTTACATTTTGAAAATACTCTCATATTCACACGAAGTTTTACATTGACCTGTCTCCGAGATAAGTAGCCTAAAAAGCACTTGTGTAACGGATATCAGATAACAATCATACCGAAATACATATAAATAACACCCAGACACAGAACAAATAGAAATGTTCATCATATAAATATTTGTCCTGGGAGGGGATCGAGCCCACGACCTTTTGCGCACAAGATAGAAATACTACCATCAGCGCCATCAATAAATTAAATTCCAGAACAATAACCAGGATTGGTTAAGTGACTTCAATTGTGCTCTCAAATAATTACAAATGATACATCAAATTAGCGTTTACATGACGCGGCGTATTTTATAATATGTCTAATTTATTTAAAAATAATATTTCCAATCCAACTAAGAATATATGTAAATATATTTAGTTAATGTATTATAGAAGAGAGGAGAGTAGAAGCAGACTAAATACGAGTTTTTTCTTCCACAAATTACCTGCAGTATTTTATTTAAATAATTTATTTTAATTTAATAATTTTGAACCTTCTTATGAATTATACGCATACAACGTCTTGGAAAAGTTTACTTTCCTATTGTGATAATAGACTTAAACGACAATTATAGCTTCACACAATATTAAACCCTAAAGTTATGAAAACAATATCTATAGAACAGTGATTCGTTGTTACAACATTCACTATTCTTATACAGGATGTAAAAAGGCTTAATCTAAAGGGTAAAATAATTTCCTAAAAATGGTCAAAAATATATTCGTCCTTTTTAATTTGAATATATATCTAAGGAACCACACATTTCAGGTACTTAACAACAACTTTTTTAAAGGATCAAGAATTCGTGGCACAAGACATCGTTAAGTTGCTTTTATATTAAACTTATATATTAAAAAAATATAGGTATATAATGGATATATTAATTTAACATGATTTTATAAATGAAGCAAATAAATCTAAAATGTAAATAGAAAATAAATAATTCCTTTAAGGATGATATGAAATATCGATAAAATAATTAAATTCATTAAGTATATGAGATTACAATGGTCTTGCAGTAAGTACACAATACTGTATTGTTGTATTAATACTGAGCTGTTTATGTAGGATCACATAACACCGTTAGAGATTCGTACTCTATATTAGTGTCTACACATACGACCTAATTAAGTATGTTATATAATATAAAAAAAATATAAAGAGATATTCAAAACTAAAAAATTATAAAGTAATACATTCACAAACAGACTATTTTATAACATCCAATAAAAACAAATACTCGATTGAATATTACGAGAAATGATACTTTTTTGCTTACTGATCGAGTGTGATGCTAATGATTTGTCGTCGGTACATGGGTGGCGAGGTGAATGACCTCACTTGCCTCCATTGGCGATCTTTTGCTTCTTGTTGGGCGGGGCGTCCGCTGCAAACATGGCGCCCGAGTGCAGCTCCTTCATCAGAAATGGCACCTGCAAGTAGAAAAGGACTTGTCAATCAAAGAATCGTGCTTAATTGAACTTGTTGAGGGCGGAGCAAGGAGGAGGGAGTAGCGAGATGAGGTTTCCAACGCAGGCGCCGGGGGAAAGGGGGGGTCGGGGCGAGATGTCACCTTCTGTTGCAGCTGCAGATGGTGTGCGGGAGGCAGGCCAAGGCAGGCGCGCATAAGATTCTCGACGCAGGTGCCGGGGGAATGTAGGGAGCGGGGCAAAATGTCACCTTGTGTTCCAGCTGCAGGTGGTGTGCAGGCGGCAGGCCGAGGCAGGCGCGCATGAGGTTCTCGACGCAGGCGCGCTGCTTGAACAGCGCATTGACGACGGGCGCGCCGGCCGGCACCAGCGGCGCCTTTAGCAGGTAAGACAACGGCGACATCACCGCGTGCATGCCCGACCACTCTGGAAACGCAAACATTAAGTCAAATTACAAACCTCTCACGCGAGCCGAACTGAAGAGATAGTTTTTTTCCGGGTTTCTTTGATCGTCGAGCAAAACAGATGGAAACTTTCGACACGCTTACTTAATTTTTTTAAACTAAAATTAATAATAATAAATTCACACATCTTACGCGAAATGTAGTTGGTTCTATCCCCGTACAGGATAAATATGTATGTGATGAACATTTGTGTTTGTTCTGGTTAAGAGAATATATTTATGTATTATATTTGTAATTCCTCTGTTGTCTGATATCCGTAACACAAGAACTTTAAGCTACATATCTCGGAGTCAGGCCATGGGTGAATTTATATTTTTCATGAGATGGGTGAATTTATATTTTATCCTTTAATAAAGCAGTCTAACTAAAAGTCACTAAAAACCCTAGCGTCCTTTCATTAACTAGGGACAGCTCTCCCAGAAGATGCAACACAACATTTTTCCAGGCAGACATCAGGTCTGTCTTTGGCTGGTCTTTTTTGGATGTCAATTACAGCGGGAAAGATTCCAAAAGGATATGGGCGTTCAATAATGAAAGACTCTGCCCCGGATTGTTTCCGCAAACCCTGATCGGAGCGAGACCGACAGAGTGTCACTCGCGGGCGCCTCTGAGGTTGCATCTCAGCTCGAGTGGCCGATGTAAGGTAGAGGTTGTGATTCATTGTTTGCAAGTAGGGATGGGCAGCAGCTTCCCCGTCGCGAATGCTGCGCTCTGCGATTGACAACACGCTCAGCGCGGCAAGCGTGTTGTCAATCGCAATATATCGCAAAATATGGGCAACTTTTCTTGGAGAGACCTATGTCCAACAGTAGACTTTTAATGGATGGTATGATATGAAGAAGAGAAGTATTTATGTGAAGTGCTAAAGGGGGAGGTGCTTTTCTACTCTGCTAATAACCTAATGGCTGATTAATATTTATCATATAACTATAATATTCACACAACATCTCGTACATTGACTTTACCCCATAATAAGTCACTTTAAGCACTTGTGTTACAGGCAACAGAAGAATCACAAATATAATACTTAAATACATATTTTAACACCCAGACACACAACAAAAACAAATATCATATAAATGTTTGTATCCGGTAAGGCTCGAACCCACAACCCTTGACGTATAAAATAGGATCACTACTATCTGCGCCACCAGGTCCTTCAAATAAAACACAGCCCACGTATTGTTTATATCTAAAGGTTTGCAGATATAAACATTTCCAGGATTATCAAGCCTGTTTCCTGTTGGAACCTACAGTGGTGTCATATTGAACTGGTCTAAACCACTTGCCTCCTTCGTCTTGCTTGAAGCTGACCCTCATGAATAGATCCGCTAGCAGCACCAAGTCCAGGATCAGGGGCACTGCCAGAAGCGAGTCCTCGCAGGTGTTGTGGACCACGATGGTGTTGGTGCCGTGCAGCAGGATCTCGGATGTATACTCGTCCATCGCACGCTTGGAATCACCTGATGAAATAGGTATGTGTTTATATGACTAGCTTTTACCCGCGGTTTTACCTCCGCGAATTTCCTATGTGAAAAAGTACTGTTTTGGGAATGAAAGGTACCTACGAATCCTTCCTTGTGAAAATTTACGAAACAGTTGAGTAGATACAGCGAGAGAAGAGGTAACAAACGAACCCACTTTAACATTAATCGTCATCATACCAGCCATTAGAAGTCTACTGCTGGACATAGGCCTCTCCAAGAAAGGAGGTTTTTTGCCCATAATTGCCGCGGTGGGTAAGCGTGTTATCAATCGCAGAACGCAGCTTTCGCGGCGGGGACGCTGCTGCCAATCCCCGCCCTGTGCATTTGAGCTGCACTGTTTCGGATGGATATACCGCCATCTGTCGGTTTTGGTACCATAGTTGCCTCTTACGACACCAGAAGCAGTGGGAGGTACTATTTTACTCTACCAGTACCTCACATTAATATTTTTTTTTTTTTTATTATTCGACCAGGTCGTGCAGTCTGCGAGATAGTAAGCGTCTACTCTGCAATCCCTACTAATATTATAAATGCGAAAGTAACTCTGTCTGTCTGTCTGTTACGCTTTCCCGCTTAAACCTCTCAACCGATTTTGATGAAATTTGGCAAAAACAATCTTTAGACTCTGAGAAAGGACATGGGCTATTTATTTATTCTAAATAAGGGTTGTAAGGGGTCGAAAGGGGGGATAAAAAGCTGTATGGAAGAATCGCTATTTTTAGAGCTAGAAACTTGAACCTTATTTTTCAAGCCATTGATTCGATTTAAAGAAACATAACATTCATAGTTTATATAAGTAAAGGTAAAAAGGTATGGCACCCAAAAAAACTAATCCACGCGGACGAAGTCGCAGGCATAGCTAGTTTCTTATAATCTTTAGATCTTAAGTACTATATAAACCAATAGATGGCGCTAAAAGATTTTAAAACGCGCTGTCGTATAAAATTTTGTCTTATCAGAATATTCCAATTCGATTGCAATTTTTTGATTTCAACTTACTAATATCACATGAGGTAGACCTTATACGAAGGTCGTGTGCATTAGTTCCTCAGTTTCCCCTATTTCTACAGCCCAAAAGCTGTGCTCTCAATGCTGTGTTCCGGTTTGGGGTGAGCCAATGAGTGAAATTACTGGGTTATGTGACATAATATCTTCAAATTACAAGGTTGGCAACGCTCTTGTGATATTCTAGTGATATCACCAGCGTCTATAGTCTGCAGTGATGCTTACTATCACGCGGACTGTATGCTTGTTTCTCGACCTGGTCTAATAAAATATCCTAGCACTCACCAACATACGGCACGTATTTGATGACGACCACGTGGTCGGGCTTCTCCCCTGGCTTGTACAGAAGGGAGTTGGACTCCACCATGTCGTCAACTACGTTGCTCTTCGTGATCTGCAGGAAATTAAAGAAATTCATCATTATCATTATATCCATTAAGTCCAATGTTTCAAAAGTCCGTCAATGTCCAATGATTGGACATTGACGGACCCGCAGTGGCGCAGATGGTAGAGATCCTATTTTACAAACAATTATACATAGATAAAGTTAAGTTAAATATAGATTTAAGTATTATATTAGTGACTCTTCTGTTGTCTGATGTCTATGTCGTGCCAATGTCGGTACTATTCTACTCTGCCGATACATCAAGGCAGAAATTACTGGCAAAGATTACGAGAATGCCAAACAAAACCGTTTGTAACAAAATTTTGTGTAAAATTATATCTCATTGTTATCATGCGAGCTACATCGACGTGTGCGACTATCGAACTTTATAACATACTAGCTTTCTTTCTACTTCACTGGAATCCACTTTAGACCGGATCCCATTAGACCATTTCCAGAAACAAAACTAAATTAAGTCATTCACTAAGGTTTAAGCTATTGACATGCCAATTTTGAACACAGTCGATTCAGTGGAGAGTGCAACAAACAGACATACAAAAACACTTCCCTATTTATAATATGAATTTGGAGCAATAGAAGCATTCACGTCATAAAGTGTGTTAACTACCACGCCTGCCCAGCGCGGCAACTATGCGAAAATCCCCTCTTTCGGTATTTCTTGGCAGAAATAGGTGAGTGAGTTACCAATACAGGCGACCTTTGTATAAGGTCCTCTAGTAGACGATATTGTGCATGGCACTCTAAGTCTTATTCTTATTAATTATACAGTAGAAAATTAACAGCCAGTCTATTATCATCTTCATCATAGCAGGCGTAGAAACTCTACTGATGGACATAGGCCTCCCCAAGAAAAGAAGAATTTTGCATATTATAGAAGGGTAGGGCAGGAGTGATGGCAATCGCAGAAGATTGCGATAGGAATGTTGCTGCCTATTACCGTACAGTAAACTATTTCTATCAGAAGTACGTTCTTACAGGTGGATATACCGCCATCTGTCGGTTCCGGTACCTCATGCGACACCTGGTACAGACGGAGTTACGATTCTACTCTACCGGTACTGACAGCTTCATAAAAAGCGATGGAAAAAGTACATATTACTCGTACATAAGTTTTTCCGTACGTATAAATTAAATAACAAACATCTATGATTTCCTATGACCTAGAATTAACCATAAATACCATAAAGCAAACGTACCTCTTTAGAGCGAAACTGCTTGGGGGATGAAAGATTCTTGCCGTCGTTGTTTCCCAGGTGGTTGTAGCTCACGATCGACACCGGTTTCAGTCCTAGAAAAGGAAATTTTCCATTAATAAGGTGCCAACGACCTCTATGGTCATAGGCCCAGAATTTTCTATAGATTTATGTGCAAGGTTATAAGTGGTCAAGATAAGTACTGATGTTGACCGCATCATTGCTTTTGGCATTTTGTAACCCCTAAACATCATAAGGATCTCTTAGAAAGGAAAAATAAATCTATCCCACGGGATCCCCGGACAAATTCAAGCACCGTAAAAGTTTACTATTCTCACAAAGGTTGGTTTGCTTATAGTAACGATAAATTGCAAAAAAAATAAGATAATATACATCCACACATCTAATACATTGACTAGACTCCAAGATAAGTCGCTCAAAGCGCTTGGGTTACGGACATCCGACAACAGAGGAGTCACAAATACAATACTATAATCCATATTTAATACCGTGACAAAGAACAAACACAAACAAATTATCTTGGTACAAAAATCAATATATTTGTGAAAAATCAACATCTTTGTGAAAAATCAACATCTTTGTGAAAAATTTGTGAGAAATCAATATATTAGTGAAAAAAAATCTATCTCTCCCAAAGACTAGTCGGGACGGTCCACACATTACCTACTATAGTCTATAAAATATGAACGTAGTCCAAAAACATAAAGATACTGACCAGCGGAGACGAGGAAGTCTACTAGCACGGACTTGAGCTTGGTCTGGCCGGACTTGAAGTCGTCTCCTGCCACAGACACACCACACTCCTGGGCGCGCTCTACCACACCTGGTACCAGCGTGTTCTGCGGCGACCCGTTGATGTAGCAGCACTGTAAAACAAGTATCATTTCATCATAAACCTCAGCCAATTTAATACTCCCACTCTGGGATACAAATAGAGTAGGTCGACAAGCAAGCCTACAGCCAGCGTGATAGAAAATGTCATCGCAGCTTATAGACTCTCGCTATCACAAGAGTATCACTAGAGTTTTGCTAAACTTATGACTTGAAGATATTATATCATATTACCCAGTTATTTCACAGTCTCTCTCACACTTCAAACTGGAACAGTAATGCGAACACTGCTATTTGACGGTAGAAAGGTGAGAGTGAGGTATCAATGTAAACGACTTTTATACGAGATATACGTCATGTAAAAGCCTCCAGATACACTTCGCTAGCATACTCGTTGGCGGCATCTCTTATATTTTTCGGACAAATCTTATGCTCGACTATTTTATCGTCAGTGCTAGAACCACTGAAGTGAAGGACGAGGCCGTTCATTAATAAACGACCTTATGCCTGTACAAACCCGCTTGTAGCGAGGGGTTGAGCGGGACCGACAGCTATTACTCGAGGGCGACAATGAGGCTGAATCTCGGCTCGAGTGATCGTCATTGCGAAAGAGATAAGGCTAAGTGAGTTGTACTCTACGAAAAGAATGTGTGTAAATTGTTTGAGAATATGAAGTGCTAGAGAGAGGAAGAGGTACTAATAGAAGTTATGCTAAAGGGTGGAACGGCAGCAAGTCAAATTAAATTTGCAAACTGACTAACCTCTACACAGCCATCTCAAAGCTCTAAGACAGGTATTTAAATTTTTCTATCCAAGCATCGCCACGAGTTGTCGTCGCCATTATTTGCGAAAGAGAGCTGTAGAGACAGATTGAGCATAACTGCTCTACGAAAATAATTAATCTGAACTGTTTATGATTATGAAGTACCAGAAAAAGGGCGACAGGGCGAGGTATTAATGGAAGTTATGCTATCGGACGGAGCGGCAACGAGTCAAATTAAATTTGGGACCCAACTACCCTTTTTACCAAAGGCTGCGAGCGCGAATGTCAATCGTTTCATTTTTCGCTCAAAGCCGACCCTCGTCACGAGTTGAGTGTGAGAGTGAGAGAGCTGTAGAACCGTACTGCTTAATGAGAAGAATGTGAGTAATCATAATGTACCAGAGACGGACAGGCAGCGAGTACACAATAAATTTATGGATGCTAACGATTTGGTAAACGACCTAGGCAAACATACCTTAACCAGGTAGAAGAGGTATTAAAAAGGACCAGGTCCGAAGTACTAAAAACAAACAAGCATGTATGAAAGGATTAATGTGAGTAAGGGAATCGAGAGAAGTATGTCAAGATCGTAGTAAGTAGAGATCCATAGTCTTTGCCCGATACCCCGATGGGACACAGGCGCGATGTATGTATGTAACTAACCCCTTCATCGATGGCTGCAAGCGCGAAGATGGTAGATGGCGAAATTTCAGAGTCATTGTTGCGCAGGGCCCGCTCCAAGTTCTCACTCGTGTCGTGCACGCCTGCACGCACCTCGCAGAACCTGAAGATCATAGAAAGAAACAAATGCTTAGTATATATTTTTTGTCATTTAGCTTTTCTTCTCTTTTTAGTCCTCTGCTGGACACAAGCTTCTCCAAGAAAGAAGGTTTTTTGCCCATAATTGCCGCGCTGGGCAAGCGTGTTGGCAATCACTTTCTCGTCGGGAATGCTCGACGGGATAGATATACCGCCATCTGTCGGTGCTTATACCTTAGTCGCCTTTTCCAACATCTGGAGCAGTGGGAGGTACTATTCTATTCTGCCAGTACCTCACGGCACACATTAACTCAATCACCTATTGGTTTAAATGACTCTGTCGAACCGGTGTTTAACACAGTTTTTTATATAAATAGGTCATTGACTGCCCTACTGTAAACTAGACTGCCGGCGGGTCTTATAACTAAGTTTAAAGCAGGTTGGTGCGAGAGACGTGATTTCGATGATGAGGTCATTGAAATCACAATTGCTGGCTTAAAAATAATTTCAATTTTGAGCAAAAAAGTTTCCTGGTAATAGTGTTTCCTGTTAGGAACAAAGCAACAGTTCGTGACGATCTTTACACGCAGATATTAACTGCGAGCAACAGCAGATGGCACTAGTTTACTACGTATAGTGATTTATATGCTCAACTCAACTCAACGCGATACAAATCCAGTATTACTAATCCCGTTACGCCTACCAGGGCCGTGGTCCTGGCAAATCTTCCATTCTAGCAATATTAGCAACCTTTATTTATAACTGATTTAACCCTGACGTGTTAAGAAGCTATTTTCGACCTTGAACCTTTACAATTTATATTATTATGAAACCGTGTTCTGACTGGTTAAAAAACTGAATACTCTCACTATATAATTATAATAAAAAAAAGTATTTATTTATCGTACATCCCTAGGAAATAGAGGTGTAATCCCCAATTTGTCTTACTTTACAGGGCATCCGGGAAGCATCCAGGGGCTTAATTTGTAGACCGAATGACATTTTTTTAAGATTTATAATTTCACGTTTTGTTTTCATAACAATTTGTAACAAACTGTAATAATATTCTGTTTTGTAATAATTATAATAAATAGGTGATATATGACATTTTCCGCTGCTTTCATTACACTGACTATATTTAAAAAAAAAACCACCTGTTGACATGTATAAGCTCGAAACTAACTCGAAAATGCGGGGCTTTTAAACTAAATGGTAATCCTAAGTGCGACTGTTTATCGTTTACCTGACCTAAAGTTAATTAATATCATTTAATACTAACAATAAAGAGCCAGATTTATAAAAATACTTGTCGATATAGCATTAAATAATTGTTATGCCGCAAAGTTGGATTCCGAGAAATATATAAAAAACAAGTGGTACCAAGATTATTTCCAAACCTTTAAAATATCTCGACCCGTTTCTCCAGTCACTAAACACTAATTGACATAATTGTATATTATTATTAACGCAACGAACAAGCTTTGGTTCAAGCAGCAAGAAATTGAATTAGCAGTTAAGAACATTTCAACCAGATACCAATCTGTATTTCACAATTGATATTGTACTTTAATAATAGGACATTGAGTTTAAAATTGGTTGCGTCGGTTTGACTAATTTGTATAGGTAATTGGTCTGTACACAAAGGTGTATTGTACAAACACAGTGACGATAGATTTTTAGTAGAGACAGTTATTATAGTTTAAAAAAATGCAGATAAAGTGACCACTTTAGAGGTCCCTTTGCTTTTGCAATACGGAACCACTAAAAGACCCCGGAATAAAATATACCTGATATTACCGATAAACCGCTCTTTAAAGTTACATTACCAGCATTTTTGCGGTTTTGAAATATACAGCTTACAGAACCTCACATCGTCATTGTTACTTCAATACCACGTAAGTGCCGGATACCACGTGAGATCATTTCCGGCCTAATCCACTAATACATACGCAGTATTGATCTATCACGCACGATATGTTTTTTTTTATTAATTTAATTAATTAAAATTTTTTTTTAATATAATTCCAAATTTGTGTGAAAGAAAAATCGGGTCTTTGACCTTCCCGATCGGGGCTATATCGGGACGTAAGACACCTGCCAACGCCAGCAACCGTCACGCACCTGTCCGTCACAGCATCAACTTTTTAGGACATGTTTTAATATTATTAAAAATAAACGTTTAAGGTCTTTGGGAATTTGGTACGCAGAACCAATGGCCGATGGAGTCGTAATGTTCTGGAATGGAGACCACGTACAGGCAAGCGCAGTGTACGTGCATAAAACCGCAGGGTCGCGCTGGACACAGGCCGCATACAACCGGCTCTATTGGAGATTACTTGGGGAGGCCATGTCCAGCAGTGAACATCTAATGGCTGATATGACGATGATGATGATGATGATGATAAGGTCTTTAAAAGATATTTATTGAACTTTTTCATTATTAACTTCGTTTCAAGAGTAACTTAACCCTTGGACGACCACGGGGACATATGCGTCCCAACAGAAAAACTAAATCAATACATATTACGAAACTAATATTCATAATTTTGTAATTATTTATTGATTTCTGCAAACATGCTCAATATTTTTTTGCTGGCAACACAGGATACGCAACACCATTCTACGTCTATGGTTAATAAAAACTGACATTTGATTTGGCGCGATAATTTGAAATTTTGCAATCGTTTTTTGTAAGTTTTAAAGTGTTGTTCAACTTTTTAGTGCGTAAAATGATGTTGTTTAGTAAGTAAATATTTATTTAGTATATTTATGAAATCATTATTTATATCGCGTACATTGAAAAATCACTATAAGCACAAAGGGACACTGGTGTTCCAGTGGTCGTAGAGAGATACTATTTATGAAAAATATTTACTTATTGTGAGAATGTCTTTTGTAAGATACCTTCAATTTTTAATTCGTATTGTCATAGATTATGTTTCATAAGGGACGTGGGGTTTTCGAACGTAGAGAAAATTAAATCCAACAGATTTTAATGGGCGACAATAGTGACGACGAAGATGATCTGCTGCTTGATAAATGCTTGTCGAGATTGAAGAAATTACACTTCAACTTCAAGAATCTGATCTGATCCTTCAACATCTACAACAGAATCCGTCACTGGCAACTGCAATCATCAACCACTTTTCAAATGAAGCCAGAGAACATATATTCCAAATGTTTTTCGTTACGTGGAATATGAATTCGAAAAAGTGAAAGCTCCTTATGACATCTGCTGTTCAACTACTAATTCTAATTTTTTAGTTCAAATTAAATATCGGAGTCAATACGATATGCTTACCAAAATGGACGAGAATTGAATAATGAAAGCATTCTTGGTATATATTTTGGTTATGGACTACAGAACCAAATATGGCCGAACCATTTATATCAAATGTTATGCCAAGGGCTCGATTCGAAGAAATACGCAGAAACCTACTTTCCTGTAACAATGAAGAAGTAATGGATATAAATAATCCTAACTATGACAGACCATATAAAAATTCGATCAGTAATGGATCATTTGAATTCGACGTTTCAAAATGCCCTCACTAATATGAAAGAGCAATCTATCGACAAGCACATGATAAAATTTAAAGGTAACGTAATAAAGCAATACATGAAAAATAAACCCGTAAAATGGAGATTCAAATTATGGTGCAGATGTGATGTGGCATCTGGCTACTTGTTTGCATTCAATTTATGTACTGGCAAACGAACTTCCGAAACTCAGTTTGGGTTCGGTGAATCGGTAGCACTGCAGCTGACGAAAAAGTTAGAGGGCTTAGGATGTGAAATCTACATTAACAACATCTTCAATTCCCATTTGTTGTAATATACTGATTGATCAAAATACCAAGGCATGTGGAACTGTTCGAACTAATCGAAAACATCTTCCAGAAACTGCACTAGTTGTTAAAAAAAATGAAGCGTGGAAATATTTATACAACAAGTTTCCAAAGCATAACGTACGTGAAATGGATGGACAAAAAATCGGTACATTTATTGACCAACTTTCTTTCACTAATGATAGGAATTGTTTCGCTGAGTACCATAACTAAATATAACATGAGACATACATATTTATCCTGAATAAATAACTATAATAATAAATACGTATTTTTTATAAAAATAATGTTTTAGGATAGAATAAGATTTTATTTTCACTAAGAAACGAGAAAACGTAATAAACGAAAAGCTAAAGTCTAATTGGGACACATTTGTCCCAAAAAAATCCAAAAAAACCATTACACTTTTTCGTATTTTGCTTTTGAAATATGTTTCTTTGGCGCACAATTGATCATTATAAATAGCTAAAATGATTACATAAGCTCCCAGAATCTTATGATCCTGGAAGGGTTAAACACTAAAAAAGTAGTACATATTACTCACGTAAGAAAACTATTTTTAATATCAGCATAGTTTTAATTTTCGATCAGTCCCTATGTTTATTAAAGACGCCGTCAATAAAACGGAGAGTCGACCGTAAAAAATAATTTTAACATTTGTATGAGGTAGACCACACATAACTCACTCTCACCTATTTCTACAGTTGCAATTCGTACAGCTGTGTTCGCATTACTGGGATCCGATTTGAAAGGTGAGAGAGGCAGTGAAATTACTTGGTAAATGTGACATTGTATCTTTAAATTACAGGGTTGGCGACACGCTAGTGATATCTTTGTGACGACACGAGCATTTATAGGCTTCGTTCACTTTACCATCAAACGGATCATATGTTAGCTGACTTCATAATATAGAAAAAAAACAATGTAATAAAAAAAGCAAATCATAAATTTCTCTAGCAAAACATGCATAGGAGATTAGTTTACGATGTATATTATGAAGGCTTGACATTCAGTTTCAATAAAAACGTATGGCAATGACATAGTACCACGTGTTTAACGGTGTAGTTTTTAGGAGAGCGCGCCAACGGTTCACGGGTCAATGGCCGGCGGCCATTTTGGAATCGCAAAATTTATGATGTATTTAGCGAAATTTTATATTATTACGTGACATGTATGGAATATTAGAATAACAGACTACGCAAGTGTATCGGACTGCGTTGCTATACAAGGGATAACAAGTGTAATTCATTGAATATGTTGCAGAGATACTTTTAAGACGGCTTTTCGCGATATCATTCGCATTGTTCTAGTCCTCATCCGAACATGGAGTAAAAATATAGCTTATATTCCTCGCTAACAACGTAGCTTGCCATTAGTTAATTCTATTTAAATGTGCAAGTCTTGCTTACATTCTTCAATTTTAAGTAGATAACTGTAATACTAATTTAAATAATAATTTTGTTTTAACACAAATCATGGAGATCCCTAGTTTTGCGATATATATATATATGTGAAACATAATATTATTATATGAATATATATGGGGATAGTAGAATAGGAAACTATGCAAATATTTTGTATTGAGTTACAGAATGTACTCGTAGAATTGTTCTGGAATTTTCGTATTATGTTGCCATGCAAGCGATTGGAACCGTAATTAAATGATATGTATAGAATACCTATTTTATTAATTTCTGGAGATACGTAGAAATAAAGATTAGATTCTTACATAATGCTTTTATAATCACAATTTAAGATTGAGCAGGATTTATAGGAAGGTTTATATTCATATATATACAATACTGGGTGTCCCGGCAAACATTGTACTGCCATATAGATAATATATAAAATGATTAAATTACAGAATAACTACTAAAATTTAGGGGTTGGTGATAGAAGGGTGACAATTTAGGGTTGTATGTATGTTTAATGCCACAATATAAAAAATATGATTGTCCAAAAAATTTTTTTAAAAAATGTTAGGGTTCAAAAAACTAACCAAACCTTTATCACCATGATAATAGCCGATTCTCAGACCTACAAAATATGCATATAAAATTACATAAGAATCGGTCAAACCGTTTCGGAGTGTTAGAATAAGTGTATAAACCAAACAGTTATAAATGTCTTTTGTTATTGTATCAGCCGCTAGGTGGCGCTTTTCATTGTTTTCTTTTTGTACCATGTAACTTGGTCGGTTATTACCTTCCTTCTCTGGGTGACACTCACTGTATAGCAAGATAATAAATCTCTCTTTTGTAATTCAATCCTGGTTAATTTTGCTCAAGATCCTTCACGGAGGAGTATGGTAACTAACACTGTGATTCGAACATGTCCCTATGCGACAGATCTGGTCTGTTATTTTCTGTAAAAAATCGGCACGACTTTCTACGCAGATTAACAGTCAGAGAGCGATTTGGACTTCTTCCCGGAATAACAAGAGTTCTAATGTGATGAGATAAAATGGACAGACTGCGACTGACGGCCATCGCTTAAAGGCGCTTCTAAGCCTACCTGGGCTTGAATGACTGATATGCTGCTCTATCTCTGATTGAGGAGTGATAGTGAGAGGACAGCCCAGGGAGGCACTTAGCAGGGAGGACTTTAGATGTACCGGTACATGTTTATTTGTTGCAAAAAGATATTTTTTTCGTTGAGTCAACTATCTATTCGAAACAGCGTAGCTCAAACGTAACAAGGTAGGGATAGGCAGAAGCATTCCATAACGATATTACACTCTGCAATTGCCACCATGCCTGCCCAGCGCGGCAATCATGGCCCAATGTCCAACAGTGAACTCTTTACGGCTGCTACTTGTATGAATCTGTATAACAAGTTAAATTAAGCACGATTCCTTGATTTACAAGTCATCTTCTACTTTCAGATGCAATTCCTGATTAAGGAACTGAAGTCGGGCGCCATGTTTGCGGCGAATGACCCACCCAACAAGAAGATTGCCATCGAAGGCCGGAGTCATTCACCCCGCCACACGTCATCAGATACAATCAGCAAAAGGATATATATCACGCATCACTCACCGCTCTGTGTTGGCGGTCCACAGCACAATGATCTTGTCTAGCTTATTCTTGTCGCGGAAGTCCTTGATGTCTGCGCGGATCTGCAGGTACTGCTCGTGCTTCGTGCCGCGGATGAGGTTGGTGGCGCGGTCCGCCTGCGACAATAATGTATCATCAGCCGTTGGGCTAACCAATGCAGGACGTAAGCCTCTATAAAGATTCGAACATTATTCACACATCCATAGGCATTTATAAATTGGAGGTCGGAGAGGGGTAGGATGGTGGGGAAAAAGGGGGGATGGACCGAGCCCACTCCAAGGTAGTCTAGTGCCCACAGAAAAGTTGTACATAAAAGTGTCGATTGCGAAAGTGCGTCATCGCATTATCTATGGTGTGTCAGGGACTATATCCAATCTAAACTGATTGGATATAGTCTATTATTACTAGTAATAAAAACTATTTTCCAGATGTTTTGTGAATTCATTTATTTATTATCTTACACATTGACATAACTCCGAGATAAGTCGGTTAAAGCACTTGTGTTACGGACTTCAGACGACAAATGAATCACAAGCATACTAAAATACATATATTTAACACCCAGACACAGAACAAACACAAACAACATCACATAAATGTTTGTCTTGGGATCTTCATCAAACCCACGACCCCTGGCGCACAAGATAAGATCACTACCATCAGCGCCAACGGGCCCATCAATGAATATACATGTACATGTAGATGAATTCACATTAATACAAGGTACAAGAATACTATCTGATTATTAATATATAATTAATGCAAATATATCTATAACCCACGTAACAGGAAAATTAATTAAAATTTATCGACTTGTTGCAACATACTTAGACTGCACAAAGAGCCATTAAAGAATACGTAGTATATAAAAAAATAAGTATATAATAATAATCATCATCATCATCATCATACCAGCCATTAAAAGTCCACTGCTGGACATAGGCCTCTCCAAGAAAGGAGGTTTTCTGCCCATAATTGCCGCACTGGGCAAGCGTGCAATCGCATAACGCAGCTTTCCCGACGGAATGCTGCTGCCCATTCTCGCCCTGAGCATCTATCGGTTCCGGTACCTTAGTCGCCTCTTACCACACCTGGTACAGAGGAAAGTACTATTCTACTCCGCCGGTACCAAATGGCGTTTAAAAGTTCTAAGAAAAAAGCTCGGGACCCTATTACGTCTATTTGTTTAAAATACTTAAATATGTCACATACATCATAGCAGCCACAAAGAGTCTACTGCTGGACATAGGCCTTCCCAAGAAAGGGGAAATTTTGTTCAAAATTGCTGCACTGGGCAGGTGTAGCAGCAATCGCGGATCTTCAACTTTACGACGGGAATACTACTGCTCATACCCGCCGTGTTGCCTTTAAGCTACACTGTTACACAGATATACCGCCACCTGTCGGTTCCGGTACCTTACCTCGTGAACCTGGTATAGTGGGAGGTACACTATTCTACTTTACCGGTACTCCACAGCATTATTTAGTGTTATTATAAACTTATGTATGGAAAAAGAATTACCTAATGTCAGCATGAAAACCGCCAAAACGGATTTAATTTTCCACACCGAGCGGATCAACGGGAAAAACCTTTACCGTAATATACAAAGACGAAGTCGGGACGGGCTGCTAGTATAATAATATAGATCCGAAAGTGTTTGTCTGTCTATGCGTTTGTCTTACTTACGTAACTAAAGAGCAGAATGGCTGTCAATAAAATGCAAAATGTACAGTGGGAAGAGCTTTCTTAAACAATACGCTCCTACCTTTCACCTGGCTTGATGGCGCCTGCCGATGAGCCAACGATCGTAGATTCGATCACCACCCAGGACAAACATTCATACGATACGCATTTTTGTTTGGTCTACGTCTGGGTGTTAAATATGTATAAATTTAAATATCAATTTGTAGTTCCTCTATTGTCTGTTATACTTATCGTGGAGTCAGGTCAATATAAGAGATGTTGTGCGTCAAATATTAAATAAATCATAGCAAGAAACGACTAATGTATATTCAACAAGATCCCCGAGGAACTCAGTTCACATGAAATCAGCAATCCGAACATCCAATTATCTATAAAGACGTGACTGAATTCGAATTCTCCAACACTAGAAAAAAGAATGGCGCCCGCAAAAAACAACTGCAACGCGACACCGGCCGGTGGCACTGGAGGCGTGTTTTATAAACAGCGGCATGGAAAAACACGCTCCCACCCGGGTCGCGAGCGTGTTTACAAACACGGCATTGTTCGATACACGTGTTTCCGTGTTAGACGGCGACACGCGTGACGAGTCGTAGGGCCACGCGTGAACCGCGTGTCAACTGTTTACAGAGTCCTTGTCATATCTAGGTGTCACCACTCCTTCTCGATGTCTTGATCGATTAGTCTTTAATGCAATGCTATGCATTATGATTATAATCTTTTCTTTCTCCACAACATCACATACATAGACCTGACTCCGCGGTAAGTTCCTTTAAGCACTTGTGATACGGATGCCAGATAACAGAAAACACAAATCTACTACTTAAATACATATATTTAACACCCAGACACAGAACAAACACAAATATCGTCATTTAAACATTTGCTCTTGTAGGAATCGAACCCACGGCCCCTAGCGAACAATATAGGATTACTACCATCTACGCCATCGGGCCCATCGATTATATATTAGACCTTAAACAAAGGTACTCTATATTGGATACCTCACCTATTTCTACCAAATAGCAGTATTCGCATTGCTGTGTTCCTGATTGAAGGGTGAGAGACAGTGAAATTACTTGGTAATGTGACATATTTCCAAAACACAAGGTTGGCAACTTGTTATATTGTATTTTCTAAAATAGCTCAGCAAAGGCTAAGACCGAAATCAAAATGTCTACATTAGATCCATATTTGGTCTACGTAAAACTATCTGCTATCATATACTTTCTCCACTCTATAACTTAAAGTTTTATCTATGCACCACTTCTTTTGTGAAAACTGTTTTGTCTTTTGAGGAATCAGACACGAGAGACCACTTAGAGCATCAGAGAGCTCCACGGTAACTTTTTTTATTCTAGAGTAAATCCTTCATGGCATGGGAAAAATGCAGGTTAGAGTACCGCCTGACAACTGAGACTAGTTTTCACATTTCTACTGAATATTATCTCGAAATATAATTCCGCATTTTCTATGCATAATACGTGAGGTACAGCCAAAGTAGAACAGTACCTCCCTCTGTATTAGGTGTCGTAAGAAGCGATTAAGTTAACAGATTCGACAGATGGCCGGTATATCCACCAGAATCAGTATAGCTCAAATGCACAAGGCAGGGTGGGCAGTAGCATTCCATCGCGATAGTTGCGCCCTGCGATTACCAACACGCTTGCCAAACGCGGCAATTATTGGCAAATTCTTAATATATTGATGCATAAAACCTTTTAATGGTAGCCTTTATAATGGATTGTAATAGAACCTAATAATGGTAATCGATTGTCAATGACTCGTTCGCAAAGTAATGTTTATACGAGGATATAAATAGACTAGAAGCCGAGTTTAGTTGCTTAGAGACCAACATTACGTCCAATCCACTGTCTTACCAGTTACCAATTAAACTGTCTTACAGTTATCGTAGTATCGATTTAGCGGCCTTTCAAGTTTACGAGACGTAGTTTATATTATCTAAGCCATAACGTCAGTAATCGTTAGATCCTTCCTCATTAAATTTTACTTGATTCTGGGAAATTATGTAAAATTTTGATCAATACTTAAAACTCTAGCTTTAGTAGCAATTTTTGTGGCTTGATTTTTTTTATTTAATATACCATGAGGCATGACTGCACTGCATTAATAAATAACTAAATCATTATTACACCTATTAGAAGTCCACTGCTGCATAGACCACCCAAAGAAATGGGAAAATTTTGCCCGTAATCGCTGCGTTCGGCAAGCGTGTTGGCAATCGCAGAGCACAGCTCTCGCGACGGGGATGCAGTTCCCATTCCCTTCCTGTGCATTTGAGCTACACTGTCTCGGATGGATATATCTGTCGGTTCTGGTACCTTAGACGCCTCTTACGACATCTGGTGCAGAGGTAGGTACTATTCTATTCTGCCGTACCTCAATCGTCAATAACTAAACAATAAATAATAATACATTTTTCACAACAACTCATATATTGACCTAACTCTGTGATAGGTCGCTTAAAGCACTTGTGTTACACAAATATACTACTTCAAAAAAACACATATACACCGTTCTAGGTGGGACCTACACGACTTTTGGCGCACAACATACCATCTGCGCCACCAGGTCCGTCGAAAGGTAATCTTTATTAAAAAGTGATAAGGTCCACTATTGGAAGTACCGTCTTATATTACAAAGTATGTATGTATGAAATACTGCATGTGTCGATGTCTGTTACTCTTTCACGCCAGAACGGGTAAACAGATCTGGACGAAATTGGACACATATTATTGACTAGCAATACCCGCGACTTTGTCCGCGCGGAATAGTGGCTTTGGGGGGTATAGCAGCCTTCCTTGATAAATGGACTATCCAAAACTGAGAGAATTTTTCCGATCGGTCCAACGATTCCTGTGATAATCGCGTTTAAACAAACAAACTTTTATAGCTTTATATTAGTATAGAAAAACAGGCTAAACGCTTATTATTCTGAAAACATATTATGCTATGGGATAGAGCCGGCATTGAATTTTTTCAAAGGAAACGCCACGCATTTTTGCTCAGCTTATCTGTCAGAGAGTGCGTAGACTTTATCCGGGAATAACAAGAGTTCCTAAGGGATGAGATACAAAGGAGCCGTGTGATACCGGCAGAATAGAATAGTACCTCCCCCTGTACCAAATGTAGTAAGAAACGACTGAGGTATATACCCTCGAAGCAGTGTAACTCATATGTCGCGAAGCTACGCACTGCGATTGCCACCACGCTTGCCCAGTGCGGCAAATATGGGCAAATTCCCTCTTTTTTGGGGAGGTTTATATCCAGCAGTGGACGTTTGACGGCTGCTATGATGATGATGATAATGATGATGATGAAAAAGTAAAAACTTTGCGGCGGAAATCTAGTATAATAAAAAAAAATCCTATTAATAAAAACATGTTTTCAGTACATACACAACATTAACGCAAGAATAAACCATAAATTTATGGTTAGATAAGGAAATACACATAGAAAACTTCACTGACGTACATGGGAAGTGTGTGGAGACACGTGACTGCGTATTCACCAGGGATCAGACGAATGTAGACCTTATATCGGGGTGATAAGCTAGTAAGTGAATATGAACAGTTTTATACCTTAGATAACAGTTCTAATTGAGGTGGAATGCGGCTATTTTTATTCGTTGAACTTTAGTGCAGCGGTTCCCAAAGTGTGGACCGCTGCGAATATCGATATTACCATCAGTTCTTTTCTGGTGGTTTGAATAATGAACCTACTATAAACTAAGTTATAAGACTCGCCTGGTAACAACAGATCAGTATTAAAGTAGGACCCTCAGTGACCTACTTGTTGAAAAGATGATGCTGGTTATCAGGGTCATCGGTCATTTGTAGAAAATTTTATTTAGCAAATCTATATCATACGTTTTTTTTACATTTAAAAAAAAACGTATTATATATGTAAAATATCCATCCGAAACAATGCGGCTTAAATGCACAGAGCGGGGATGGGCAGCAGCATTCTCGTCGAGAAAGTGATTGATAACACGCTTATCTAGCGCGGCAATTATGGACAAAAACCGCACACACAAACTCCTTTCTTTAACAGACCTATTCTTTAGCAGTGGACTTTCAATGGCAGGTATGATGCGCGACGGCCACTAGAGCCGATGTCCGGCCTAAAAAAAAACGCTCTCAAGTGACTGCCGTCGGTCCCGCCGAGAGTCAGGCGATTATAAGGTTGCTCAACAATGAGCAGTGTCAGAAATACCTCCGATGGCACTGGAACTGCCAACTATGTTTGGACTACTTCGGTTCTCCAAAAAAGAAAAAAGAAACTAGTGCTGCAATTTACATGTATATGTTAAAAAACTCAGTTTTAATTGTTCTGCTTAACTTTTTAAGGACTATTATTATGTGTACCTATTATTCCACCGTGTCTATTTTTGATAGGCTGGAGCAACGTGGCAAATACATGTTGCTGCGCGAGTTTAAAAAGATTGAGAGCCGCTGTGATAATGTATATTTGCTGAGGTAACTAATGTAATTGTGTCAAACTATAATTTAATCCCTTCTTCCTTTCACTTTGCACCGAGTTCCAAAGGAACTCCCGAAATCATATACATTTAACCTGACAGCTCAACTAAAACTGTGCAAGAAAACATGTCGATGCCTTTGTGAATAAAAACTGAAGCTATCCCACGGGATTATGTCGGGATTAGGCACATAATGTGCTAATCGAGACTATAAAATGTGTCAAAAATCCATGTGCCAAAATTTAACCAATTCCTTCGCGCCGTTCAGGCGAAGAAGCGTTACAAACATCCGTCATGATGAAAAACTGTTATCCACATACCATTGTAAACTCAATCACTTGAACTTACGAGTTTAATATAGATTGCGAATCTTGGTAAATTTGTTTACGTTACCCGTCTCTTTTGTGAACATAAAAAAAACGATTACAGACAAGTGAGATAGCAGTTAAACCATCCAGTTTCCTCTCAGATACCTCCGGCCTATAAATCTCATTCCTTACGTAGTTAGTCATTCCTTAGTTTTTGGTTCTAGTTCCCAGATTTTTTTGACTTCATTTCAGATTGTGTAGACTTCACAATAAGTAAAATAAGACTGAATAATTACTTAAGCGCCAAATCTATAATTTTTTTTGAATACATGAGTTTCAAATAGCCGATAGGTACCGGCATAGTAGAATAGTACCCACCCCTGTACCAAATGTCGGGTGAGGCGACCTCCAAAACCGACAGGCGACGGTGTATCCAACCAAAACAGTGTAGCCCAAATGTATAGGGCGAGGATGGGCAGCAGTATCGCACGCTTGCTCAGCGCGGCAATTACGAACAAAATTCCCCCTTTTTTTGGGGATGCCTATGTCCAGCAGTGGACTCTCAAGGGCTGATATGATGATTGATTGCGAATTCTTATGAACCCTTTTGCGTTACCTGTCGACTTGTGAACGTTTAAAGGAAAGTGAAATACCAGTTTTAGTTTCAGCAGCAAGTTTTTGGTTACAGTTCCCCGATTCCAAGGTGTTTAGACTCCACAATAGGTATAATACTCAGATCCGATTTATTGCCCTCCCCTTAATATAGGAGTAAACAGCAAATCCATCAATCAGACTTAGTTTATATGAGTTTTAACTCAGAAGGATAAGTAATTTTAATGTCATCTAATCGCACAACGCATGTTATGTGAACGATTGCACACTCACTTTTAAGTTCTAGCTTCTATATACATGCTATAATTGTGCGCAGCATCCGGCGTCGCAATTTCATATTACTGACTTCATCATTTTCAACGATAATCATAATATACGCCTCCGATGTAACAAGTCTATTCAGACAATTAAAACAATTTAGCTGCATAAGAAATAAACATGTGTGTATACTACTCGGCAGAGTAGAATAGTACTTCCCCTGTACCGGGTGTCGTAAGAGGCGACTGAGGTACCGGAACCGACAGATGGCGGTATATCCAACCGAAACAGCGTGACTCAAATGAAACAAACCGTTTTGCGATTGCCACCACGCCAGCCAGCCAAGCAGTATGGGCAATATCCACACTTTCTTACTATACCCTCCTTTGAATCTCGATTATTGAGTTAGTATTGATTTTTCTTGTCACTTTATTTTTATTGTTAATTATCTTTGGTTTATTTCATTATTTATTCGGAAATTGTGTCTTTATTGTAAATGTATTTTTTTTTAATTATGTGTTTGGTTAATCTTATTATGCTCTGCATACATTCTTATGGAGTCAGTCACAGCTGGCCAAGTAAAAGAAAGAATTTGTTTTGTTGCGCTGTGATTATGTTTCGTGTGATTAAATGAAATAAATAAATAAAAAAAGACACTCGCAGATATTGTCTCGAGTGACCGTCGTTAGAGGCAGTAAATCTATGTTTGCAAAAGAGGAGGACTGAGAGAGTCCAGCCGCACTTTTGCAGTTGCAATTAGCTCGAGGTGCAGGGACTGCAAGCGTTAGCCTGTGTACTGCATTAAAATAATGTGTGATGTGTTTGTGATTTTGGAGTGCCAGTAAGAGGGCGACTGAGTGAGCAATACATAATAGTAATTCTCTCCAGTGGGGGCTCTATTTGTAGGTCTAAGTGATAGCGATCACGTTTATTTTAATTGTGTATTTTGGATTTATTTTGCTTTAGTGTTGCCATATTTAAAAAGTTTAAAATTGTATCTAGTTATTATTCTTTTATGTACTTGATTAATGACTTATACACATCATTTTGACGGTCCTGATGGTGCAGATGGTAGAGATCATATCTTGTGCTCCAAAGGACGATCGATTGTCGATTCCCACCCAGGACAAATATTTATATTATGATGTTAATTTTTGTTTCAGGTCTGGATATTACATATAGTATTTAAGTATTATATTTGTGATTCCTTTGTTGTCTGATGTCCGTAACACAAGTGCTTTAAGCGATTTAGCGCGGTGTCAGGTCAATGTATGAGATGTTGTGGGAATTTATTTATTATATCAAAACTAATATAATAAACAGGAAATAAATATTCATTATTACGATTTAACTCACGAACACTTTACTCGACCGATTTTCTATTACCATTTAAATGCTACATCTACTCCAAGTTACATGCTACTCGTATATTATATTTTCAAAAAATATGAAGCACACTCAGAAAAATTTTTCTACAAAAACAAGATTTGTAATATTGTACGTTTGTAACAAGTAAACTCATAGACCTCTGGACCGATTTCAAAACACGTTTCCTAATACAAATAAACATTATTGGCGAGGAACTTAAATTATATTTTAACTACGGAAGGGGGAAACACGCGGGCAAAACCGCAGAGCACTGCTAGTAGTCTTTATAAAAAACCTACTTCGTTAACACGAAAGCTATTTGAAGGCCGCTATAACAAGGTTAGCTCTGATATATGCACGTCTCACATAATTAACGGCTGGCATCAAAGAAACGTCCTGACAACCCAACAATTAGCCCGCCAGGAAGGGACTCGCATCTCTATAGTATGAAGCGTTTATTTATAGAACTCTATGGATGTTACTAGTGATGTTTCGGAGCTCTGTAACCGTAACCAAAACTATCGGTTATCCGAAATAAAAACCGGAACCGATATTATTTCGAATAAGTTCCAATAGGGCCTAATTTAATTAGTCTGATGGGACATGGTTATAGATTTTTGTTTTTGCCTAGTCGACCCACTGACATTGCAGCGGTGATTTCATTAATTTATTTAATTAAAAACGTATTAGAGAAGCAGAGTAAAAATAATTGCCGCGCTGGGCAAGCGTGTTGGCAATCGCAGAGCGCAGCTTTCACGACGGGGAAGCTGCTACCCATCTCACACTATGCATTTCAGCTACACTATCTCGGATGGATATAACACCATTTGTCAGTTCTGATACTTGAATCGCCTTTTACAACACCTGGTACTGAGAGAGGTACTATTCTATTCCGCCGGTACCTCATGGCACAATAAATATTTACAATAACTTTTTTACTTTGATCTAAAATACAAACACAAGTCTTTCAGTGAAATTAGTATTTATATAAATACGTTATGACTCTTTATAAAAATACAAAATGACAACTTAGAAATGAACGTAAAATCATTACACAATTTATTACTCCTACAATTTCTTTAAGCTCTCCGTAAACGAACTTTCCGAAAGAAACAGATAATTAGAAATTATTTCATATCCGTAACCGAAACCACATGTATCCGTATTCAGATCCTATATTTCACATCCATACCATCACTAGTATGTACACACGTGTTAATGGTATTGAATACATTCAAAACTACCCCATAATAATATATTAAACGCAACAGTATAGTTTTGGGGTGAAAGATGGTATAAACAGTGGATTGATCTCGAAATTTACAAACAAGTCAGAAAATACATCTAAAATAACATTAGAAGGATTGGATTTATTATACATGAGGTAGATATCATACAAAAGGTCGTCGGCACCGGTGAGATACCCCTCACTGTCACATTTTTTTACCGCCAAATAGCAGTGTTCGCATTGCTGTGTTCCGGTCCGAATGGCAAGAAGTGACGGTGAATTTACTGGGTAATGTGACACAATATCCTCAAGTCACAAGGTTGGCTACGTGTTAGTGATATCCTTGTGATATTACGAGTATATTATAAGCTGCAGCGACGCTTACTATCACGCCGATTGTATGCTTGTTTATCGACCTAAGTCTAAAAATAAAAATACACAAAAACCATTCAACAGTTCATTCTAAGTACACATAAATAAGTACCATAAGGGCAAGAGCTAATTGCATTATCCAATTAACGTCGAGCGCTACCATTAGTGATTAGAGAACGACATGCGTCGTTAACCAAATAACAATATTCAATTACAATTAAAATTGTGCATCATCATCACACCATCACCATCATAGCATAAACGCTCGTGATATCAAAATCATATTAAGAATTCGTTATTCTATTGAGTATCTGTTTAAATCAAAGTATCAATGATCAATGAAAGATGTGGAGCCACTGGAATAAAGGAACACACGAGCATTACTGATTGACGGCAAGAGCAGGTGAAACAACAAAGCTTGCCTTAGACTATCACAGGTTGCAACTTCAAATAATTTCCTTGGGAACTTCTTAAGGTATCTGAACTGTATCGAATGGAAGCTTAAAGCATATTCCACAATATAAATTTTAATGGCAATTGACCACTGCATGTGCTCGACGATCCGCCCGATAGCATTAATTGTATAAATGCTTCCCTCATCCGCTCTCCTACTGGCACTCCACGATCATAAAACACTTCACACGCATTTCTTCGACCCTTACCATACTGTTTTGTTAAATACATGACATGTGCATAAGGTAGACTTCAAACAAGAGTTGTCTGCATTGATACCATACTGTCACATATGTCTATCGCCAAATAGCAGTGTTTGCATTGCTTTGTTTCAGTTTGAAGGGTGAGAGGCAGTGAAATTTCTGGGCAATATGACAAAATATCTTCAAGTCACAAGATTGCTAGTGATATCGTTGTGATGTTACGAGCGTCTAAAGGCTGAAATTATATTCTTGTCTTGATATATCACTTATTTTATTGATTGACCCGATGGAGCATTCGTAAATGTATTAAGCTTGCAGAACATTTGTGCTACTAATATCCTAAGAGGAAACAGTTCCAAAGGTACAATGGATGCAGCGTCACAACGTTTCTACACATACCTGATTAGCAGCTATAAAGTCAGGGTCGTAGATGGCCGGCCGCGGCCTCATGGCAGTCATCTCCTTCCTCAGCTTCTGCTGCAGGTCGAACTCGATGACCTTCGCGCGGACCATTGACTCCGCTAGATTAAGTGGACTGATGTCCCAGCCGTCGATAACTGCACCACAAGTTTTTTGATTAGTTTATAAACAAGTCTATGATGAGCCCGATAGCGCAAATTGTGGAGATCCTATCTTGTACGCAAAGGATTGTGAGTTCGATCTCCACTCAGGAAAAATAGGTATATGATAAATATTTGTGTTTGTTCGTTGTCAGGATATATATTATGTATTTAAATATTATATTTGTAATTCCTATATCGTTTGATATCACAACACCAGTACTTTAAGCGACTTATCTTGGAGTCTGGTCAATGTGTGAATATATTACTATTATTCTGATGTAGGTTACGCACGGTAGGTACACAAAAACTCTTCGCTTAACTTACAATCTCAATGAACTTCTAGACTAGCAAGAGAGACGGCAAGCAATATAAACTGGTAATGCTGCTGTTCCTTTTTTCCAAACAAACCTAAAGCTGGACTACTCAGACGTGGTCGTCGTCGGACGTTCATTAATGAACAGCCATACACCCAAACGAACCCGCGAGCCCAATGTTCGTGGGTTCACTCAAAGGTATCTCTGAGGTCGGAACTCCGCTAGAGTGACCGTCGTTAGCGTATTCAAATCGCTAGCAAAAGAGGACTGAGTGAACCATGCCGCACTAGCGCGGTCGGTGTGCGCTCGAAGGGCAGGGACTGCACGTACTCGCTTACAGAGCGTTGTGAACTGCTGCTTCGAAAATAATGCGTATCGAGTGTTTGTTATTCAGAAGTGACAGTGACAGGGCTGAGTACTAATGATGGCATTTAAAGAAGTTTTGCTGACGGTAAGGATTTATAAATGCGACAGTAAATCTGTCTATCAGTTAGTATATTACATTTAGGCCATTAGCCAAATATAGCATGAACACAATTGAGGAAAATAGACTACTTCTCCACAATATAAAGAGTTCCTGCGAGACAGGATGTAATGTGATAAGTGTTCCCGCGGGTGACGACGCAGACGGGAAGCTAATTAACAAAATTAATCACTCATTCTAGATGTGGAATATATTTGAGCTGAGCTACAAATTACATTAGCCTTATTGCGAACACAACAAAAATAACGCACACAGTAAAAAACAAACAACCATCAATTACAAACTTTCGTGTTTAATTTTTAAATAGGAATGATAAAACTACTTTTTTAATAGGAATCAAAAAAACTACTTTTAAACGGCTTTAAAACGCGGTTTATATAATTCCTAAGCCTAATAAGCCTCCCCGAGAAATAGGGAATTTAGCCCATAGCCCATTTAGCGCTGGGCAAGCGTGTTGGCAATCGCAGAGCGCAGCATTCGCGAAAGGGGACTCTGCTGCCCATACCCGCCCTATGTATTTGAGCTACACTTTTTCGAATGAATATACAGCCATATATCGGTTCTGGTACCTGGTAATCGGCTCTTACGACACCTGGTGCATCGGGAGGTACTATTCTACTCTATCGGTACCTCACGACATAAAGCCGTTTAAAAAACACGAAATAAAAACTCTATTATTATTAGTGAAGTTAGAAAATATTATAATCAGGATTAAGTCTTATTAATAATATATAATATTTCGTCAAATGTTTTGAATTTGAAGCATATCAAATCTCCCTGACTAACCACGATAATTATACAAAACAAATTCTGCTTCTAAGCGGAAAACGGATCCGCAAATAGAATTGGACTTCACACAGATTTATTGAATTGTTAGCTGACGATATGACGTCGCGGTGTTGCGTGCAAGTTGCCAAGTTGTCGCCACATATCAAAATTAATAGTGAGACGAGCGACATCATATTATTAGATCCGCAGAAAATTGCAAGCGTGCACTCTGCAATTCAAGTACATTACGGCAATCACATTCTTTGAATATTGCAAGGAAACAAGGTCGTTGGATATTTTCTAACATTCACGCGTTTTTCACTTTTCACTTTTTAAATTTTTTTGTTAAATGTTTCAGTTACCATACGGCATCCGTTTTCAAGAGTGACAAAAAAAAGGGAATTATGTCAAGATGTTTGAATTCCACTATTTCTACCCTCACTTTTCGTCTTTTTGATTCTGATTTGAATTTCGTCATTCTGATTGTTTTCAATCTTTACTTATATTATAAATCCGAAAGTAACTCTGTCTGTATGTCTGTTACGCCACCACGCTTAAAGTAATGAACTGATTTAAAATAAATTTGGTACACATATAGTCTAAAGCCTTAGAAAGGACAAAGGCTACTTTTTCATTCGACATTAGAGTTGTAAGGGGTCGAAAGGGGGGATGAAAAGTTGTATGGTAGTATCGCTATTGCTAGAGCTAGAAGCTCAAAACTTATTATTTAGGGTATTGATTTGTACACATAAATAAATATAACATATTCAAAGTTTATATAAGTTAAAGTAAAAAGGTGTGATGCCTAGATAACTACTGCACGCGGACGAAGTCGCGGGCACAGCTAGTTTTATATATAATAGATATAAGATCTTTTTTTTATGCCGTTGGTTAGTTTTATTCAGGTTTGTATATAATGTATAATAAGTCACTTGTGCTACAGACTTTAGACAACAGAGGAACCACAAATATAATACATTTAAGTATTATTTTAAATACATATTTAACACTCATACCAACATAAATGTTCATCATATAAATTTTTGTCCTGGTTAGGAATCGAACTCACGACCCTCGGCGTATAAGATAGGAACACTACCATATTTTTATTATCTTAAAACAAATTTTCATATTATTTATTCATTAACAAAAATATTTTTAATCTTAAATCTATTTTTTTAACGATTCGAAAGTGCCTGTAATGGACCTACTTGAAAAATAATATGTATTTAGATTTGATTGGATTTTAATTTAATCCATTCTGCACACGTAAATATATTAATATATCTGGGTAACAGCAGAACAGAATAGTACCTCCACCATAGTAGAGAATAACATTGCGTCGGGAATGTTGTAGGTAGTAGGCTGCTGCCTACCCCCTCCTATCGCATTTGAGCATTGTCCTTCGGGTAAATATACCGCCACCTATCCCGAACCTTAAGTCACCTCTTGCCTCACCTGGTATAGATTGATTTACCTCTACCGGCATTCCAAACCATAAACAAACTTACCCAAATCATCAGGATGCACCATGGGGAGCAGTTGCGACATAGGCAAGTAGACTTCGTTTCCTTTCTCGTCGATGCCAAGGCGCACCGTGGAAGCTTGCGTTATAGATCCAAACCTGATTTATATAGAAAAATATTAAATAAAATCTATCACACCCTTACATGGCTTTTCATCTATATAATCTTCACGATTAAAAATAATAATTAGATTACATATATAAATTATACTGTAAGATTTCGACGTGTGTGAAATTATAATAATAGAAAAAATAATGTTGGAATGGTTTGGACATGTAGAAAGAATGAAAGTAAAATGACTACACAAATATATAT